>VYZM01003477.1:4388-24434 GCA_013398915.1 Dromas ardeola
ATGATCTGTGTAAATGTGTATTTAGGCACTTTATTAAAAAAAAATGGATTTTGAGCTGATAGATGGTAACAAGTTCTTCAAAGTTGCTTGGCATAATACCTCACATGGGATGAAGCTCATGTTTTTGATTAAGGTGGTATCCCTACTCTTAAAAAAGAAGGAAAACTGAAACCCCAAAGCCTCCGTAAAAAGCCCCCCCCTCCCCCTTTTGTGTTATCAGGTGGCCCAGCTCTGAGCCTGCCGAGGGCGAGACCTGCTCGTGACAAAGCATACCCTTGTTTTGGGGCCGAGGGACCTCGGTGTGACTGGGCGGAGAGGCCCGTAAGGAAGGCACCTTCCTCCTCCTCCCTGCGGGCCGCCCGGCTCCCGCAGCTCTGTGACTCCTGGAGAGGATGGAAACTCCCCGTCCGGTGATGCCAGGTGGTGGCCCGGGAACAACGTAGCTGGAAAAGAAATGGCTCACGGTGGCTACGCTCGCTCGGCTGACGTTCAGCCCCCAGACCCTGGCCAAGTCTAATCTGCACCGTGGAACTTCAGAATTACAAAAGGAAACCAAAAAAAAAAAAAAAGGAAAAAAGTTAAAATACGAGGGTGTTCATGTATAGCTCATTTTTCTCACATTCTATGTTGCTTTTTTCCTTTTTGTTGCTTTACTGAGTTACAATAATGCTCTGGTGGATTCTTCTTTTATCCAGTTTACTGCTTCCTGGGCTACAAGCTTTTCCCTTTTTTTTTTTTTTTATTTTTATTATTTTGAAGTGCTTTAGCTGCAACAGTGCTACTGTTAATATTCCTTTTTAAACTTTTTAAAAGGTGATACTGTAATTTGTGTAGTATTAAAAGTGTTTTAATGAAGAATGTGTGATTATTATTTTTTTTCCCAAACTTCCATCCCTTTTTTTCCAAAGATTATTTTTTCCTGGCAGATCACCGGCACGGTGCCTTTGTTGATAGCTGCTGACCTAACCGGTTGCCTTTTTTTTTTTTTTNCTAAGTATAAGGAAACTAGGAGCTTTAAATACCTTTTGCACTTTTTCATATATAAAAAAAAGAAAACTCCAAAAAGCTATAGTTGCCCAAGTGCAATATTATTTTTTAATTTTTTTTTTAACGCTGTTTCTGACACTGGTAAACGGGCAGCCGTGTGCGGTGAAGAAGGGGTGTGTGGAGCTGGTGGATGCTGCCCTGCGCCCGGTCCTGGGGAGGTGGGAAAGGCGCCGCACAAGGGAGGCTTTGACCGCCTTTGTGGTGGCCTCAGAAAACCTGCTATGTTTGGGAGCTCTCTTTTTAGATGTGCTGTAAACCAGGCCATGGCAACCGCGTGTTTTTATGAACCAGCACTTAGGCAAAGGGTATAAATGCATTTGAGAGTGCTCTCTAGTGGCTTGTTATGTCAACAGAGACCCTGGATCCTTTCCTCCTGCGCCCGGGCCAAACCCCGCTCCTCTGTCCTGCTGGCAGGGTGGCTTCTCTCGGTGGGATGGGAGGGGATGGGACGCTGGTCCAGGGACACCCAGCCACCTGCTCGCCCTCCCAGGGTGACATCTCGCCTGCAGGCTGGCACCTGCCCTGCTGGTTGCACCCGTTCCCCTTGTTTAATTTGCCCCCAAAGCGGCGTGGGACACCCCGTGCGGCGTGCGGGGTGGTACGGCGTAGTCCCCGCACCAACACAGCCTCTCCTCAGGTGGGAGGAGAAAACACTGGACCTGGTGGAAATTAATGGCAGCAGGAGTAGCTGAGCTCGTCGTAAATGGAGATGTTTGTAGCCCTGTCTTCTGCTGCTTCAGCACGTGCTTCGCCACAACAGGGCTATGGGTGGGAGGTGGACAATAATTAGGCTCAGCCCTCAGCATTTCATCTTTCTCCTCCCCAAGCGTTCGCATTTAGGTAGCTCCAGCTGGAAGTTTTGAAAAATAATTAAAAAGCCCAAACCTTTCCCAAAGTGGACTCTTATCTGTTCAGATGCCACAGTCCATCCCGGGATAAACTATGCCTTCAAGTCTGCACTCCTAGAGATAACGAGGCAAGTAAAAACCAAAAAAAACAAAAAGAAAAACCCAAGAAAACTTTTTTCCCCGTTAATAGAGCAGGTGGGCCAGGGCGATGTATGGATGCACTCTCTGCAGCGGGCGCATTGCTGAGGGCAGCCCTCACCACTTGCCAAGCAGGGCCATGGGAGGGCCCCCATGTAGGCCAGCAGGATTCCTGAGTCACTCTCCTTCCCTTGCTCGTTGTTCCCAGGGAAGGAGCCGGGACGCCTTTCCTCTGCCACCGGCCCAAGGTCAGGCAGTGCCCTGCAGCAGATGAATGGAGTGCCTGCTTATCCACTTCATCGCCCCGGGCTGCCTCTCTGCTCCAGGCATAACCCTTTCGTTGCCTTGGGGCAGCCTCTGGAGCAAGCTGTGGGCTTTGAGCACCGAGTGAGCTCTCCTCAAGCCTCCCTTCTGGGAAAGAAGAAACACTGACGTCTCCTGCAGAAATCCTTTAAGTGCATGGTAGTATCCATATGGCTGCCTTGCTTAGTTGGCATAGGTGCACTGAAGATGGGGTGATAACTCTGCTGTTATTTTTATACACAAGTCACCTAACTTTGCTTTTCTTTCTGCCACTCAAGAGTCTTTTTTCTTTATAGAGATTGGCATAGCAGAGCATATGCTAAAAACCAAAATCTTGCATCAAGTGGAAGCCCCCTATAAAATAAACTCACGGAGAAGCCAGGAAAAGCTTGTGAAAGCTTCCCACTGCAGTAGGTATTTCTTCCTCCCATCACCTTTGACTCAGCAAACCAGCAAGAAGCATCCCGGCTCATTAGCTCCCACCTCCACGGAGCCCCGGGGCCGGGGTGAGAACCCACCCTGCCCTGCACAGTGCCCGTCCATGCTGACAACTCAGGGTCCCCTTCTCTGTCCCCCCAGCTGCCACCGTTTGCCCCGGTGGTCCCAGTCACTGGGTACCCCCATCCCATCCTGTCCCATCCTGGGACACCCTGCCCGGGGCCTTGCTCCGAGGCAGCAGGGCAGTGGGGTGTCCTCCTCGTCGGAGAGCTGTGGCTTCCCTGGGAAACCCCGGGGAGCCTCCAGTTTTCAGGGAGACCTCAGCCGCTGCCTCTGGGAAGGAGGGCATTCACTTGTTCACTGCAGAAACGCCAAGTATGCATTTTCTTTTACCCTTTTCCACTACAAAAACACTTATTCTGCCCCCACCCCAGAGATGCCTCGTGCCTCTTCTTTTTTTTTTTTGGCAACCATTTAAAAACAAACAGAAGATGAGTAAACAGAGATGAAAGGGGTTATTGGTTCACCAGGTCGTTTCCTTGCAGCGGGAAACATCTCCTCCCATTCCCGCCCTGCCGGGCCGGGGGGTGGCTGGCTGGCGGCTGGGAAGTGGGTGGGCAGGCGGTGGGCTGAGGCTGAGGGTTTCACCCTGACACCCGCTTGGCCAGGGGCACAAGGAGGCAAGGTGGACTTTCCCCTTCTCCACCCCTGCCGTGGTTTTGGATTTTTTTAATTCTTTTTGCATCTTTATGAGCTGAAGGATGCCAAATTTTTTTTTCCGAATAGACTCCCTTTATTTTTTTTCCACCAGAAATCCAGGTTCTCTCCAACTCTTTTTTATAGGAATGCCAATATTCTCCAACTGTCCAGTCCAGTAGGAAGAGGACTTACAGATATTAGGCAACAACTACATAACGAAATGAGGCATTTCATTTTGTCCAGACTATTTACAACTCTTTTTTTGTCTTACTTAACTCAGCTGCTGCTAAGCACTAGGAACAAATGCTTTTTTTTTTTCTTTTTTTAAGATACATCTTCCCTCAGCTGATAGTTAGAAAGCTCAGAAATGAGGGTACTGTATGAAAGATTTCAATGGGAGCAGGGGAAGGTGATGCTGAACATCACCTTTCTTTCACTTCGCAAAAATTAGGAAATAAATCAGCTCCTGCACACTAACTCATGCCTTTGCAAACCCTACTTCATGCGTTGCAGTGAACCAAACCAGCAGAAACACCCCTTTTTCCATCGCATCTTCAGACCTATTCAGACAGTAATAATTAAAAAAAAAACCCTCTAGACTAACTTCCCTGTGATTTTGTGGTGGCGATTGAATAGGGCTCAACCCATTTTCCCTATGAGAACAGTCAGGGCAACCCCTCCCCTCTTCAGAAATTACAGAAGGAAGGTGTTTTTTTCCTTGCAGAAAGTACCCTGCTATGTCTGTTAACTCTGGGCAACTACACATGCAGTAGCGGCACTGGGTATCGGCTTCCCTGCACCTGGGAAGAAGGGAGCTGGATGGGCCCTGCTGGGGCTTTAACTTGGCATTCCAGGGACTCTAATTAGTTCAAAATTTCTGCTTAGACATCTAAGCTGAGCCTTCTGGCTTTTCCGGAGGAAACAAATGATGATATACAGCACGAAGCAAGGATTTTTAGCTGTGCCTTTTAATGGCTATTTTGATGATTACTTTCATATTGTGAGAGCCCTTCTATTCACGTAAGCCTTCTGCTTTTCTTTGGAGCGACAAATAACCTGTGCCCATAACAGAACCGACCACTTTATGCCCCCTGTTAATATTTTTATAATCCAGACAGTTATTTCACCTCACCAGTTCTGATTCTTTGGGTTACTCTGACCCTTTGCCTGGACCTCTTTGTTTGACCATGTTAAAGTTAACTTGTGAAGGCGGACGTCTGACTTCTGCTCCTCTCTCTTCTCCACAATTTGGTTATTTCCTGAAACCTGCGTCTTAACAGCGAGGCTTCCCAGGTAGCGAGACTTTTCTGGGAACGGCGGTGCGTGCCGGGTGGTTAGTCATTTGGCCACCAGCCACCCCTCGGGGAGGACTCGCAGCAAGGCCTCCGCAGGTTTTGTGTGGTCCTGGTGCTGGTGGAAGGTGAGGACCGGCCGCCCGGCCCGGCCGCGCTGCCTCCTGCTTATCTTCCGAGCAGGAACATTTTGAACTGCAGTGGCAGCATGTGTTTCTTCATCCTGTGTCACAAAAGTTTCCTGACATTTAGTGTTTTGGGGTGGATCCCTTCCTTTTCTACGAAGACTGCCAATTTCAGTGCTGCTTTTGATGGATAACAGTCCACGAAGCACTGGAGCAACACCAATAAATCTGGTTTGCGTAGGCAAGCTTCCGCGCTCCCTTTTTAGCTGCTCCCTGGCTGCAGAGGGATGGGCTTACCTGCCCTGATGGCCTCCCTTTGTCCTTCCCCATGCTGCCGGCAGCCCTTTCCTTGGAGGAGCACCTTCAGAGGTGCCTGCAGGGGAAGGGGCTGTCCCAGAGGGTTGGGTTTCAGCCACATACACCCTTTGCACTGGATGCGACCTCAGGGCTCATTTAAGCTCTTCCTGATCAGCTCCACAGAGGTGCTGTGGCACTGCCTGTTTCATCCTGATGGTGACCAAAGTGGGTCAGCTAGTGGCTTGTGGGCTATGTTTGGCCTATCAAACCCTACGCGTGTGCCTACTTTTTTTTGGCAGAGGGCTTTCTCTTCCGTTACTGAGCCTAATTTTATTACAGGTTTTCTGCTCCTGCATGAGAACCTCTCACAAGACCCTCTGATAGATCAAGCAGTGTTTAATCCATAGGAAGAGATACTGGTGCCTCTTTTGGATGAGAAAGGCAAAAGGCAAAGAGGGGTACTGGGTACATGTGAGGTTGTTGCCGGTGGAGCCAGGCTGAGCCTCTGAGTGAAATGTGTGTTTTCCACCTTGCCTTGAGTTCCTCTCCTAAGCAAAGCACTGACGTAGGTCAGTGAAAGCAGGACTGCAAGATCTGTTCCTCTTTCATTCTGTCCCTTTTCAAGAAGGTGAGGGTAATGAAGCATCCTTTCTGTTTATTGCTTACAGCCAAAACCCAGAATTGCTTCCGTGAAGCACTTTGTATCTGACCAGAGCTAAAAACTAGTCTGACTTCAAAGCAGAGATAGAGGACTGCAGTGAGACTGCCTACTTAAAAAAAAAAAAAAGGGCTAAATTAGGTGCCATCCATCTGTGCTTCTGCCTGTTGACTGTGGGAGCTGGAAGCTCGCTGGTCTAACTTGCTCATCACTCCTTCGAGCTAAAGCCCGGGTTGGCACCAGGGACGGGCTGGTGATGGCAGTCTGAATTGAATCCCTCTTCTCAGATGAGCACAATCCTTCAGGTACGCCTCCTCCCATCACTTCTCAGAAACCAAACTTTGGGTTTTGCTGTGGTACCCACCAGTGCATCAATCAGGGTCCACATTGCTAGGAGCCGCTGCCGTACAGAGTCAGGCAAGAGTGGTTTAGGCTAACTGTGTGCAGTGCAAATGGTAAGCAATACATGTGAAACAGAGTTAGTGTCACCTGCCTTTCATTTGCTTTTAAAATGGGCTTAAGGAAGGCAAAATAAGGTGTATTAACTCTCCAGGTGAAGAGCAAAACTCATCTTTTAGGGACTGAATTGCTGACCCTTAGTCAGCTTAAAAAACAAAACAGAAAAAGGGACATTTTTCTTTTGCAATCCATTCTCCTTCTAGTCCTAAACTGGATCCCATCCTGCCAACAGCTCTGTCATTGACTTTCCCGGCACCTCTGGGGGGGTCCCAGTGGGTAAAGTTACACCAAAAATGCAGGAAGAATCAGGCCCTAAATGTAGATGATGAGTTACAAACACAGTTTTGCTCTAATTATTTATAAGCATCATTTCATTATAAATAGGTTTTTCAGTTAAATGTATTGCTAGCATTACCTTATTACTTATTCATAATTAAATCATAGCAGATTTTTATGTTATTATCATTTCCACATACTATAAATAATTCAGAAGAAATGTTGGTTCTTTCAGGGTACATTGTATGTGCAGATAAGGCAAAGGAGCGACCTGGGCCTGAGCAGAGCAAAGTTGCTCCTTCTGAACTTTTTGACAAGCGTGTCTTTAGAAAAATTGGGAAGGAAAGGGGCAGGGGGTGGCCAATGAGCAAAATAAAATGCTGGTTCCTGTCGTCTGCATTGCAGGGCTCCTGGCTCCACACAGGGCATCTCCTGGCTGCTTTTCGGAATAACCATAAGGAAGCGCAGAGCTGTAGGGGTGAAGGACAGGAAGCTGCTACTGATCCACTGGTCTGCCTTTTCTCCGCAATATTTGCCTGGGCCTTGAAGTAAAGAGAATGGGTTTTTTTGGCTGTTGTCACTGCAAACTTGATTGGCCTTTTGAAAAATGAACAAGAAATGTTGTTGGGAAATTCACGTTTAAACTAACTCTAGAAGCACACGTATAATGGATCATAATTATTTGTTTCAAGTGAATTTACTTGGGAAATACAATCCTTATTCATGAATAGCAAGAGGAAAACATCATGTTTCCAAGCAGAATCTCACATATTCTTTAAGACTTTGCAGATTGGTACTGGCATCTCACTGGTTTACAATAAATACGAAGGGCTGGAAGAGTTTCTTGAAGACATTTATTACTGTTGCTGTCCCCTCAGTAGTGTCATAACAGGAGAGAGCTTTGTGAGTCCTGGGATATAAACCATGCCAGGATGGTGGGGGAGATGCCTGGGCTCTGGTGGTGGGGTGTGCTCCACCACCCCTGGGCCCACTGGGGAGCTGGCGGAGGTGGGAATTGGGTTGAACGTAACTGGGTCAGGCGCATGGAGGGTGCGATAAAGTCAGGAACTGCTTCAAAGTTAAGGAAATGAAAAGAATAAGCCCAAGAAATGAGCTGAAGCAGTGAGCTTCATTTGAATCACTTGATATGCTCCACAAGTGATTTTCTGGCTGCCGGCATGTCTGTGCTGCACGTGTGCATTTGCACCTCAGGAAACGTTAGCATATCACAAGCGTGGGGAAATCCCTCAGGAATGAGACTGGCCCCCAAGATGGGGCTGGATGGAGTTGAGCTGTGCTGAATGAAGCAGCCTTGTGGCTCCTCTTCTTCATCTCGTTTCTCCCCTGAAAAAATGGGGAAGCACCTAACAGGTGCACAGGGCTGAGGCAGAGCGTTTTGGCAGGTGCCGGGCAGAGAAGAATTGAAAAGGAGGTGGCGTCACTTCCATCAGGACGCTCCTTTCCCCGCTCACTCAGTCTGAGTTAATTGAGGAAAAGAAGATGGGGGTGATGCCAACAGGAAAAAGGGCACATGGGCTGGGGTGCCTCGTGCAACCCACTTTGTAGGAAATGGTTATGGTGCCTCCTCATTGGTTCGGCCACGGGATATTTGCAGTTGTATGCCGCATACCTGGCACACAGCTGTCTGACTTTCCTTTGGCTATAGTCACCCGACAGCGGGTAGGTTTCTTATAGGTACGTATTTAATAGAGCTACCCTCCATTATTGCCATCAGGGGGAGGTTCATTGGATGCAGAATCCTCTGCAGAAGGCTGGTGGATGCTGGAGACAGCTCTTCTCCTCCTGTCCCCCTCCTCATGCTCAGCCAGGGCCAGGTTCGTTCCCCTTCCTGGGAGCACAATTGCCATTCCGCCCTCCCCGCGGGACAGCTGGTTCCTCTGCAGCTCCTGCGGGATGAGCAGCATCTCGCCGGTCCGACCCCGCTCTTCGTTCCCCCGTGTAAACCCTGGCTGTGCAGGAGCTGCAGTAGATTTACGGCCGAGCGGCAGCAACGAGGATCTGGCTTCTGTGAGTTTGGAAGAGCTGTGCTCAGTAGCACAGGGGGAAGCAGGGGGCCTCCTGACGAAAGAGCGTGGTTGGGTTTCTCGGTCTGGCAGACGGCACCAAAACTGTGTTGTTCTTGTTCTGGAGAGTTCCCCAGCCATGCTGGAGTGTGGCACAGGGGAAGGAGCTGCAACATGATGCCTCTCAAACCGAGTGCAGCCGTAAAGCATAGGGTAGCAGCTGGGGCCATTAACTCTCTAATCTCCCCCATTTCATTACACCGGAGTCTCTGAGCTTTGTGTTACACCGGTCGCCTGTGGCAGTTTCCTGAAGGGATGAGACTCCACTGAGATTTAAAAAAAAAGGAAATTATTTGTTTGAAAATTAGTGGTTCGGCTGTGTGGATTTTTGCGTGGAGGTATGTCCCTGCCCGCTGTGACAGGCACAGGAGACCTGCAGTGGAACCCAGCACCCCCACAGCATGCTGGAGCTGCCTGCCCTCTTGCTGAGCCTGTACGGCTCCAGCTTACCCTGGGGAAAGTGAGCTCTGCCTCTGAATTCCCACTACAGCCATGACCCGGCATGGCTTGGACCTTTTTTTGGCAGCTGGATGCTATTAAGTTGTCCAGGTACCTGCTTGCCGCGAGGGTCTGCCCTGTGGTAGGGCAACCTCCCCCACGTAGGTGTCTTCCTGTTGCAGTGCCCCTGCTGGTGGGGCAGCTGATGGGCAACCAAAACTGCAGTCAACTCCAGTCCCTCACTCGTATTTTTTTGTTGAAAGAAAGGATGCTCCTCATCTAGCAGACAAGGTCCCTGCTGGTGTGTGAGGCCCCTGCTCCCACACCTCCCCTTCTCGGCTCAAAGGGTTTAGGCACTGCCTTCAGTGTCCCAGCCCTGCCAGCACGCCATACATGGCCCATGAGCCGGCCACAGCCATCCCAGGCTGAGTGAACCCCCAAAGGTGGGACCTCCCTGCCCTCCTCGTTGTGCTTAGGCTGCTGCTCGTGCAGCCGGCAAGGCAGAGGTGACCTGGCCTGGTGGAGAACTCTGTGTGTACGTGCGTGCACCAGTGGTGGCACAAGAGGAGTGGTGGCATGAGGGAAGCGGTGGCCAAGCAAGCCTGAGGGAGGGAAAGACTGCCTGTCTATGCAGCAGCGGGATGTAGGGCTGGCTTCAGCTCTCTGCAAAACCTCCCTGTGTTTCTTCTCCTGGCACCATCCCACCATGACAGAAAACCTGGTGCAGAGGTGTGGACTCAGCGTGCCCCTCGTCTGCCGGAGCTCAAAGGGGGTCCCCAGCAGAGCTGGCTTGCCTTTTCTTTCCCTTCACCATCCTTCTGTGTGAACTTCCATCTCATATTTTTCTGCCTTTTAAAACAGATGGGAAAAACTGGGCCTAAAGGTCAATACCCCAGCTGTGTCCGTACAGAGGCTGGTCAGCAAGAGGGGTGGCAGCAGCCTGTCCCTCTGGCTCCCCTCCGGGCACGCCGTCGCAGGCAGGAGTAAGCAAATGAGAAGAAATTGCCCTGACTTAGCAAGAGGTCATGCAGAAAGATTCATGCTGGCAGGCGAGACAGTGTGCTAAAGATAACTGTTTGACAAACTATATTTACTCTCCCTTTCTGGGAGGACTTACAGGGGATTTGGAGTATTGTGCTAATATAAGCCATCCAGTGCCTGCGGTGGAGGAAGCGCCTACTCCGGGCTTCTTTATGCTTGTGTCTTTACAAGCCATAAGAGGGGACACCGCTGAAAATAGCCTTGTCTCCTAATTGTATTCTTGGGAATGCTAATCAGAGGGCTTGCTCTTCCCACCAACAGCAACCGGGCAGCAATGCTGTGTGATCAAATGTAGCTGCTTCCCCCACCATCACCACCGTTTCCCTTGCCAGCAGCACTAGTTGTCCCTGCCTGTGTTCATCTAGGGATGAACCTGCAGGGGATGTGACTCATTCTGGGGGCTCTCAGGGCCAGGGGAAAGCCTGTTGTCCATGTTTTCTGGGTGTTCTGGGAAACCTCTGTGCTGGAGCTGGCTTTCTGCCTCCCAGACCTCCCCACCTAAACAAAGGCAATGGGAAGTAGTGCCGGACAAAGAGGCAAAAGAGAGAATCCTCCTAAACAGTCGTGATTTTTCAGCTGATACGCGGTAAGCTTTCCGCCATGCAGAAAAAGAGGCACTTGAGATTTTGAGTATCCAGTAACCATGACAAATACAGAAGTACAAAAACAGCTCTAGGCAGCTAGAAAGAACAATACCGAACAAACAAATTAGCCATCTGTACCATCTCTAGCTCCTAAAAGTAAACATAAACACAGACCCACACTGAAAAGGACCATACTCGTAATAAATCCATTAGCTCCGCCAGCCCCTGGAGGCACCAGGGGGTGAGGGGCAGGGACCAGAGGAGCAGACCTCTCCCTGCCTCCCTTCAGGTTGGCTCTCTGGGCTCCCAAAAAGCCCCCCTGCGGGCTGAGGAGTGAGGATCAGCTCCCCAGAGTGCTCCCCCGGCGAGCGACAGGGGGAGTGACACCATGGAAAATCTCGACCCCGGGGTGGGGGGATGTCCAACGTTCACATTTCAGAGACTTCCTTTCCCAAGCCCCAGCCAGTGAGGGTCTTGTGATCCTTCCTCTCTCCTCTCCTTTGGGCGCAGCAGGGCGTTGGGAAGGTTATAAATACAGGCAACTGTTTGCTCTAATCCATCTCTGTCCGTGGGGATCAGTAGTGCACCAGGCTCCTCTTTCCTCACTCCCAATTTATCTCTGATTGACTTGCCCAACCCATGGCCACCATTCATAACACTCTTCTTGCTGTGTTTCTTACAGATGTCTCCTTATATGCCAAACACCCCCAGAGAGCTGCCTTAAAAAAATCATCCTCTTGAGATGGAGAAGCATCAGAGTGGTGGTGGTGGGTAGCAGTGCAGCCCTTTTGGGAGCTTCATTCCCCTCTGTTCTGCGTGGTGGGTGTCTTACTCCAGAGAGGAGCAAAGGAGAATGGCCATATTTGGTAACAAATTACTCCTGTGTGGTGGGAGCCTGAACCCCTCCACAGAATGTGAAGACCAGGACGTTTGCCTGGTGAAGGACCTCTGCTGAGTACCTAAGAAAGGGAGCCAGACCCTTAGTGCTGCAAACCAGGGCTGTGCTCCCCACAGCCACCTCAGAGGTTAGTGCATGGTGCTGCATCCCACCAGCTGGGAAAGGATGGCGACGGGACATGTCTCCACGGACCCATCTCAGGGGGTTGCTGACCTGCTTCCACTTTTGAGTCCCCTGGGCTGTCTCCAGCCCCCTGCGGTGAGTGAAAGGGCTGCGTGTGAACTGCTCTGCTCACCTCAGCAGATACTGAGACCAGAGGGTATGCAGGGCACGCTCGCAAAAGCCTCTTTGCCATCCCATTGCTGGTCACGTCTGCAGGCAGGAAGGAGTCTGCTGTTACTGTAAAGATCTGGACTAGCTGTGCCTGACTGCATCCCTTTGGGGAGGACACAAGTGGGTGAAACTTGAGTTAGGGGGCAAGGATTAGGAGAGCAATGCAGACAGGAGGAGAAAACAAACACACCCATGCAAGGGTGGCATGCTAAGCCTAAAATCTGTCACTGTCAGAGAAAGAGCAACAGCAGCATCTGTCTAATGGCACATACCGATGGGGTAGGAACTCTTTGTTGGTGTGTGACCTTCAAGTCATTGCCAGGAATAGATTTTGGCTCCAATTTCAACCCTAAGTAAAGCACCTTCTCCTGTCATGATTTGGAAGCTGAGGTATTTCAGTTTCCAGAAAAAAACAGAGCTTGCAGGAGGCAGCCCAATGGCCCTGGCTGCTGCAGAGCCCCGCATGGCAGTGGCTCCGGAAACAGCCAGGCTCTGCACTTAGGGAATGACTTGGGGCAAAGGAACTTGATGGGCTTCATCCCCCTCTGCCCCTTGCCATCGCACAGCGGCTGCCGTGCACGCTTTAGCCCTGGCTGATATCTTTTCTCTTAGTCTGTAAGAAGCTATTATAAAGTTTTTTTCAGTTAGTTTGAAGGACTGAGCATTTTTAACAGTACCATTCAGTTGTTGTCCCAGGCTCTTGCTGCTGGTTTCCACACCAGAGCTCTATCTCTTTTCAAAGGTGCCGAAGCCCAACAGCTGAAGGGAAGCACAGTTTCTGAATGGAGGAAAGCCACCTCCCCTTCAGCTTAGCGGAGATGCAAGGTGGGACCCAGGGGCCAAACTGCCATCTATTTTGCGTGGCAGCTGTTACCTTCAAACCAAATTAATCGAGCCTCCCACTTTGACGCCCTCTCCCCTGCCTGTTTGGCGAAGATGGCTGAGAAACATGGAGCGCTCTGCTCTGAATGGAAAGCGGCAGCCCAGTGAGTGGAGTGGAGTGGGGGGGGCTGGGGGGCACAAACCCCCTTCCAGGTGCCACTGTCCTGCCCTGCCAGCCTGCGGAGGGGCCAGGAATTGCTCCCCTCCTGCTTTCTGAGATGGCAGCGTTGGAAGGAAAAAAAACACAGCCTGTCCTGACAATAGAGAGGACCCTCACCCTCGGCAGGGCTTCCAACAGCTCTTAGAAATGGGGTGCTGGCTCCCCTGCTGCTGCAAACTGAGCTCTGGTTTCGCTTCTTCAGACCTAGCAGCACACAGCCGGCTGCAATGAAAAGGTCACGGCCACGCACAGCCTGTGCTGCTTCCGTGGTCTTCACGGGCAGAGGCAGCATCTGTGTGTGCCTGTGTTCGAGAGAGGGAAGGGGTGGAAACGGCACGCGCGGGCCCGTGCACGCTCTGCCTGTCCTCTCACAGCCCAAAAGTTCCTGAAGCGCCCTCAGGAAGAAAATATTTTGCTAAACACCACCCAAAACGAGAGGTTTCAGTTGATGGGAAAGCCACGTCTGATACGCCTCTGGAGCCTGGGGAACCGAAATGAGACTCAGGATGAGTTCTTGAGAGCAAGCGCTGGCGGTGCGGGAGGAGGCAGCTGCTTTTACCTCTGGTACTTAAATCTCTATACCTCCAGGAACATTTTCTCTGCTTGTTTGAAACGCCACTTCAGCAGCCACGGAGGAGAATACAAGCCTTTTGTTGCTGGCCATGTCTGCTCGCTCTGCCTAGCAAACCCCGAAGGGCAGGGGATATTACCTGCCGCAGAGGTAGGACAGCTGTCTGGCAGCGCTTCAGAAACAGAGGAGCAGGCTTGGAGCAGAGAATATTTACAAGGTCTGTTTAACTTGCTGAAGTCTGGCACCATTCGTTGGCTTCACACAGGTGAGGGGCACACCGCTGCTTTACGGGCCCACCATCACAGCCATTCAGCCCAGATAGCCAGGCGTAGCAAGGCAAGGCAGATAGGAAGCCATCAAGACAGGCAGGGGAGGTTCCGTATTCGCTTCGCACCGCTTTAAATGAGCACGAGGTGTGTGGCAGGAGTCCACCGTGTCTCATAAAAGCCCAGAGAAGCTGGAAGTGGGCATGAGAGAGGCTGAGAGAGTTGGGGCTGTTCAGCCTGGAGAAGAGAAGGCGCCGGGGAGACCTTATAGCGGCCTTCCAGTGCCGGAAGGGGGCCTACAAGAAAGCTGGGGAGGGGCTGTTTGCAAGGGCATGTAGCGACAGGACGAGGGGCAGTGGTTTTAAACTAGAGCAGGGTAGGTTTAGATTAGACATTAGGAAGAAGTCCTTTACAGTGAGGGGTGGTGAGACACTGGAGCAGGTTGCCCAGAGAGGTGGTGGAGGCCCCATCCCTGGAGACATTCAAGGCCAGGCTTCATGGGGCTCTGAGCAACCTGACCTGGTTGAAGATGTCCTGCCTACTGCAGGGGCGTTGGACTAGATGACCTTTAAAGCTCCCTTCCAACCCAACACATTCTATGATTCTATGATTCTATGAATCTAAGTCACTAAGAGGAAGCTGGGCAAGGAAAGCCTAGCTGTGCCTTGTCACCTTGAGGGAGCCAGGACCCATCATTTTCCAGCCGTGGAAGTGGTGGTGAGGACGGGTGCAGACCCATGTCTCCTGCTGTCATTAGGATGTTTAGCAAATCCTGGGATCCGATTTTCTTCCTGCAGGCGACGCGTGAGCATGCCAGTGAAATCCGACATGACTGGAGCTGGGAAGAAGATGCTCTGTGCGCCCAGCCTGCAGCCGGTAGGAGATACAGTGACATTTAAAGTCTGCGAGGATGTTGTCAGAGCTGACGGAGCACCAAGCTGGTGTAGCGAAAGGAAAGTAAGGCCTTTGCAGGTACCTAGTTTAGGATAAACACCCTACACACTCACAGTAATGACTGTGGCGTTTTTGGTCCATCCAAAAACGTTGCATGGGATTGTTTGATTCCTGGTGGGTTCGCAGAGAGTGGGGGAAAGGTTTTTTTAGTCCTTTTTTTGGTTTTTTTTTTGTTTGTTTCTTTTTAATAGAAGCTACAGCACTTCTCTGCAGTACTGCAAAAAAAACCCAACCCTGAAGCACTTGAAATTGCCTGAGATACTGGAGCAGAAAACCTAATGCTGCTCCCGGTGCCGCAGGGGAACCTGCTCCCCCCAAGCCTCTTTGGAGCTTGAAACCCACAGCAGCGGGGTGCCAGCTGCAGCCACCCTCTGAAGCCACAAGGAGCTTTTCTGTACAGGGTAATTATCAAACATACAGGGTTCGGTTTCTTACCACATCCAACAGGCATGAAAGATGCCTTGCAGACCCGTGAGATAATTCTGGGTAGTTATCGCTCCTCCCAATTCCTGCCCAGCCATGGTCCAGATCTGCACATTTGGGTGGACAGGAGCTGTGTTGTCAGGATTTTTAAAGCTTGTAACTTCTGCTTTCATGCCTTTTGAGGGATCTGCTCTTCCAGGCATGCAGATAGGGGAGGTTTGTCCCTCCCTTAGGTCTGCCTTCTTCAGGTTAAAAGAGGTGGGAACCAGAGGACAGAGAGGGCTCGTGCAGCACAACAAGGAAAACTCTCCGGTTTACCGATTGCTACAGAGCTCCTGCAAATTAAACTATTTTTCATGTGTAATGAACTGTGCGTGTCCTGTACGGCAATAAAAATATCAAAAGTAGTACTAAGAACTAATGTGGGCCATAAATACCAACTCGTATTCATAATATTTTCGTAGGGCCATTATAACTAAAATATAAATGGAGTTTTTGTTTTAAACATTTAATATTAATCAAATGGTTATGAAAGTACATAACAAACAACTGTGACATACTCATGGCCTAAATAATAAAAATGAAATGGGTGATGAATTCCTGTGAAAATTTAATTTGCAAAAGAAAGAACATTGCATTAATAAGGCATAATTACATCATCAAATATTTACCATTATTTGCTGGAATCCATTTTATTTTTATTTTACATAATAAAACAGTGGGTACATAAAGCAGCAGGCTGGGCCCCATCTGAACTCTTTTTGTGCCCCCAGGTCACGCAGGCAATACACTCGTAACTCAAGTTTTGTTGGTTTACTTCACTGTTTTCCTCTAAAGGCTCCAATGTTGCATTTAAAATATTACTCTTCAATTCTGACATCCCCTCTTTTTCATTACTCGATATGCACCAGAACCATTATTTCAATCCACATCTCAAGGGAGAATAGCTAAAGTGACCCAAAGTCCTTTGCAGACCCAGGTCGGTGGATGAATAACCATTTCACACAGGCTGTCTGCTGGGTGCTATCACGCAAGCAGCCACCTTCACATCTCCAAGGAGCACTGGTGTTTCCCACCATGGAAGCAGTGAGAAGACAAACCCACGGTGAATCTGACAAGCTGATGTCCCCTCCATACAACAGCCAGACTAAGGCTGACAGCGTTTAGCAGAGGGTGGCACCAGCTAATGGCCGTACCCCCACCCTCCAAGTTTTATTCCTAGCCTTGTGCTGAGGTTTATTTTCTTCCTACAGGCCTGCCGGCCAAAGGGATGGGCACCTTTCCTGAGGTGCTCCTGCATCTGCCGAGGTGTAGGATCCTGATGAGTTTTCCATGCAAACAAGTGCTCGGAGGCACATCCCAAGCATCTGGGCAGGGTCGGTGGGGAAAGGCTGGTCCAGGAGGGCTGTTGTCACCTTGAATCAAAGCCCTCTCTTCCAGGGTGGTTGTTTTTCTACTGTCTTTCACAAGGCACAGTCGCTGCCGCCCAGTTTTGTGTTGCACTTGCTTTAGACAGCCCTTGCTCAGCTCAGCCAGCGCTGAGAGACTCAGTGGGTTCTTGGGGTTTTTTTAGGTTAATTTGGAAAACTTCCCTGATTATACATCTGCCAGCATAATTTACACCTCTGAGGATTGGGTTGATTAGAGAATCAGTGAGAATGATTAATTTTATTCATTGAAGGCAGGGCTATGAGTGCGCTGCAACCTGCGACTAACTGGTATTTCCTTTCATTGTTCAGCTGGGTCCCTGGCAAGCCTGAGCTGAAGCTGCACAAAACTCGCTCAGTAAACGCTTCTGGTAGCCTGAGCTTTAGTGGTCCTGCCCAGCCAAAGCAAGCCCAGCTTGTCTCCTGGCTACAGGCTTGAGGTTCAACACCCCCACGTACGCACACACACGCACAGGAGCAGATTTTTAACTCTGGAAGGAGGTGTGCCTATGTCAGATACGAGGCTCTAATGTCCGCTGGGAGTGGCAGCGAGCTGCTGAGCGTGGGATGATGTGCTTTACCCCCTGTCTTCAGGGGGCTGCCATCACAGGGTGGCAAACCCATGTCCCTCCTGCGTCTCATGGAGGCTCGCTGCTCTGGCACCAGGAGAGGTCAGAGGAAAGGGAGAGCGGTGCTTCATCATGCTGCTACTCTTTATATCATTAATGAAGAGGGTAATGGGATCGAAAGCACACTTTAGAATCTGTGGGTACCTCCAGGTGGGGAAGCACACTTTGCGAGCACTTTGGAGGGCTAGAAATCAAAGCGGTCTTGACAAATGGGAGAAATGGTCTGAGATCAATAAACCGAAATTCAATACAGGGGAGTGCACGGCACACACTTAGAAAGAGGACTCAAGTGGATAATGATGCTGTGGGGAAGGGTCGAGCTGGCAGCAGCAGAGCAGGGGAGGTATGGGCAAGTGGCAAGGCAGCAGCCGGTGGTCCAGGATGGGGAAGGGGCCAACTGGGAGATGCCAGTGGTCATGCCAGATGTGGGCCTGGGGGAATCACCATTCCTCCTCCTGAGGGCTGAGCCGGGTGGGGGACGGCATCCCACTGCTCAGGGGACAATGCAGGCGAGCGTGGAGGACAGTGGGGCATGGTGATAGCCTGGAAGACGTGGCTTACAGGGAAATGTTGAAAGAACTGGTTTGTCCAGGCTGGCAGAGTGGAGGGTGAGGGCAGACGTGGCAACATGTCAAATATGTAAGGACTGCCATAGACCAACTCGTCTTCAGGTAGGCAGTGAAGAAGGTGAGCTGTTTCTCAGTGAGAGTGACCTGGGTTAGAGCTAAAGGAAAAGCATGCTGTAAACAGCATGAGAGGTGAACGCTGGCAGAGGGCCGCCCCTGTCACCGAAGATATTTTAAAAAGGTTAAACAAATATCAGTCGGGGATATCAGACAGGAAGAGAGGGAAGGGGAGGGGAAGAGGGGCTGGATGATCTCTGGAGGTCCCTCAAGCCGTACATGTCCACGACTGCTGCGATTCAGGTTGGGGTAGTGCCCAAAATGTGTCTGGTGAATTCCACACGTGCTCCAAGTGACTCCTTGTCCCGAGTTGTATGTTGTCCTAAAATGGTCCTTGCTTTTTGCAGAGAGGTCATGCCTCTTACAAAATGGGATATTTAGGGCATCAACGGCACCTGTATCCCCAAAAGCACGGGCCAGATTTTTAATATTTGAAATTATTTTCTGCAACCCTACTTCAAGCCTGGCTGAGTTTTACACTCATTCAGGTCAAAGTTTCTCTACTGGCATGACTACAATGCCAGCACTGCCAAAGCTAACATATAATACAAATTAAATGATAAGTTGTATGAAATATTGTTTCATCTATATCCAACACTAATATTGTAGATGTAGAACCCTAACCTCCTTCCTCAAAAATAAAATAAAAATGAGTTGTGCCAAAAAAGCGCTGCCAGGAAGAAAGCAAAAGTTATTCAGTATTGTGCTGGGCATTAGCTGAGCTAGGAAAGGGGGGGTGAGGTTAAGATGAATGAAGGCGACGTGCAGAATAGGTCAATTCAGCCAATGATATAACAAAGGCTGCCGTTTCAGGCATGATCTAGCTAAGTCGGGAGACTTAAGTACAACATACTCAGGGATGTTGGAGCTAGAAGATTGCATTTAGACGAGGAAAGAAAATGTCTTCAGGTGTTGTTATTTCAGGCTCAGCTAAATTCACTCACCTTTTCTAGTCCTGCTTTGTAGATGTGCCCTGTGGGACCCTTGGCAGTCTGAGCTACACTGTGTTGGGTCATGTTCACCTTCTCTCCCCGAAGATGGATCAGAAATAGCACACACACATCAGCAAGTTTCACTATTTATTGGATATTTAAAGAGTCAGATCCTCTGTGAGGCAGGAGGGCTTAAGCAGAGAGGAGAGCAGCACATTGTGATTGCACGGTTGAAAAAAACCCAAACACAACAGTCAGGTTTTGCTACCTGCTGCCTCTCTGTGCTTTAAGCAACCTCTGCCTGCAGCCAGGTGGCAACTCTCAGGCTGGCTGCTATTTCTGCTCATCCGCCATCATCTCTGTGCTATTTCTTGCTCTGTTTCCCCAGTTGGCTGGGCTGCGCACCAGTGCCTTTTATGGCAGGGCAGGGGAGGCAGAGGACGCGGCCGCGCGCTCCCAGCCCACCCGTGCCCACTCCTGCCCTCGGGATGGGCGGCACAGCGGCTGGGAGCGGGAAAGTGGGGCGGGTGAAGGAGGGTATATTTAGCTCACCCAGGAGAGAAGAGCTGCAAAATGACATCAGCCCAGCTCCGTCCTTGCAGCCGGGCTGTGTTCCACTGCCTGTCCCATGCCCACTCCCCTGGCACCGGCTCCTGGTGCCGCTCCGGTTACCCGCCTCCTGTTCTCGCCCGCTGACGCAGGGGTTCGTCCTAAGTGCGAAAACAAATGGCTGAGGACCCACGTGCTTCGCTTCGCACAGGGCAAAAGCTAGGGCAAGCCCTGTCACTCACCCGGCGGTATTTTGGCAGCGTCGGTGGGTATCAGCATGGGTTGGGAATGTCAGTCCCTGCCCATCTCCAGTGACAGGCTCCGGTGGCCCTGGGCACGCTCTGGCTGAGTGCAGCATTTACTGATGGTTATTCCAGGGCAGAGAGCAGGCTCAGAGTTTTGCAGTCACAAGAAACACGTTCCTCTGGGTTTACCCTTCCGACTTCACTGCCGGCAGCGTGACAGGAATAGCGATTGCAGCCTCTCCAGTGCGGCGGGCTTCGGGCACCCATGTCGCAGAGCAAGGCAGATGAGTCCCAGCTTGTTTCACCTCTTCAGGCTGGAGCCTTTCCCCTCTGTCAGCCTGGAGCCGTGTCCGAGAGTCAGAATTCC
>VYZM01003477.1:24462-70562 GCA_013398915.1 Dromas ardeola
CCCCCCAAAATCAGGGCTATATTCAGCAGATGCCATGGGTATCTACTGGGTCCTTAACTCTAAATGGGGTCTGGCCCTACCCGAGGAGCTGAACACAGGCAGTGAAACATGCACTTTGTATTTTCGAGATTAATGAGGCTTCTTTCACATGTGACATGGATGGCTGGATTTTTGGCAGTGCTGAGCCTCTACGACTACTACCACATTCACTCAGAGCACGTTGGCACGCAGCACTCTGGAAAATTAGGCCATGTTTCTCCAGTGCAAAAAGCTTGTTGATGTGTGGGATATCAAATGTGTAAAATTATTTGCACTCTGCTTCTTAATAACAATAAAAGCATGACTCATAATTACTTTCTGGGAATATTAAAATCCTAGACACAATGCTTCTAGCACCGTACAGTGAATCTGTACAGCATAGTGTATTAAATGCTCTCCTTTATTACAGAATAGTGATGTCTAATAACTCTCAAGCTCAAGTCTCACCGCAGCATTTATAATTCACATCCATAATAACATTTTCCAATTTAACAGCCTGGGGCAGACGCCACAATGCGTTATACAGCATGGATGCAAATAATGAGATAGGATGATGTCATTGTGTAGCGTTCCTCCTAAGCGATCTAAAAATACTCTCTCCCACTTTCCCACCTTTCATCATCGCCTTCTCCCTCCTGCCTGATGCTTTTGCACCCGTTCCCATGGTAACAGCTTCTATTGTAGCCCAGACCCTCATGCAGATGTTGTCATTGATCCAACACCTTGCGGCAGCTTTGATGGCGCATTGTCTTCTTATTTCCTGCCCTCCTGTCTCCATTCTCCCCCAGTAAGGATGGGTAGGGGCACTTCCTCCTGCTCAGTGCCTTTGATCTGGAGGAGGAGAAGGGGGAAAGTATCGATTGGGTTTTATTATCAATCTTAATCCTTCTTGGGGTGCTTTCTGAGAGCTAAAATAATACGCCGTGGAGCCAGCTACAGGTTCGCGTGTGTGGTTGTTGAAATTGGGTGCCTTAAATAAAACTAGTAGAGGAATCAAGAGCGATTAGGATTGGGAGACCCTAATTAAAACCTCTCTCTGACAGGGCGTGGAAATCTTCTGTTTCATAGTGGGATGCTGCTGCTTTACTGCTTGCATAGTCTGATCAGAGCTTCTTTTTTTTTTTTTTTTCCTTTTTCTTTCTTCTGTTTTTTTTCCCCCCGCTAAGCGCCTAGGGAAGTTTCCACATTTTGGCCGTGTTCATTGTTCAGGCTCTCCCCACCCAGGCTTGCTGCTCCAGCTTGGCTCAAAGAGAAAGGGAGGGAGGTGGGAGAGCTGCGCTGGAAAAGCTGCACCGTGGATTACTGCCGAAATGAAATGTAGCTGTAAGAAAAAAGCAGAGAACAAGGAAATTCTGCTTAATCACCTATTGTCTGCAGTTGTTTTGCATTCTTCACCTGTCACTCCTTGCTAGAGTCGGACGTTGTTCTCCTGATGATGAGAACCTGACAGACGGATGGTAATGAATGTGTAACTGAAGACCTGGGCTTTTGCACCTACATTATTTATTCACCTAAAGCAGGAGCTGCTCTATATTTAGTGTATGATGTCAGTGGCTTGTTTGCGTCCTTAGGAATTGGCAGGGAGCCATATCTCACATGATATATGAAATCACTGATAAACGCTTCTTTTCACTGAAAGAAAAACAGCTTAATAAATGCGGCTCTTTTCTGCTTTCATCTCTTCCCTCCCCACCACGCTCCCTTCCCCTTCTGGGATTTGTCTCTCGGTGGCAGAGCTCAGCAGCATCTGTGAAGTGGAAATGAGCCGGCAGTACCGCAGATCTGGAAGTCGCTGCCCTCCCAAGTCCCCCCCTCTCCGCTCCCCCCCTCCCTCCGAAGTCCTGGGGCTCTGCCAAAGACCTAGCCAAGTGGGGCGGAAGGGAAAAAAGGGAGCGAGGGAGAGCCTCCTCCGTGCAGAACAGGCTTTGCGGGGACACTGGTATTCCCGGTATGTAATGAGTTTCAGTCGGGTTTTAGCCGTCAGGGAGCAGGGGGGACAGGGAGGGCTCCCACGCGCTTTGCTCGGCGCAGAAATGGCAGCGTGACAGATACTAGCAGTTATCTATCTTGAACATGTCTTCGGTGCAAGCGTCCAGCAACAAAGTCTTACATTCGCGCTTTCATAGGGGAAACACAGCCAGAGTGCTTTTCTGGCACTGCTGCGAAACCAAAGGTCATGCAAAAATAGCAAGTTTGATGTATAAAAAATAGATTCTGGTGCCAGATCTTCAGTTGCCATTACCTGGCAGGGCTCCATCAAATTTCCATGCACCAGTTCACACCAGCTGAGGGGCTGATCCTGAATTCAAACGTGGGGCGAGTCAGGGGGGTAAAGAAGCTCGGTGCAGCTCCCAGCTCACAGGGGCATGTCCGTCCTGACAGCTTGGGGCTGGTTTTCCAAACTCGGCAGGTGCCACAGTTTCACGGCATATCTCTGCTCTCCATGGCAGCAACGATAAGACCCGTAGGGAGCTGCAAACGTATCATTGACAGAACCCAAGGCTACGGCTTGGGGCCTGAGTGGGTTGTTGCTTTGGCCGTCACTCGCTCAGATAAAGAACACAGCCCGCCGTGGGGCCAGTGTCCTCAGCAGTGCCAAGTGAGATGTGAGAAATCCATATAAAATGGGCGATTGACCCACGGAAACAATCAGGCCATTTGTTTCAGCAAGGATTTCTTGCAGCGGGCAAAAGCAGTTAGCGTGAAGCCAAAGATTTACCCTCCCTAGCGTTTCCCTACCAGGGTTTAACATAACTGCTGCCGACGCAGACCCAGTAAGAAGCAGGAGGGGGAAGACGTAGCCTTGCTGCAGAGCTGCTAGGCTGCAGATGAATGACTTCGCCTGTTTATTAAACAAGCCCATTCAAGCTTCCGCTCCACAGCCATTTGCTTGATGGGCTTGAACAGTAATGAACCAGGATTAAAAAAAAACAACCCTGCCCCTGAGAAATTCAGGCTGCTCCAGCAAATGGGATCAAATAAATTTGGTAGTATCATGCGGCCTGCTAATGTTTAGAAATGACATCCATGTATCCTGAGCTTATTCAAACCAGCATTTTGCTTTGTTTTTGGTGAATGGGGCGACCTGCAGGTTAAGCATCAGAGAGACATTTGGGAGGAATTAAACAGAGAAAGGTGGGGACGAAGCACGAAAGGAAATTCTTTCAAGAGCTTTAGCATAAAACATCCTTCTATAAAGGAATATGTGAGACAAGGTTTTAGATGAGACAGTTGTCCTCCCATGAAAAACATCATGAAGTTGTTACACAAAAACTCGTTAAAGAAAAAAGTCAGCCGATGCCACAAGATGATATCTCAGTAGTCCCAGATGTTCGCTGTTCTGGGAAAAAGGAGGAAAGATTACTCTCAGAAATTCACCCTGTGTCAGTGAGGTACTCAAGGAAACTTGGAGTGAGTTTGTAAAATAAAGATAGATGCTGCTCCTTGGAGTAATATAGGTAGCAGCCATAAATAGCTAGCTGCCATTTCAAAATGCTGAAGGGATCCTGATGGCCCGTACTGGGCAGGAACCAGTATGATGGCTGCCATGGGACTGGGAATTAGGAAACCTTGGTTCTTTCCCGATCATGTAATGTATTTTTAGTGTTATTCTGGGAGACCCCAATAGCAGTCTGCCTCCGTTCCTCTCAGTAATACCAGAAAATCACTTCTTCCTTTCCCCCAGGGTCGTGATCCTTCTCACGTTAAACACTGAGGACTGGGGTGGTCTCTCGCCATGCCTCCACCAGCTTGCTCGGTGGCAGATGCTCTGCTCTCCATTTGGGCTTTAGCCATAGCCATGTAATTACTCAGGACGACCACTTATGCCTGGGCCAAGTCTTGCAGAATCGCCCCTCGTTTTTAATACTCCAGAGCAAGCTGCAAGGAGCTCGTCTCGCTGGTGTCTGGACACCATTTTTTTTGCAGCAGTGTTATAGCTGAGAGACAGATGTGGGGAAGGGAGGGGGAGACCCACTGATGGGACAGAAGGATGAGGCTCCTGAGCTCTCCCAGCAGGATGCTGAAGGGACATGGCCAGACAAGGCACATTGTCACTCCTGGCACTAGCAACCGTCCCGGGGAGTCGCAGCCAGTGCAGTCCTAGCTGCAGGCAGGGTGGGTGGCACAGGGAGCAGAACCAGTCACAGCAACCCTCAAGTGAGCCTGTGAAGTAGCTTTTTAATGTGCCACCCCCAAAATCCCCACCACGATCAGCCCTCAGCTGCCGTGAGCGTAGGGTGGTGTGTGTGGCTGAGCTGCGGGGACAGGGGGTGAGAGTAATGGCTGTGGGCTCTCCCAGCTTGCTCCTGGTCATCGTAAAGGTTGTGCACGCAAGGGAAAAGACAAGACAGTGCCTGGCGCTCCGGCAGAGGTGCAGTGCTTTAACCCGCACCTGGAGTGGTGGGAGTTGTCACAAGGGGGTCTGGACCTGATCTAGCCTAGCTTGCACTGGCGAATTTCCTACCGCTGGCTGTAGGCCAACATCACAGCTATGTGACATGCAGATGCAGCACTCAAACACCTAAGCCAGTTTTATTTCACACATTTCATTATTTTGGGAGATGTTTCCGTGGAGGTTCTCATTTCAGTGTAGCAGTCCCCTGTTTCACTGCAGCGAAAGACCTGACCGTGACTTCAGCATCATTTAACAGCCGAGGAAATGAAGTGAGAAAAGGCTGAATTGACAGCGAGCTGGGCTAGTGGGGACACTGGCGGGTGGCCCTAAGCAGTGGAAAGTCCACTGAGGGGGGACTGAATTAGGAAAGCTGTGATTAGATTACTTTTTTTTTCCCCTCCAGCAAAACCTAGGAGATAACCTGCAAAGCTTTGCTCGCGAGCAGAGGTGATGGAGAGGGTGTCCAGTGGATGTATCTTCTCAGCAGTTCCCTGGAGCATGAAACTGCACTTTCTGGGCTGAAGCCAGCAGGAGGGGCATCTTTCATTTGCCATTTTTGACCAGAGGATTTAAGGGCCATCCAGAAGAGTATCTAACTCTAAAAACGCAAACAATCAATTAGTTTTGGTGCTCTCAAATTGCTGTACTAAAGCAAGAGATAGACAGAACGATAGGATGTCAACGACAGAGCTGTGAGGTTAAGCCAGATACGCTGAGTCTCTCTCCAGGGCATAACAACAGCACATACCTTCCTCTTTGGCCCACAGCAGTTGCATCTTAAGCCCTGTTAATCTGGATCAGTGACACAGCTTTTCTCTTCTAGAGGGTCAAAAACACTTTTCACATATTTTCACATATTTTCTTAACACAGTAATAACCTGGTTTTTTACTATCCAAGCAAAAGGCAAGTTGCTGTGGTTATTTATCTTCATCTAGTACTTTGCTTCATGTGAAGCTGCAAATGAGAAAAATATCTACATATCCTCAAAGCCCCTAAACCCAAAGCATTTAATAAGAAATAAGCCATTAGTGACCCACCAGTCCCTCACATCCAGAACAATTTCCAGCTGAAACCCTAACAACAATGGAGTGATTCAAAGCTCGCAGATGTTTTGTGAAGATTTTCTCAGAACATCTAGTCAGATGGATTTCACAAGTGGTCTCTGTTTGCCACCAGACAAATATGATATATGCTAGATTCACCTTTATCCATAAACCACTCGAATGAGGCTTCATCAAAGAGAGTATGCTTTTCATCATGCTTTTTACTGGCAACAGGGCTGTGCCCAGAAGCACTTTGTGCTAAGCCTTTTTCTTGTAAATACTTACAGGCTTATTGCTCATCCTCCCTCATTCAGGACATGGTGGGGACTCAGGAAGGGGAATGACACTTCCACATGGTTGTTGGTGTGGCCGGTGGGGAGCCTTTCTTATGCTGGGCTGGGGAAGAGAAACAGCTTACTGCCCCCATACTTTTGGAGCTCAGCCTTAATTGCAAATGTGATGTCCTTCAGTGTAATCAGTTATTCCCTTGTTCGGAGCTCTCCTAAGTGCCTGACTGACCTTCACTGTCCCTCTAGCTCTTTGTCCCTCCTGGCAACAGATAAGATAAAACCTGTCAATGTGTTGGAGAGCTCTAGCAGATCTTTCCTGTGTGCATTAGGTTGCAGTTGTTCCCTGACATTGTGTTGCCCGCTTGTCCAACTTTGGCTCTGATTGATGGAAGCTAGGAGAAGTTGTTTGAACAGATACGGCAGCCCCGTGACATGGGAAAAGACAGGGTCAACTTAGGCTCACCAGTGTAAGAAATTAAGTGATGAAGCAGTCAACGCCTGCATCTTTACTGCATATGTAAGGCACCATTTTGTGCCCCTTCCCTTATTTCTTGGCTGCTGGGGAACAGAAGAAGGTACAGTGGGACCTGTCAGGGTTGTCTTACCTTTCCCCTTCCATTCCTCTCAGCCTCATCTCATCTCCCCTCCCTGCTCTTTCCTGCCCTTGCCTTTCTCATGCCTCTCCCTTAGCTCCATCCTAATAAAGACCTTAAACCCCATTTCTTTTCACATTGATCATGGCAGTACGGTGGTATTTGCAAACTCATTTTATGTCCCCTCTGCTTCCTTATTCAATCCCTTTTATTGCCTTGTCTCTCTTGAGATAGGTGTTCAGGTCAAGGACTGCCCCATGGTTCAGACCTGTACGATGCCTTGCCAAGTGCAGATCCAGTTCTGCCTGTCCCCTGCACATGGCCACAGCAGAACAGAGAAACCCCACGTGCATCCCGATCCACTGTGAAGCTCAAGACCAGCAAGCTCTGTATTGAATTTGCCTTTCTGCCAAGTGGGCCGGGCTTGTCCCATGGGCCAGCCCCGTTGGGCTAGTGGGACTTTGTGTCTCTAGAGTCACATGACTGGACATGAAGCTTAGCAAAGAAGAGGTCACAGTGGGAGTCAACATGTCAGCAATATAGTTTAAAAAGACTTGCCTTTCAGAAAAGAGAGGCTCTAAATCCAAGAAAAAAGGCCTTCACCAAAACCTTGAGCAGCAGGGCTTGGTCTTTTATGAGTCTGACCTATGGGAACCAGAGCCAGGGGAAACATCGTTGTGGCCTGAAGTCTCTTGATGGCAATGGACTTTGTTCCCTGGCAGGGAGGTGAAACAAGCTGTTTGTGGTGTGCCTTGTGACTGCTTGGCAGGAGCCTCTCCTTCCTGCTGCCAACTGGGGATGGGGTTAGGTGTTCATTTTCAGGACCATCTGATGGGTTCCCCTTCACAACACAACAAACCAACCAAACTCCAAAAAGCAGTACAGTTGCTGGACTCCTGGAAGCAGCTGTAGGAAAACATCTTTTTGTTGGTTCACCTACAAACTGAAGTGAATGGCCTATGCAGTGCAGGGAGGAAGGGGCAGATCTGGTGGGGTGTGCTTAGGTGCCTGGATCCTTGCAGTCAACGAGCCTTGCCCGAGCATCCCCTCAGCCTCCTGGGAAGAGGCCAAGAGGGATGCAGCTGACCGCAGGCGTCTGCCAGGGTGGGGTGGGCAGGGGGCCGGGAGTCCCGGGCAGCAGTGAGGGGAAGGAGTGCTTTTATGCAGCTGATTAGATGTTCCTCTCTGCTGTTTCCTGACTCTTTTGGAAGATCCTTAAAGCCTGAAGTGGAAACAGTGATGCAGTGTTGGGCAGTCGCTACCTAATTTTCTCCTGGCTCTCTTGCACGCCGCCCACAGCTGGTGGGGCGAGGCTTTCCCGAACCAGCGGCTCCACTGATAACCAAATCTTCTGGCTGACAGGGAGTGGGCACACTGAGGGAGCGAGCTGCTGGCAACTTCGCTGCTGCCCCAGGTTTGTACTTTGTGGAAGCTGGTCACTCTGTGCTTGCGCTGTGGGTGGAGGAGGCTTCTTGTCTCCTGCTCTGGCTGCCAGGTTGCACGCAGCACCCTCAGCCCTCTGGGAGTGCCCGGGACATTATGGTGGCAACAAGATTGGCACACTGGAGGATGTTCAGACCCTTCTTGGGGCTTCTCAGCAGCAGAGGCAAAATTGAGTCTTGCCAGCTGAAGGCTAGCAGCCGGGGCTACTCCAGCCATGGGACGGGGAAGGATGGAGCTGGAAGGGGGAGACGTGGGGCAGGACCCAAGTGACCTAGAGCTTCAGCCCTCCTCAGCCCGACCTCTAAGCAGTGGCAGCAGCAAGCCCAGCTCTCCAGGAGTGCGGTGCCGGCAGATTGGTGGTGGGGACATGGCTGTTTTGCTGCCCTGAGTCATCTGCTGCCCTAAGCCTGTGGCCAGGGGCCAGCTCGGCAAAGCTTGCATCAGGCAAAAGCCTGGCCCAAGCAGGACCAGCTGCTCCATTGCTCCCGCTGTGCAGCTGGCTTCCCTGCTGGCCGTGCAGGACCGTACCCTCTCGTTGGGCTGGGGGCCACACAGGCAGCAGTGCTCCTCGCTGGCACTTGGCACAGCCTTTAAGACCGGCGCTGCTGAATTTGTGAGGTGAAATGGAGCCTGGGCCCGACCTTGCACGGTGGGTGCGATGAATAGGGCAGGAGCAGCAGGCTTGCAGGGTCAAGCCCATTGCGTTTCCCTGGTTTGCTGTTTTTTCTCTTCTTGCAGCCATCCTTTGGGAAACACTGGGGTTCGGTCACATTGGGAGCCATGTGAGTGCTGGGCTGTGGCCGCCTTCCTGCTCCTGGGATGTGTCAGGCTGGCTCCTGCGGTGACCTCCTCACCCCGTGCCCTTGGCACGGCTCCTGCCATCAGATATGCCAACTGTGCATAGCTGCGACTCCCACTGGCGTGGGTCAGAGCTTTGCTTGAGGGACTGGAGCAATGGCACCGCTCTGGGCTGTTGCGTGATGAGGGTGACTCACCGCTCCCCGCCTTCCTGTACACAACAAGCAAGGCCTGGACTTGTCCCTCCTCCCACCCCTTCCCCTTGGTTTCCACCAAGCAGGAGTAAGCAGACCTGCGAGGGACGGCCATCCTTGGGAGGACCCAGTCACCCCAGTTTGCCACCAGACGTAGCAGTGGACACTAAAATAAAGACAAAACCTCTTTTTCTAGCCATTTCACTCCATTCCTCCACATCAACCGCAGAAACGGATGCGGGAGAAACCAACTTTTTCGCCCATGTCCCGTTTCAGGGAGGGTTGCCCCCCTCACAGCCGGGTGGCTCGCAGCCCCTCAGGGCTCTGGGCCACACCAAGGCTCCGCTGCCAGGGGCGCAGGGGGGCTTGCAGGTGTTGCAGCGCGTTCATCTCCCTCCTCTTCTTCGAAGCCTGACGCAGCAGAACTCACTCATTCGCCATCACCGTGACTCCACTGTTTCCCTCAAGGGCCCAGTCGGCATCAGATATGCACATGTGCAACATCCATTTAAATCCATAATAAATGCACGCACGCATTTTGTGCGGTGACTGGCCCCCCGACCCACACAAAAACGTGTTTTAAATGGGCTTGGAGGATTTGGGCCGTCATTAAATTCCAAGGAACAAGGCTTGCTCCCACATTCCCATGCACTGGGGACTCGGGGACGTGCATGTCGTGAAGGACCACACTCACGCCGCCGCCGCTTGCATCCCAACCCCCCCTTCCCTGGCCACCTCCCTGGGATGAAGAAACAGGACTCCAGCACTTTCTCGGTGGCGTTAGACTTCCTGCTGCAATCCTCCCCTCCCTCCCCAGTGCCGGGGAAATCTGCTTAGCCTTTACTTTCTCACACATGTTTCAGATGTGCAGGGGTGTGATTGTAAACAATGTCATCGGCTGTGCCAGAGCTGTCTGCTCCTGCCGAGCTCCCTCCCCAGCACCCCAGGGGTTCCCGTAACAGGGCGTAAAGCAAACAAAGCAAAACAGTAATCTGCTGTTCCAATGGCTTTTTTTTTTTGTTTTGTTTTTAGAAAATGTTAATGATAGGTTATGTGATTACCCTAGGTTTGGCTCCACTTACTCTTTATTAAGCACATCTGGTATTTAGTAACAGTGTAAGTAGCAGGAGTTTTTCTGGCGCGCAAATGAGATTATCCCATGTTGCCATGCAGTATGGAAACTCCTCAGGGAAGCCAGTGAACTGCGTGGAGATACAAGACTTTCTTGTCGGCCGGGCATCCGGCCAGAATAGCTAAAAAATGTGGATTGGCACAGAGCTGTTGCCACGCAAACACTTCTGGAAATTTCTGTGTTCAGGCCTGCCAAATCCTTTATATGTAACATGACTTTCTGTCTTCCTCAGCAGCCCGTCTGAAGCCCGAGCTCTCCTGTACACTTTAAAAAGGAAAAATAAAAAAAATAAATCTAAGGCAATCTTTCAGTCCTGTTTCCAGCGCGCCACTGCCAAGCTAACAATTTCACCGAATTAGGGGGAATTTCCTAAAACATTTGTTTGAGCTACATTGAGTGCAACATGTGGGAGACAACTGTGTTTCCTGGAGAAGAAAGGAGAGCTGTCTGCCTCGGTGGAGACTGCCTAACGTCTAGCGGGAGAAAAACAACCAGCCATGACAAGAAAATGTTTTTTAAAACTTGGCACGAGAAGGGGGTTTTATTTACTTTGAATGCCTTTTCCAGTCTGGTCAATGTAGTGTATGAAGAGAGGGATGGTGGAGGGAAGCCGGTGTTTTTGTTAGGGCCCAGGGCTCGGAGTCAGGAGGTCTGGGCTCTATTTCTGGCTCCGCCGTAGCCTTCCTGTGGGACTTGGGTGAAGCTCTCAGAGGTGAGTTGTTCCAGTCTCTGAGCTTCTCCGTGCCTTTAATGGGAGTTTTGCTTGCTGGTTTCATACGCGTTTGTGTGAACTCAGGCTCTGCATCCAAAATTATTAATCCTCTACGTTTCTTAAGGAAAGGGCTGTGAAGGATATGAAGCAGAAAAGCAAATGTTCATCTGTTGCTTGGCCGTGCTTGGCTCCTGCTGTTGCAAGGCGCTGGCCTTTGGAGCTTTAAACTTGGTTGCTCTGTGTCTAGGGATCTTTGTGGGTGTTCCTGACAAACCCCCATCAGTTTTGGCTCTCCCACCCCTAACAATGGGACGCATGCATTCATACCACAACTTTGTTGACTTAGTGATGGTGCCCTTGGGAAGGAGTTAGTCCGGGTAGTTTCTAGACTTTTTCGCTGTGAAGAGAGCATTTGGCGTGGAGGCTGGCCGTGAGCAGAGGGGATTCATCACAGCAACTTAAAAGCACATCGTGGGCAATTTCTATATGGCCAGTGACTAGCTCCAGCACTCGGGCTGCCATGTGACTGTCTTTTCTGTGGATCATCTCAGCAGGGAGCTACCTGTATAAAGCCCATGAAAGGAGTGTGAAAGCACCCTGCCAGGCGCTGGCTGGCTGCTGCCTGGTGGCTCAGCTGTCCTCTGCGGTGAACTTCTGATGCAACTTCCAGCCACAGGAAAGAGCATCTCATCCAAAGAGCTGACTCGGCTCCAAGCTGCATACCAGCATAAGTGGGAGAGGGGATCTGGCTCTGCTGCTGCATGCCTTTGACCACAGCAACCATCCCCACCTCCAAGAAGGGGCAAGGGAAGGGGCAACCAGCAGCTCTTCATCTGCGCAGCACCGACAATGCTCTTTGGGAAAGCAGGAGAGGATTAGTAACAGTGACAAAACAGGCATAGCTATCCAAAGGGAAAAAAGATAAGCTTGGGATTTTCCTGTCTGCTGACCCACCCTTTGATAAACCCAACTAATAGCCTGCCCATGAGTTAACTTGTGCACAAGCTGAGCTTCTTTTCAGCACAGTCTTGTCTCTGTAAACATCGCTCCCACGACTGAGGCTCCTGAGGCTGTAGTGACATCCGTAGCTTGTGAAAGACATTTTGCCGGGTAGCTAATGGGTAAGGATACAGAAAATTTGCAGGCCAGTGAGGTGCAAGGGAATGAGAATAACCCACAGTGTAGAGAAGGGAAGGACTGCAAGAACGGGGAATAAGAAGGTGTAAGACTTGGGGCGAGAGAACTTAATTTCCTCAGGGAGGCAAAGATTAAAGAAGAGAAAACATTAGATGGGGAGAACTAGGGTGGAGAGAAGAGCAAGGGAGAACTGACCAGCCAGAGCAAAGAAACTGAGCAGGATGCTGGCCAGGAATGAATGGGAATGACCAGGGAAAAAAGAGAGAAGTAGGTAAAACCACCGTGAAAAGAAAAGGAGTGACATAATAAGCAAGAGAAGAAAAGTATTTTTAGAAGCGGGAATGCAAACCAAGGCAGGAGAAAATGACATGGAGAAGACAGAAAAAACTAGAAGTAGAAGGAGGAAAAATAAGATAGAGACATGGGAGAAAGCAGGTGAAACAAAGAGGCTCGCACTGTTCTCTGGTTAATGAAGTTTCTTTTTACTAGTTCAGTATTGTGTTGCAATGTCCCAAGAGGCATTTTGTTTCTGTGGCTCTTTTGACCACTTATGGCTGATTATTCTGGGTTTCATGACTAAGTAATTAGAAGAAAAGGAAGAGAAAACAGCCTAAAAGTCACCCGGATGTGTCACAAGGCTTTGTCTGAAGGACTGCTCCCTTCAGATGGAATTGTTTCTAGAAAATAGCTGAGATGCTGACATCCCCAGTGTACATGTGGCTGGCCTCTATGTTGCCTGGGCAAGCTGCTGGGGCTCAAAGATTTCTGAACTCTCCCCACCCGCTTTGCTGCAAATGACTCTGTTCTGCTTGGGAGGGATGATGAAGAAGGGAGGATCCCAGCAGAATCCTCTTGCCAGCACGTCTCAAAATCCCAAGGCTGGCTCTGATCCTGCAGGATTTGACCAATATCTGTTGAAAGTGGAGCAACTCGGAGTGCAGGGTGGCTTGGCTCTACACCCCACTCAATGGGAAGTCAGAAAAGCAGGAGTGGATAGTAGATTTCTCTCCTGCTCTGGCAGTCCTTTTCTTTCCATGCTTTGCTCATATTAACTCGATGGCTTTTATTTACTTATTGAAGTCAGACATTTTACACTCAGGAGGCAGATGGACCTGGCAGTTACTGCATCACTAAGAAATTTGAAGCCCCGGAGTAAACATCAAAGGAGATCCTTTTCTCTGGAATTATATAATCCCTGTTGTGCATATGGGAATTAAACAACACCTTACCGTAGAGGGGCACGGCAGCTTAGTTAACATAAGCAAGGCATGTAACTGCACTGTGCGTCTTAAACCACAGTTCCATCAAACAGAAAATCTGGCATAAAAAGTGCCCTGTGCTGGTCCAGGACACTGCAGCCATGTGCTGCCAAGCACTGAACAAGCACAAACTTACTATGTTGGTTCAGATGTGTTTGACAAATTCTGGCAGACACTGTACCGAATCAGGTAACGTCTTTCCTCCTGTCAGCATAAAACTGGCATAAATACCACATCGTGTGCTCTGACTAATTCAACAGAAACATAATTGTGTGCTTAGGCCAGATCTGGATCCAGTATGCACAAGGAGGTGCTCCTGCAGTGCCAAAATCTCATATTAATGAAGTTGGAAGCAGAGCCACGTGCATTAGCTGCCTGCTCTGAATTCTTAGGAGTGGCAGCAGTCCATGGCAGGGGGCTTTTTCAGAACAATCATAAAAGGCCTTTTTTTTTTTTTCTGGGGTGACAAAATTATTTCCTTTGTTTCCAATAATCTTAGCATTTGCAAATACTGAATTGGTCCTTTTGTTTGCTGCACTTGTTTATTGCAGATTGTAGTCTCAGCGCAGCTCGTGTTAGGATGACCAGTTCCCCTGCTCTCCATCACTGTCATATTGTCAAACACAGTTATGCTGGTCTGTTTAAAGACGCTGACCAAGCATAACGTTGACCGCATTGCCATGAAAGTAGTTTGCCATACCGGAACTGACACTTAAAATCAAATATTTAACTCATTTGAGATCGAAGGAAATAATTTGGTCAATCAAAACACTCCCCTTGGTTTGTCTTAATGTACCTATCCCAGTGATGTGCCAGAACGGCCCTCAGTATTTTCTTGTTAAAGTTTCATGACCAAATTGAAGAAAAGCTTGGAATGATTTCTGTACCTCTGGGGAAAATCACAGACTCTCAACATTATGCTTAACCATCCCTGCTAGAGAGGATTTATTCCTGGGGCTCATAAAACATTCTTGAAAGAGTAAAATTTTTGCCTTGTGACTGCAGCATATTGCACCAAGCGTCGGGCACTTGCAAAACAATTTCCTGAGAGGATGTGAAAGGTAGATTGGGATCCAAGGGGACACATTTCTCTCCTTTTCTCTCATACTCCCAAGGCTCCTTCCCACTTCTGTAGGAAATGCAGCGCAGAACACTAATCTTGGTCGACTAAAAGGAATACTTTTCCTCATTTCAAAGAGGAAAGCAAGTCTCAAAAATTGAAGATAAACCTGGGTAACTGTAATAATGCTTGGCACTTACACGCAGGTTTTCATCTTCTAGCCACTTTACATTAAGTAATGAATCCTCAGGACTCCCCTGTGGAGTAGGTGGCTGAGTATTATTAGCCCCCTTCTGCAAATGGGAAAACCGAGGCGGAGATGTTAAGTACCGTGCCTAAAGCCACCGAGGGATTCTGTTGTAGAGACAGGATCAGAGGTTAGGAGTTTTTGTGCTTTCAATTCCCGTACCTATTGTGTCACTTAAGTACGGAGCCATAATTGAATATCATAATGACCCAGAGGTGGAGTGATTCCAGCTACTCAGATCCGAGCACGGCTCCTCTGATGGTCAGAGGCTCAGCAGCACAGTCAGATGAAGCACGAATGCCTAATGGGTAGGATAAAGAAGTGTCGTTCTCTTTGGCTTCCTCAAACACACCGTTGGGCAATGTTTGCCAGGCCAGGTCTCAGCTCAGCTCTCCAGCAAGCTGTGTCTTCATTTTAAGGCGTAAGGCTAAATGCTTGCCTTGATGGGTGTTTTCACAGTAAGAAATACACTTTCAGAGGCAGATGCTGCCATTAAGACCAAGGTTAGTGATCCTCTACCTTTGTGTGAAGCTTATTGTAACAGAACAGGCCAGTCCCTCTCTAGCTAATTCATGCTTGTGCAGGAGTGTGAAAAGAAACCCAGACCCCAGTAGAGCACTGGGCTAAAGCAGATTCTTCACTAGCTTAAGGGAAAGGACTTTTGTATTCCATGGTCCTCATGTTACACATTTGGAGAAGCCTGGTCGTGCATCCATCCGAACACATGGGAGTGGATACTGCCCTGCTCTGAAAGACATGAGCTGAAGGAGTGGGCAGCCTGCACAGACAGGGATCACATCATCTGCCTGGGAGCACAGGTCCTGCTTTTCACAGGGCTGATGGGAGGATTCACAGATCTCAGCCTTGCCCCCTGACCAATGTGTGTCTGGGACAGGGAGCCACATATCAAAAAAGAGAGTATAACATGAAAACCACCAGGAAAACTATCATCAACTGCCACACAGTTGCTATCACAAATAAAAGGAAATGCATTCCCACGAGTTTGGGAAAGAATTCTCCCATTTCAGCATTCCCAAGGCAAAGAAATGCTTGTTTTTCTTCGCTAAATGCCTACTTCCATCAACAGTATTTCCTGCATGTTGTTGAACCATGTTGTTGTTACATCAAGATGCCATCAGGCATTTAAGCATAAGAACTGGCTTGTACCTCTCACAAGCTGCCAATGTATATTTATGTGGTGCAGGATGATACATCATAAAGGGAAGGTCCGTAAAACACTCTTGATTGCTAATGTTTTCTTTCTGATCCTTCCATTAATATGGAACCGGCACGAATCCATCCATCTACCCACTGACTCTGGCTCTGCACGTAGCGCACATATTATTCCAGTTGGGAAGTGGAGTCTATTTTGCACCTGATGGGGCCTTCGCTTTGGAAAGGAATCAGAGGGTTTGGAACCGGAGACCGATCCACACCCCAGATTTATTTTGTTTATGCATGGGAAAAATGTGGAAATCCCCATCTGCTGCATGAAGTGGCCTGGGTAAGGATGAGTCTTGCACCAAAAACTCAGGACCACGTTTGCTCTGAGAATGAAAAGGTGACATTTTCTCACTCCTGTGAATTTCATCGAAGGATATCGCCCTGAAAACCACCTAGTTCTACTTATTGGTCACTAGAGATTATGAACATCAGCCTTGCATGAACATTTTAAACCAAAATACTACGATGATCTTTTTGGAGTTCTCTGACTAATTCTAGGAGTACAGCAATGAAGTAGGGTGATGAGAGTAGGAGAGATTGTGTGATAAGGCCTGAGTCACGTTAACTGGGTTGTCAGAGATTACTGGCCCACACCATAGGTGTGAGAGGGGCTGGGAAGGCAATGAACCTCGCAGGGCTCTGATGCCAACTGATATGTATCTTGCATTTTAAAATACAAGAACACACACTACACCTAGACCAGAGTATTAATTCTGGAGTCTTCTCACTCGAGTTTTGTGTCCTCTGGAGAGAAGAGCCCTCCACTCAGCAGTGCTGGGCCCTGAGGAGCCCAGCTGGGCTGCGTGCAGATGCAGAATAGGTCCCCTTCGGCCAGGCCCTTCATACATGACCCCTGGTGTTCACCTCCCATGATCAGAGTGGAGACCATTTGCTGCAAAGGAGGTTCTCCCCGTTGCATTTGATGGTGGTAGGATTTTTGCTAAACACGAATGTTTCCAACTGCGCAAAGTGTTTATAAAGCACACAGCACATGTCTGACTGAGTAGGATATGTTTTTAATATAATGTAGTATAAGCATGTGGAAAAAATAACGGAGACTGTTCTCCATTCAGAATTCAAGCACAACAAACTGTAATTACATCAACATTTTCAGAGTGTTTTTTCTTAAGCATTTCATTAAATATTAAGGAAATATAAACACATATGTTAAAAATTGTGCAAACGTCCTGTGGATTGCACAGGAAGGAGTTGGATTTTCCTTTCGCATCGTAGTTCCATGAGGTCATCGTTGACTGCCAGTGAGGAGGACTGGGCCCACAGTTCCCTCCCTGTTACGTGTGTGTGTGCTGCAAAGGGGGGGCATGTCTGGAGCACTGACATGTATACGGCGTGCTAAAACAAATCTTCACATAACCTATTTGCCTCTTTCTTACTTATTTTGAAAGGGAAGTAAACTCTCTCCCCCGTTACTTTCATGGGAGCAAAACCAGTTGGAGAAAGGAGGCTCTTGGGTCATCAAGCGTTTCACCTCTTCACAAATCAGAGACGGGGGTAATGCAATTATATTAATGCTCTCAACTGGTATGGTTTATGAGGCTGTTGTAATAGGACCATCCATTCACTTTAAGTGTATTCTTTTGGAAAACTAAAGGCAGAGGAGCTGGTGTCGGGCCAGGCAGAGGTGCGTGTCTCAGCAGAAGGGGCCGTGACTTCTGGGGACCGAAGGTGTGGAAATCAAGGAAGAAGCTGTGAGGCCAGACGCTGTCCTCTTCCTGCTTCTGTCTCCCCACACCTGCCCTGCCCTTTTGGGTACCTCCTGCCCCACTCTTGCCTCCCCTCTTTTGTTCCCCGAGCCTTTCTGCCTGCTGGAGGGACCTGGAAACCCCTCCCCGCGCACCACAGCCCCCCATCGCTCCCACAGGCGGCCCTGCCTGCAGCTACTGCTGCTCTGGCCAGGACCCAGCTGGCAGGGAACGAAGAGCAGAGGAGGGAGGGGAGGCCAGAAACAGCATCGTGCCATGGCAGCTCCTGGCGAAAGGGAGGCAGAAATGCAAGGATACGCCTGACAGACGTGTGAGGTTGCAGCTGGGTGCTGGTGAGCATCTCAGGGGAGCTCTAGGCCATGCGGCTGCTTGAGTAGGTATGGGCTAACGTGGACAGACGCCGATTTCCTCCACTTTTAGTGCCAGTGAAAGGTAGGGGCAGTCAAAACGGCAATGGTTGCTGTGGGAAAGTTGCCTTGAGCATGGCTTGGGAAAGGATGGGCCTGAGAGCGTTGCCTTTTTGATCTCCACAACTGGATTTTCCCAAAATACCAACCTAACCCTCAGGCTGTTCTGTGAAGCTGACCCCCTCTGGAAACCCTGAATAATGTGGTTAATATTCTTCTCATATCTGCCAGGAGTTAACCCAAGGACTAATATTACTGGAATATCAGCTTCTAGTTTGTTTTTCTAAAATTCCCCTTAAATTTTATCTGATAAAGGAGGACTAGAAGGAAAAAATGCCTTGGTCTGCAAAGGTCATCATCACACTAGGTGTTGGATACAGGCTGGAATTCATCTACTTTGTTACTCACAGTTTATCTCAAAATTTTATCTGGTGCAAGAACATAGATATTTTCACAGTTATGACACCGATATCCTGTGAAATAAACTGGTGTGGGGTTATTGCTTACAGAGGGTAGGGTGATGATCCACTTAATAGCAAACCAGTGCTCTAGACTGGTTTCAGCGTGCAGTTAAGCACTGAAAGGGCTTTCCATGGTAGAAGGTATAAAGCTAGGACTATATTCACTGGAGGTTACTCAGGTTTTCAAAGTTCTTCTCTTATGAGCAAGCCAAATTACCACTCAGATAATTACATGGCAATTCAGGATCCCTGCATTCCTTTCCTGTTCATGTCTTGTCTTAAGGTACTGGTGTTGGTGTCCGCTATGGAATTGACACGCTGGCTGTGGGGCTGATGGGTTTTGGCTGCTAGGGACTCCCTGTGAGTCCTTCACTCTGCCTTCATGCTGCCTACCCCATAGAGCTTCTGTGAGGCTTCTTTAATCCCCACAGAGCCCTCTGGTACTCACAGAAGTACAGAATGTCGTCATTATTACATAAAACCCCATTTTATTCCATGCTATAACCGATAGCCCATTTTATTTTCCCGTCCCACTTTGCTTGTTTTCTTCTGCTGGTACGTCACTTAATAAAGCAATTGGAAGGCTCTTCTTGTACGTGATGAACAGCCAGCCCTTTCTCAATGTGTGGCCCTCGCCTGGACTTGCCATTATTCGAGGTGTAGATGGGTTTGTGTACAAGCCTGTGCACACGCGCGCACGCTTGCAAAAGCGCACACTGGGTGAGCTCCAGGCTAGCCATTAGATTTCCCCTGCTATTACTCTACTGTACATATTCCTAGTAGATTAGAGCAGAATTTTTTTTATACGCTCTTCTATAAAAAGTGTGCTATATTGATTGCAGCAGAGTGAGCTGCTGTGGTTGATATCTGAGCGCTAACCCAGATAGGGATTAGCATTACATCAGCCATCAGGCGAGGGAACCTGGCGAGCTGCCAGCCTGTAAAAATGGAAGACATTTGCGTCACTGTTCCCTTGGTAATGCTTCTTGGAGCCGTGTCAGCTGTCCCCCGAGGTTGTTTCCTTAATATGTCAACAGACATTCCTGAATCTTTAATGCTGAATAGCTCTTTTTCCTCTTCCAAAAACACTTAGGTGACAGAGTAGCTAGTGTCTCCCGCTGCCCTCTCCATTAAAAAATTATATACCTATGTGGATCAGGCTTAATACCTTTTAGGGGAGGGTCACAGCGGTTACAGTCAGATCTGGGTGAAGCAAAAAGCCCGTCTGCAGCGTGATTGCCGTTTGCATGCACTGAGGAAGCAGCAGCCCTGTTCAAAACCACTCCTCCTTTGCCTCCGAAGCATCCCACTGGAGGGAACAAGAGCGTCTGGGTTAGATTAGTCGTTGGAATTTGCTAACATTTGGGATAAACTATCTGACCTTGCTTTAGGAATTCCAGTTACATACAATAACTTCAGGTTAATGCCTGAAAGCTGCAGGACTGTGTGCGCAGTGACCTCTAGCTTCCGGAAACCATTTGTTAGTGCCAGTTGTGAGAAATAGTCGGAGGTTTTATCCAATGACATTTTCACCTTTCTCTTTCTCCATGCAGCCAGCTGCTATTTCGACTTGAAGAATTAAAATGCAAGTAAGGTACACTTGACCAGATTTGAGCATGTGCCCTTTCAGCTGAAAGTAAACATCCCCTATCTAAAAGACCTTTTGTTCTTAGGTGACAATGCTAAGTTTGCTGTGCAGTTGCTGTAGTAATTAATCACAGACTTGTAATTTAATAGTTTGAGAAGAGCAAGCAGAGAAGTCATTCTAAGAAATCACTTTGTGAGTAACTTAATTTTGGTCAAGGAGCATTACTAAGCGTTCGCAATAATTTATCACTGTCGTACGCATTTCACACAATCCACTGACCGAGACCGCCGGAGCAGAATGCAGCTCTGCTGGTTAAAACTCAGTTCTGCTGAGGGGACTGCAAGCTCTTGTTATTTTGCCGTCTTTATCCAGTATTGAAGGACTTCCAGATTCCTTGCTTGAGGAATTTGACCCCAGCGGTGGAATTTGCCTCCCGCGTAGCACCCCATGCAGAGCCGTTTCCTTAGGCTGCAGAAGGTATCCGTATGCCTGAAATGGGCAGGCAGGGGGAGGGAGGTGCTCACTGGGGTCCGAGAAGAGGCAGGACCCGGAGCCCTTCAGCCTGAGCTTTTGCATATGCCCGTGTACGTACATTTACAAGGGGGACTGACGCTCCTGCCCAAGCCCTGCGCCTGTCTGTCCTTATGGTTGCCACCTGGCTGGTCTCCAGCTGGCGCGGCCAGCTTTACCCTCGACAGACAGGCGACCAGTGACTCAGTTCAGTGGGAGAACACGGGGCACCCACTGCAGGGCTAAGGCCAGAGGCAGGCAGCCCTAGGGAGGAGTAAACTTTCTCTCTGCTGTCTCGGGGTGCCGGAAGAACTGGCTTTCCCCCTGAACCCTGTGACACCTGAATCGTACACAGAGATAACCATTGCTCAGCCACTTTGGTCCAGCTTCCCCAGAGCCTGATGCTCACTGGGGTCAGAGGCAGGCAGTGATGGGTGTTTGTTCTACCCTTGTCCTCGTGCTGCTGCTCTGCTGGGAAGGCTGGAAGAGAGAGGCGGAAAAAACGTGACTCACAGGGGTAATCCAAAACTGGGACATGGTCATGTGCTGGAGGCAGGTGGAGAGTACTGACTTCCAAATCGAGGGGTGTTTGGCTGTAGATTACCGGCCTGGCCAGAGAGAGGAGCAAGGTCCCGACCGAGCAGCTGGGCTTGACACAGATGCTAAAGGCAGGACTGACCTCAGCTGTAGCTGCTTTTGCCTCTTGGCTGCTGCAGAGGCCATTGCAGGACTTTGGTTGCCTTCTTGGGGGAGATTGCCTGTGTGCTGTAGGTCTCCCTGAAGGAGAAGAAGCCCCCACAGCAGGGACAGTGGTGTGGGGAGGGCAAGAAGAAGTGAAAATGTTCCTTCTCTGAGACAGAGCTTGTAACTCATCCCTCCTAGGATCACCTCCTTCCCTCCATTCACCTGCTGTGCACCCCAGATTTCTTACTGAGTGAGATGAGCCCCAAATCTTCCTTCAAAGCCTCAACTCTCCCCATTGTCAGCCCTGTGGCTCCTCTCTGTCTATTGCTATCATGCCCTTCTATATATAACACAAGACTCCTGTCTGCTGCAAAGGGCGTTTTCTGAGGTAAAGTTAAATACATGGCAAAACCTTCAGAAACAGAGCCTTGAAAACACAATTGCTCTATCCTGACTGCTTGTGTCGTTATTCAGATAGATAGTTGAATGAAGGTCAGCCCTTGAATAGGTTTGAATTTTTATGTTGCTGTGAATGAACTGTCTCCTAGTCCCAGAAAGCTGCAAGTTGAGGTCTTTTGTTCCGCTGAGAGCGAGGCTTTGAAAATCCCAGTGATATCCGAATCCCTGAAACTTCTGTCGCACAAGAGTACCGCTTACAGTCACCGAGTAGCTGCAGCTGTAGGAGGTGGGTGCCAGCATGCCCTTGAGCTCTGCACATCCTATCAGCTTTCCAAGCGTGCTTCCTCCCCGTCTCTGGGTGCAGTTCAACTCTCCCTGCCCGTTGTGCACAGAGAAGGCAGTGGGAAACTTGCCACTGACCTCGGTGGATGTAGGAGTACCCTCACAACACTGACAGCAATCTACAAAGCCCCATATAAGTTGCACTTTTTATGTCCTCTTTCCATGCGTGATGCCAGGATGAAAGGCTTCAGGGGCTGTGCTGACCAGCTTTCAAATCTGACTGAAGCAAGCGATCCTCAGAGGTTGGCAGAGATTTGTCACATCATGTTCTTTCACCTGATCTGAGCATGCCAACTTAACTGGAGTAGTTTTGATCCAGGAAACAGTTCACTGAAACTGGTCGCTGGAGGACTAGGCAATATCCCTACCTCTATTTGTGCTGCAGCAATACTCCATTAAATTAGCCCTGGATGCAAGTCTGGCAAGCTAATGTACATCCATACCAATTTGCTAGGCTGTCTGCAGGTACTCCCCTGGGGACTGGATTCCACGGTGACTTACGGTTAGCCATCGTTTCCCCATGACTTTGTGCTTTTTAAGCCAAACACTCAGTATTCTGGGCAGGTGTCATATGGTGCAACTTCCTGCTGCTGTAAGCAGAGAAAGTCAGCGGCAGCCCAAAGAAATACTGAGTTAGGAAGGTGTGGCTTTCTGATGGTGAGCAGAGGTCCTCGGGTTGCTATCTGAAGGGCAACATTGCCTTGGCTTCACCTGTCTCACTCTCTCATGGAAGAGAAAGTGATAGCACTGACAGTAACCAGCATATCTAGAGACCCAGCACCAAGCATATTGCCTTTTGTTTTCAGAGTATAGTTTGAAATGAGTCATCTACAGCTGAGTCAACTCATAAGTTGCAGGGAGAAGGCGACGGGCGCTATGGTAGCATTGGAGAGCTATGCCAGGCCCATGAAGAAGGGTATCGCGCATCCTTTTGTGATGTCAGAGGATTTAGAAACTCAGGCCTGTTTTGGGGGATGGCTGTTCAGCCAAATGTTCCCATTAAATATGGCTCGTCAGCCAACTCTGTCTTGTCCGTGCAAAGCAGAAGTTCTGTGTCCTGCTGTTTCCCCTAACGCAGGAAAGAAGCCTGGTCCACCTCAGCCAGTTAGCTCTGCTCAGAGTGAAGTGCAGGGGAAATTCCATGAATATCAGGGAACTTGGGTTAAAACAGTGCGTACAGAGACTTATTTGAGGTTCCAGATGTTTTGAATTGTCTTTGTAAAAATAAAACAATCTTTTAATACTTCATCAACGTTATAAAAATCTTTTTTGTTTGTTTTTAACCCAAACTCATGTTTGTCCTGGACGTTTTATAGGTCTGTGCTAATGGATATCAACAGTGCTATGACTCCGTCTGTCAGTTGCAGAAACCCGGCTTGTCCTCCTGTGCCCCGACTTAGGAAATCTCTTGCTGGAGACTTGGGCCAGGAAAAGGAGCAAATGAATGTTCCCTTGCGTAGCTGCAGAATGCGGGTATAGTGAATGCTTGGAAGACCAAAGGGTAGAAAGCCACGCCGAATGGAAACACTAGTTATTTCTGGCTAGTACGTGCCTCATGTGAGAAGCGTATGCTGTATTTTTGGACACCTCTGACGGCAAGTGAGTGCTCTTGGGGGCATGGATGGGAACAGGAGGCAGGGAGATTTCTGAACCTTAAGGACATCCACAAAGGATGTCTACGAAAATGCTCTGACGGGTCAAGGAAACAGCATTGTGCGTAACGAATATATCCCAAGCAAGGCAATGTTTCTAAGTGATTTCACTGGAAAACCACAGCATGTGTCGGGCGTCACATTCATGAGATGAGCTGGTCCTCAATGAAACCTTTCAACCAGCTTGCCTGCAATAAATATAAGCAGCACATGGCTGATGATACGAACAAATGCAGGTAAATAAGAATACCATACAAATGCAGGGCGGATGTAACTGAACCAGGGGTAGACTTCAGCAGAATTCACAGGCTGCTGACGGCTACGGACTGAAATGGGTATCTGCTGTAGGGAGACAGGCTATTGATCGCTGGGTGACATGGTCCTTGTGTAGGTGGAAGGCTGTAGCGGAGCGCTGTGCCAACAGGCGATCTGCCACTGCCACTTCCCTGTGCTCTGTGCACATCAGGTCCCTGGCGTTGGGAATGCACTAGGAATCAGCCTTACCAACGCCTGCCTTCACAGAGCCCTGTGGGATGAATGCAGCAGTTCTCCGAATGGATACTTCCTTTTCCTGTTTTCTTGGGTTCTGTGAAAACTTCAAAAACTGCTGACATTCCCAAGCCCCCACCCTGAACTGAGCATTTTCAATGGAATCCTGTCTTCTATGCATGTTACTCCAATTCTACCCTTCCATTCATGGATTTCCTTCAATATATAGTAATACATTTCCCAATTATTTCCCCCATTAATTTCTGTAGATTCTTCTCACAAAGACCGGCGCTCAGATCTCTGTGCTGGCTTTGGCTGTGTAGTAGATTTTGGGGTGGGAGCATGAGGGAACAACTGTCCTAGTTTTAGGCTACAGCACGGGTGAGTGACAGACAGAGGAAGGGTAGTGATGTTACCTATGCGGAGGATGTTACCTGAAGCTGTTTCCCAGGAGGTGCAGGGTAAGAGTCATCTGACCAAATGTAGATGTCTGTATCTGAGTATTCATCTTGATTCCCTTTATAGTCAATGGAGAAAAATAAGCACTTCTCGGGTGTGATTCATCTTAGTCGAAAGGAGATGTACAAAGTAAATCAGATGATTCACACCCCAGACATGCCTATTTCTCTTCATTGAATATGAAAGGTGACTGGCTCAGATGTAGATATCTAAAGCAGGGTGAGACAAATCCCACTCAAAGCATCAAGTTTGAAATGGCAGCCCAGGAAAATATGCAGAAATAATGTCCTCCCAGCTAGGCAGTATGCAGAGAGTAACTCAGCCACCTTTTCTACAGCTTTTCTCTACACCTGCCATTATGAGAAGCGTGTGTATTGTGGAAGACATGCCAAAAGTTTTTTTCTTTGTTGACTTTTTGAGCAGGGAGATTAGGAGATTGCTGTGGGTCTGTAACATGGAGGGGAGCAGAGAAGGTCTGTGGCTCTAACCAACTCGGGAAGCGTGGTGCAAAGGTGGCAAGCATGGTCACTGGTTCAAGATTCAATACTGTGGGAAAGCAGCATGCTGAAGCTTGATGTTGCCATGGTGCATGTCTCTTGCATCTCACGGAGTGCGACAGGGAATATTAAACACCAGTCAGGCTGAAACAGCCTCCAGTCTTTGCCCAGAATGATGGAGAAGCTGTAGCTGGGAATTTACCTTTTTTAAATTTTTTAAGTTTAAATTTTCCTGATGTCATATTGTGTTTGCCATCAAAGAAGCCCCCTGCAGCAATTTTGGACTGAACGCTAGTGACACTCTCCTCCATGCCGACTTCTGTCCATCCATCCTCATGGAGTTCTTAAGCTTCAACCGTGCTGAGTCAGTCAGTGCTTGGCCGCCCTGATAAATCCTCCTGTTGACAGTGGTAAGCTATTGCAGCAAGCACAACAGGAATAACGAGACCTGAAGTCAAATTAGTGCAGAGGCAGGCTTTAGAGACATAAACAGACTCCTCTTCTTGTTTTTGCCCAGTAATGTCCAATGGATATGTGCATTTTGGAGAGTCTTCTCCAAGTGGGAATTTCCATCTGGACGCAGCATTTTCAAGAGGGCAATCAAGCCAGGGCCCTGCTGGTGTTGGACGGGGAAACATGATGGCTCATCGGTTTCCTCCGTTGGACAGGTGCCACCATGGCTGCTCACCAGCCGCTGGATGGAGGGCAACATCCCCTCAAGGTGATCCCGAAGCAGGAAAGGGCATGCAGAAAGCAGACACGACCGGACCAGATGTGCGGTGACACAGTTTGTGACAGAAGTGGGACATCAATGTTATAACCACGTGAACTTTAAAGGGACCATGATCTCTGCGACACAGTTGCTCTGGTTCCAAGGGCAGGGGGGTGTTTCCTGCAGTTAAAAACATCAAATAATGAAAGGAGAAAAAAAGTGTTGCATGGAAGCAAGACACTCTGAGATGCATTTTTATAAGTCTTTGTAATATTACACTTCCAAGACTGCCAAGAATCGGTGGCAGGTCCCTCATTTGCTTCCAAATATGCTGACTGTCAGAGCGCAATGCCAGGTTCTGTGTTGGCTCAGGCTGGAAAGGATGATTTTGGAGGTCTTGTACGATTTAACTCTGCAGTGAGATGAGTTAACTGTCTGCAGGCCTTTGCTGGTGTATTTCATTGCTCACTATACGAGCCAGGGACGTTGTGATGGGACCTTTATAAAAATCTAAAAATAAAAAGTTTGCGTTTCACTTTGAGGTCTGACGCTTAACAGCTGAGGACCATACTGGAGAGTTGCAAGGTGAGAGGCTGCGGGGCTCCGGAGGTTAACTCGGTGTCGGGGCAGGAGGCCAGCAGCCTGGTTACACAAAGGATCAGAGCAGTGGCTCTTGCCACAGCACCAAGTCCCCAAGAGGCCGAGAGCTGGAATACTGGAAAAACTGGACCGTTCCCTTCTCTTTCCCAATCAATCCTGTGTAGCAATCGAAGTGAAAGATTGGCGTGTGACTCAACTGCTGGCCTAAACTCATGCACCAATGTCCTGGGAAGGGGCTTCCAGTGGTGTTGCAAGGCCTGTACCTCTCCCCCAGAAAGCCAACAACCCTGTTGATTCTACTGCCTACGGGACATGGAAGAAAAAGCCAAAAGTTTGGTGCGCATCTTCCATCTTGTGCGTGCCAGTTGTGATAAAAGATTTTGCGCTCCTTGTGTTCAACTCGGACAATTCTTCAGGAAAATGGCCCCACAACCTTTTAGAGTTTAGATGCTGCAGATCTCTATAAAGAACTTTTGCTGCTTTGTTGGGCAGGTTCGCTTTTAGTTTCGACGAGGTATGCCAGATTAGGCTGAGAATAATATCACAGTTGGAGTTACACAACTGGTAAAGTGCATGGGATTGACATCATGTGGTATGAGGGAACCCTCAAAGTTTTCCATTAGTCTGGATCAGGAAGTTCCTCCTCAACCCCTCTCTCAGAACAAGATAAGAAAAAAACTCCCACATGCAACCTGAAGTAAAAAGAGCTAATCAGGTTTACACAGTTAAGTTCAATCCTTGCAAAATAACAAAAACCAAAAAAATCCTAAACAAAAAATGAACACAAATAATATAGATTTATTCTGATCAGCATATTTTTAATACGGTTGTTTTGGTTTTCACAAAAAGAACATTAAAAAAAAAGACGAGAGTGCAATTGAGGTAATCTGGGGTGTAGATCAATGCCAGGGGATTTCAACACTTTAAACACATGCTTTTTAACCTTTCCCTCTGTCTCCAGTGTTTTCTTGGGCCTTTTTTTCAGAGCAGAACCATTGCGCTTCCTGCTGCATTCCCTCCGGTATGGGCATATGGATCTGAGAGCAATCAGCTGGCAGTGAAAGTAATGCAGGTACATGAAATCGCTCCTGAAGCCTGGGAGGAGCGTGTGGGGGAGAGTATTTCATTACACAAAATCCACGCTGGTGGAATGTGGCTTTTTTTCCCCCAGAAATGATTACTTCATGTGATCAAGGCTTGTGCAAATGGGGGTTGACTGTATATTTACTCAACAAAATGACACTGAGATTACATTTTGGAACATCTTTCTAACCCCTTGAGTAATGTTGACTTGTTCCCACTCCCTACCCTTTGGCTATTATCTGCTGTTTAGTGTCTCTTGTTTAATTTAACTGGCTAATGGGTCATCTTTTAGTGTTACCTGACTCAGTAACAGTGGTTAAAAGCCTGCAGAATATGTCAATACAAGCAGGACAGAAATGAGTGGCCAGCAGGATTGAACAGGATGGACTGGTTTCAAAGACAATCAAGTTCATCAGATAGCAAACTGCCCAGCTGCCTTCTAGCTCTCCTGTAAGGGGTGTTTTATTTGTTTATTTTGATTAATTTTTAAGCTGCACCCATAAAATCCCATTGCTTTGGTCAGAAGGTGTTTGGTTAAAACTGCGGCTGGATCAGATACTCAAATTCAAGATACTCATATGAATTTGGGTGCATGACTAAGTATTTTCAGAAATACGGACTGATTGGAGGGGCCTCCATTTTTGAATGTTGTGCTTGAGCCACTTGAAAGACATTTCAGAAAATTGTCCCAAAACTGGTTCCCACAGTAGTCAGTAAGAGGAGCAGTCACTTTGTTCTTTGTGATTTCATTGTAATCTGGCAAAATTGTGTACTTAGCCTCACTGTCTTCCTGACTTCTTCCATCTGTATTTGGTATATTTGCCCCCTTCTGATGGAAATCTGAAGGTTTATTCAGTAATGCTTAGAGCACTAAGGAACCCAAACAAAAAAGTAGCACTAAACTGAAAAGTGTTGGCTGCCTTTAAATACCACTTCTTTTTTTTTTTTTTTGCCATCAAACAGCTCTAGAAAAGCCTCTCTGATTTTCAGATGGAATTAAAATTCCATATGCACTATATTAAGTGGCTCATTATGTCATTCATCTTACAGCCTTCCTCTGAATGACTTGATTGAAATGAATGGATTTTAATCTCGGGGTGGGTGGGGGGTGGGGAGGAAGGAATAAACGCTTAAAGGTTTGTTCTGTTTCAGCACTTCCATTTTGGAACATAAGTTAGATGTTTAAAACAAATACGGAATGCCTTTCCTGGATTTATAAACTGGACACTTTTGCAGTTTGGTAATCCCTGCCAGGATGTGGTAATTGTACGTGTGATTGACGGGTAGTTTAAAGGGACAATTCTTAGGTTCAAGGAAGCAAAGGAGGGCAGCGGGGCTATCGGAGGAGAGGAAAGAGTGAAGGAAAGTGTTCTAACTTACGATCTTATTAGTCTGGCTGTTAAAATGTACTCAGTCATTCATTAAAGCTTATTCATAAAATTCATTATTCATTAAAGCACTTTGGGGAGTGGGGGGGAAGAGCTGAACAGCAACAGTCATTATTTACACTAGCAATGTCATCACAGAATTAGATCACGGGGCCAGATTCACCTCTGCATTTCGGCAGTTCAGTGTCACTGACATCATGGAATAACTACCGATTTAGACTAATCTGTGGCAGAACAGCACCCAGCCCATATTGCTTCTTTAAGAGGATGCCTTGGGCAATTTCTTTGCTGTTTTATTGCTGGCTAGGTTTTGGGATGCTTTACAAATGGATAAAAAATTAAAGAAGTATGACAAATGGATCTTCTCACTAAGCGATGTTCAACTGAATCATTCCATTGAGATAGTTAGTAGGAGATGGATGTGAAAAGCATTCACATTAATAATTAGTAGCTCATTTCTAAGTTTTTCCCCTGCTGTCCTGACAATTTTAAAACAAACAATTTAGATTTTCAGTCCTCACATAAAAGGTTCAGGGTGACAGCAGGGGACAGGAAGGGATCACACCAAAGCTCTTATTTTGTTAATATGATATACAGCGTATAAGATCACAGTAGTCAGTAATGGTAAAGAACTAGTAAATCACTGAATTCATGCCTTTCCAAGGAGGGGTGTGTTAGGTAATTATCATTATTCTTCATAGCAGCACTGAAATTCTTCTTCCTAACTGTGATTTTTAGCTGAATCTCACTGATGGAGCAGCCCACATGAGGCTGAATGGGTGACTTAACACCTATTAATTGATGCACAGAACTGTCTGCAGGCTCTCTGCCTAGGGGCGAATGTCATGCTTTGGGAATTTCAGGCAGAATTTCTAAGACTCATTTCCATTGGCATTGCTCCTCCTACAAATCCTACATTTCATTTTATGATTTGGGTTCTCACTGTAAGGCTGAGATACAAGATATTCCTTTCTATATTAATGTACAGCAGGTCAGGAGACAGCACTAAGGGAAACTACTGCTTTTCAGACATTCTTCATCTGTACCCTGATCCTGCAAGTATTGCATCCTAGATGGGATGGGACTGGCTGGAAGCAAAGCCATGGCACAGCTGCTCTGTGGGTCCTTGACTTCCCCCCTTTCTGGTGTGTGCTGAAGGACTCGACACTGAGATCTGGCACCAACCACATGGCATCTGAGGATGTGTGAAGATATTGCCCCATGAGTCTAGTAAACCAGGTGGTACTACGGAGGCACAACATGAACTTGAGCTTTTTTTGGGTCTCTTGCTTTGCTTCCTTAAAAATCCTCCTACACTGGGACCTTGGACTCTCCTTGTTGTGCAGGGTGATGATGCAAGTCCCAAGGAAACAGCCATGTGGAAAATCTGCAGCTCATGGTCATGGGGCCAGGTTCTCTGATGACAGAGAGTAGAGTAGTTCCCCCGGAGTCAGTGGACTTACTCTAGCTAACAATCTGACCTATTGAATTTCCAGTTCCTTTTGTGGGAACAACTCAGTGCATGATTTGATCTGAATTTCTGGGGCAGGGCAAGCCAGGAAGATTTCACGCTACTAATTGGCATTAGAATGTCTTTAGAAATTCAGCCTTTGCCATTTTACCTTCTGATCATCTTTCAGGCTGCACAGCTATCTCTTGCTTTCACTCCTGTACAAAATCCACAGCCTCCACTGCAGCAGTCCTTCCCGGGTTGACTGTTTAGAGCCTGCCCTAGCACCACAAAGGAAGAGCTGGAAATTTCCTTTTGGGATGGGCTGTGTGAGCCCCACAAGAGGAGGTAGCTCTGCTTGAAAGCAGGGAAGCTCCTTACCGCTGTAGCGCTCCCAGAGAAGGAGGAAAAGGGGAGAAGATAGGGACCAGCAACCAGCATTGGGTCCCTGGTTCTCTGTGTCAGGTTCATATTCAGACACTGGATACGGTGGCAAAAGAGATTGGGCGGGCACATGTCATAGGCAGCTGTGAAGACTGGAAAAAAAGAGACAACCCTACACTTCCCAAAACACAAAAGTACAGAGAAGACATCATGGGTTCCTACCAGGTTCCTAACCCAAAGCTGCAGAAAATGAAATAGGAAGTATCGGCAGTAGCTCTGCTAGCCATTCCTTAGACTCACATGGGAAATGTAACCCATTGCCATGGGGCCGGGTAAACAGGAAACTAAAATAAGCCCATTCACGCTGCTAGCGGCACCGGCCAATGGCTCCCACGTGTTTCGGCAGCATCTGGATGTATACCAACTGCAGACTGGAAGAGCCCCATGCAAAATCCTAGAAATGTCTCAGAAGCATTTCCAGTCCTTAGAAAAATGACACATAGAGAAGGTATCTGCCCCACAGTTGTGTAATCAAGAAGCTGGAGAAACAATAGATTGGTATGCTGCCAACCTGTGCAGAAAATGGCTGACTCATGCGAGTATGCAATCTTAAAACCTGAAGTAATTAGTGGTAAATTCGTAAGTGGGGAAAAAAGTGCAACGAGACTGCTGAAAGAAAAGCTGTCCTCACTGCTAGTAAACTACAGCAGTGTCTGAACCTGCTACAAAAGCACCCAGCCAAAAGCAGAGCATTGGTGGGGTGGACACAGTTAGCTCAGAAGGCAGAACTGAGAAGCATAAAATAACATCAAGAGCAAATGCATAACAATGAAGCAGAGAACATCAGGGAAGACCTTTGCTGCTGTGAGAAAAATGCACACGGGATAGGAAAGTTTGCACAGCGATGACGTTAATATGGTGCAAAAGGGCAAAAATAAAACTCTGAGCTATGTGCCAAGAGACACCAGCAGCACTTAGTCAGGAGAATGAATGCTAGGGAGACAGTAGGACATTAGTAAATGTGTTAGGTTGTGAAGGCTTCCTTAGAGCTACGCCAAGGAGGGAAAGGAATTGTAACCATGCAAAGCTGAATAAAAGCAGTGCAATGACCCCATGCCATTAGGCAGAGTAAATGGCAAGTCACATCAGTGCTGCTGGCAACACCAAATCCTCTGCTTTCAGCTGCACCCAGGGAATTCGTCACCACACAGGGGCTTTAAGTCTGAAGCCTGCAATTCATGCAGGCAATGCAAGCAGAGCAAATTTAAAAAAGATATTAAATGTGCTGAGCTGGCAATATTCACTAGCATCCCCGCATTGAAGCTGTTAGGAGGCATATCGAGAAGTGTTTGAAGGGGACAATGTCTTCCAGGCATAAAATTGCCTTCATCTATTTCCATCTTTACAACTTGTGCCTCCAGGAGCGACTACAGCATAAAAGCAAAAAATAATTGGAGCAGTAAAGGGAACGGAAAAGGAAGACATCTTTAACTAATGTCAGGGGCTACCACAAGTCACATAAGCCACGTGGATGCTGAGAAGTCAGACAACCTACCCCTTTCTGAACATGGAAGTAGCTTCAACAAGCGCTACAAGAGTTTTCAAGTGAATAGCTACAAGCGAGGAAATGCCCAAGTTGGCAAGAACAAACATATTCATGGTCCCTGGGATATTGACAAGAATGGTTGGATAAGGAAAGAAACTACCTCACCACATTCAGGAAAAGAGCAGATGCAAATGGTTGAGAGCACCGCTGGGATCAGATGTGAGGTGGGAGAGCATCAGCACTGTCAGCAAGATGTATTAAAAGAACTCTGAGGGATCAGTGTAATGGCTGCTGACGTTCCGGGGATGGAGGCAGAGATCGTGTGGCAGAAGCTGTGATACATCACGATCCCATCTTCATCTGTCAGTTAGAAAGAGTCAGGGAATAGATCTAGAGCTGAATAAAACCATAATAGTGTTGGTTTGTTTGCAGTACCCTGTATGAGACATCTGTTGATCTCCCAAGGGCCGGGACTGACCTCAGCAACCTAGAGCAATACAGCAGCTTCCTACTCTCAAATGCACAGACTCCATCCAGACGCTGTTGGGATTTGTAACCTATCTGACAACTTTTCTTCCACAGTTTTTACATATGTGCAAGTCATTGATACAGCTCCTGAATAAAGATGCAATAGGGACACCTGGTATCGTCACAGGATGCAACTATTACACGCATGAAGGAGCAGACACTTAATTATCCCACCTTTAATAAAGAGGCAGATATATAACATATTGCTAATGAGGAGTGCTACCCCTTAGAAAAAGGTACGTTCCACTTGCTAACCTATAGCTCGATTTTATTATCTCCAGCAAAACAGAGAGAAACATCCAAACAGAAAAGCTAAATCTTTTAATAATATCTACAAGTGGAAAGTCTTGTCAGTGTAACCACTTGAGCAGACAGTGGTCATAAACTATAGGCGAGTATTTTAGATTGCTGCTGGCAGCCCCACATCACCTTCAGCACATGCCTCTGAAACATTCACACTAAGTTTTAGGTATCCAAAACGAAGAAAAAGGCTGACATGTTTATAGCTGCCACTGTACACAGCCCAAAAATACGTCAGCTGAATGTGAATCTGACAGAAACAATGTGAAGACACAGAAAGGCTCAGTCAAGCCAAGTTCAGCACTTAAAGGATTTGGAAGAAATCCAAGATGAAATCATGTGGTGACCTCCATTTTTTCTGTTGAAAGGGCCAGAAAGCAGGGGAAAATGCCCCCGTTTTCAAGAGTACCGGATCTACTGAGACAGGTTGAATGTACAGGAAATCACAATACCCAGATTGCAGGGAATGGACACTTTGTTTGGGAATTGCCCAGCTCTTCTCTGGAGCCGCAGTCTGTGCAGAGGAAGCCAGTAATACTCTGTCTTGGCCAAATATGACAGAGGCTAGCCAACATCTGATGGTCTGTTGTGGCATGCCTAGGGCAACCAGCAAAGAAGAAATGGAAACACACTGTTCTTCCCACCATCCATGGGGAGAACAGGAATGCGCCTCCCCACCCCAAATCTGGCTATCTGGGCTGCTACTCAGACTTCTGGTCAGTGGATGAGTTCAAAGCAATGAAGTACTTTCGTGGGCAGAATGCAGTGGGAACACAGATCTGTTTGCTTGCAATCCATTCTCAAATTTACTCCCTTGGATCATCACCACAGCATCGCCACCAAATGGCAAAGCCAAATTAGCACTTAAAATGCCTGAAATGTTATTAATGCCAACGAACACGAAGAAAATACAGAGCATCTCTGTTCTTGAATGGAGAAACAATATCACAGAAAGCCCGGCTCAATCTGCCTCCATCTCCTGATGCCTTAAGCAGTGGCATCATTAATGTGACTAGCAGCGATGAAAGGAATCACAGACAAACAGAAGAAACATGTGAAAGCCAAAGCCTCCCGTGACTGATGAAATAAAGACCTCCCAGAACTACCAGCAGGAGAAGGTATTCCTGTCAGACTATTTCCTCTGGACATATCATGTTCTGGGATGCAAACTCTTTTCTTGAGCAGAGAAGTTCTTGCTCATGTAATATAGCATTTGTAAACACATATTTCCATGAAACCTCAAATACATTAACCCGCTGTGCACAGAAGACAGAGACAGCAGTGAATTACGCACTCTGCAGAGCTGACTGACAGGGCAGAGATCGAAGGAGAAAAAAAAAAAAGAGCGGTGACTGTGGGAATAGATGCAATACCCCAGAGAACACACTCCTGAAGAACTCAAGCAGAATGCAGTCACCTGTGATCATGAGTGAACGATACACAGACTCCAACATTAAGCCCACTTCCAGGTGTACACGCGAGGCAGTACAGTGCTCTGGCATAAAAGAACAGCCCCTTCAGACACGGAGGAAAATAGCCTTGCTCCCAAAAGAAGTGAATAGAAAAAAGAAAAAAAAAAAAAGTGGGACATCCTCTGTAAAATGAGGCAGATGTGAAGCACGTACAGTGGTACATTAAAGGTTCACGCAGGTTGTGCTATTCATCTTTAACGCTGCCGTCTCAAATGTGACCAAAGCTAGAAAACTGAAGCGCCCAACTGGGACTTGTCATGGACCTGGACGCTCAGGCAGAGGATAACGTCACCTTAGCAAATGCTTGATGAGAAGCACAGGAGGCACAGAGAAAGGGATAAATCTGCAGCACTGAAACGTGGAGCTGCAGGTCGCCGGCAGCCATCAGTTGGGGCGGGAGGCAGAGAAGGCAGGGAGCGGCAGGACCCCGGTACATCAGGGAGCGCAGCTGGGGCTGGTGAGGTTCCCCCGCCAAGGGCTGCCAAGGGCAGGGGGAGCGGCGCACCTGGTGGCCCTGGGAGACCTCGGAAGTTGCACCTTATAAATACATCTTTTCAGGGAACTGCAATGAGAGCAGGAATAAGCAACCACTCTTCATCTCCAAAGACTGTTAAAGACGGTGTGCCCACAGCAAGCTTTTCAAGCTTGAGCCGTGGCCATCCACTGGCTATGGCCACCAAGTCTGCAAGAAGTACCAACCAAAATAAGCCCACTTACAGTCACTCAGCAGGAGATACGTGCCTCGAACAGAAAATGATAGGATGTCCACTAATTAAAAAAAGGCCAAAGCTCCCATCAGTTTTATTTTCAGCCTGCTGTAATAAAATAAGCCTAGTTGTCTGAAAACTATTTGGAGAATGTGTTTTTATGGGCTTTCTCCTAAGGCCAAGGAGTGCTTGTGGCGCTTGTGGGACAGCAGTTTTAGGTGCCAAAACGATGAGTAGGAAGAGGTGTGTCATAAGGACTCTTCAGACCTACCTCCTGTCGTCCAGTGCTTCTGCAGGGCACTGCAAAGAGGGGCTTCCCATTGCCAGCATTTCTGTCCTGGTATCTCTGAAGCCCATTCTAATTACTGAAAGCGCCACCAAAATTGCAGTAACACTGATGCTGTATTTTATATAATAGTTGATCCTTTACAGAGAAAAATCGGGGTGCCTTTGATCTGGATCATCTCTCAGGTGTTTAATGTCTAGCTCAATATGGCATAAGCCAGGCACAGAAGTCAGAGAGAGAATATTTAAAGAATGAACCAGATAAAACAAGATGTCAGCTCCCAATTGTACATTTCTTAGGATTACAGCAGACATATTGCTGGATTCCAGGTCTTCGCTGGCACTCATGACAGGAACCTGCTGCAGACAGGGAGCTCTGCAGGGTCTTGTCACTCAGAGAGCAAATATGGTCTGAAAAGTGTAACGTCTTTTTCTTCTAGTTACATCTTTGGGTAATGCAGATACGGTCTTCAGCTACCAGCTGAACATTAAATCAAAACAAAAAGGCAAATCCCCCCCCCCAAAAAGAAAGACAAATAAAATACACTGCCTCCCCAAAACCAATCAGGCACAAAATAAAAGCAGCCACCAGCATTTTTGTTAGTTAAGTAATTTTTTACTGTCATTAATGTCAATTTGCTTTAAAACAAAGCCTCAGCTCCACAGTTAAAAAGAATACATTTGCCATGTTAGTCAAAATCAGTCCTCAAAATCACTTACATGATCTCACCTAAATTTTTGGACAGAAAATGCATAGTCAAAACAATTCTGGTCCTACTTTTGTTTTAAACACTTACAGTGCATTATGAATAATAAGACAGTGAGTTCCTTTAATGGCTAATGACCGTAACTGGAACAAAATGACAAGCGCACTTTTTTAGCACTGTGGTCTCCTTCCACCATCTGCTGGGTTTCCTTTGTTATTGCAGGAGTTAAAAGCCTGAGGTTCTTTTTTAAGAACATTATTACTTATTTTAATCTTCTCCCTTTCCCTCATCTCTCAGGTATATTTTGTCACTTATGAAGTCCCGAATGAAGAAGTATTGCTAATCCTTACTGAAATTTATCGTATCTTACCAAATGTATTGCCAGATGTGAGGGTATTTTTTAAGAGAAAGGAAAGGTTTAATTTGTTTTTGTGAGTATAAAAAATTCATTTTAGGTTATTTTTCTTTCTAAGGTGAAAGAACACTTTAATTACCAAAAGTAGGTTGTTTCCCATCTCTAACTGACTCCTCCTTAACTCCGTATTACTCCACACTGGCATGAACAGAATTTTGGCTTGGATTTATATCATAAGGCATGACTAACCAAGTATCTCTTGCAACTTTTTATTAACAGTGATCCACAAATTAGAAGCTACACAAATGGTTATTTTCTTAAGAGTCCAGGATGAATCTGCCTGAATGCTGTTTAGGTGGGGAAAGTGTTTATATAATATAAACATAGAATTATCAAGAGATGAGAGATGCTGAATTCCCCTTCCACACACAGAGTCAAACATGCACACACCTCAATGCTATTTTTAGACCTGTTTTTTCTTAGCAGCAGCACATTTTAGGATGCCTTACAGTCCAGAATATGGACCTAGTTAGCATTTATGCATTTAGTGTTAAAACTTATGCATCAACATGGACGTTTAAGTCCTTTGTGGTATGTGAGAGGATCTCATCAGAAAGGTAAAGAAGGAACATGCATTTTGGCCTGGTAATGATGCTCAGTCTAGAACAGGCTTTTACAATAGTTCATCTGAGAACTTCTTTGCAGAGCTAACCAAAAGTTGGGAGTTTTCTTTCTGGCTTTTGTTTTCCAAATGTTTTCGTGAGGAAAAATCTGCACCATGGTCTGTAAACACCTTTTTTTTGTAAAGCACAGATGGTCAGAGATCTCTAGAGTGGGCTTACAAATGTAACTCCAATATGAGCACGCATTATAAAACTGGTTTCCCATGAAAAAGATTGCAAGATCTCCAAAGAAACAGTTTTGTTCAGCATTCATATATACAGTAATTTAAATGGAAACCAGAAAGGGTCTAGGCTAAGGTCAAATGCTTCTGGAAAATACCATCTCTTTTTCTTGAAGAAAGCAATTTTTTTTGCAATATGGTGTTATGACTTTACAGTGGGAAGTTTCAAAAATTATGCAACACCGAATAAAAAAAGAGAACTCATCAGATGCAGTGACAGGAGGTGGAGGTCGAAGAAAACATCTTAATGTCAAGATTCTCAAAGATGGAGAGTTATTTTGGATGCCTCCATTTATTGACAGCCACTAGAGGAGAGCCGTACTTTCAGAAAATGACTCAGCTTCTGAATGCCGGGTTCCATTAAAGTGTTTCTGTTGCCCAAAACCTGATGACTAGTTGTTGTGGTCAACAAGTTGTGTGATTATTGTGGTACATTTTCCTGAGTGTAAAAATGTGGTAATAAAGACCTCAGCAGTGTGCTTTAAGGCTTCATATGTTATTATCTATAAAATGCTTTGAATGGACTCTAATGGAAGACCTCATAAATGTGTAAAAAACTGCCATTATCATTTTTTACAAGACTGATATTTAAAGGGGGAAGCAAAAAAGAAATGTTGTGACAACATGATAAATGCCTCTTTTTTACTGTTCCTGTATGGACAGAAGGAAGAGAACACAAGGTAGACCTGCAAGACCAAGGTAAATTAATTAATTAATAATTGAAAAGTATTTTTAAAAAACACTCACTGTCTTTATAATGAAATTGTAAAAGTGAGGTATTTCTAAAAATGAGCTGATCTAGGGGTTTGTCTTTTGATCCCACTATCTTTAAAGTACACTACAAAAACTGAAGAGATTGTAACCCCTTGGAAAACCTTTTACGACATCAAACAAGGGCCTTCCTCTTACTTTGAAGATATCCTGCAATAAATTAAGAAGTCCTAAATGATGTCGGAATGAGTCAGGAGTTTTGCAGAATAACTGGCAGGCTTCCACTTAGAGAGAATCACTGGGAATATGAGAAAACAGGGAAGATTAGCCTTCCCTATTAAAGACAAGAGCATTAGGAGCTGTTTTCAAAACACTAGAGATTCTTCTTGACTAATGCTTTCAAAGCTGCTGTTCTCAGCTAAACTGATGAGTTGTTCTGTGTCTTTATTTTTAGTATGGGAAATTAAAAATAAACTTGGAAGAAGTTCTTTGAAGTCAAATGCGCAAGTCAAAATGTGAAAATTATATTTTGACACAACCAGCTCCTGCTTTTTTCCTTGTGAGGTTAGTTAAACCAGCATAACCTAAAGTACTATGGAAGATGAAGGAGAATATTTTAAACCTGTTTTCCCTTGCTTTACGTCGATGTAAAAGACTGTGAGAGATGGATGGCAGCAGTAGTCTGGGCCTTTCACGTCCTGACTTCCCACTGAGGAAATAACCTTGCTCTCAACCACTGCCTGACCAATTCATCCACTGATCTGAAAACCAAAGATAACTTCTCTGTACGTAGTGGGCTATCTCTATGCTCCTAGAAGGGATGGCAGATTAACAGCTCAGCCCTGAAAAGCTACTCACCTATGCTGTATTTGCCAAAGCTGAGGAGATACAAAGTTCTTCATGCCCTGCATTCTGGAAAGACACCGAGTTGCAAACCTTCACATTTGCAAAGAAAAACACCTAGGAGTTGGGAATAAAGTGAAAGCTTGCTCCCTGCCTCCTGCCCCCTCTTCCTTCCTTCTTTCTTCCCTCCCCAAAGTAAAGTGGCATTTTGCTCTGTTCCCACGGAAGTAAGTGAGAACCAGATCGGTCCTTGTGGTTTGCTTTGGTTATATTTGGGGAATTTTTTTTAATCCGCCTTCCTGTAGTATTACTCCCAGTAATAACACCGGGGCTTTAAAAAGACTAAAGGCTCCCAGGGTTGCCACTGGTATATTTTCATGCAGAAGCAACAGAGTATTTTCCCCACTAGAGTAGATCCTCTTATCTGGTTCATTATCAGTAGAATCCCCTCTACACTAGAATTCAGAGGCAGCAAAATACTCAGGCATGTGCTTAGAGATAAGCTCGTGTTTACATGATTTGCTAGACGAAGACCTACAGACAAAAGCTGTCATGGAGAAACTGTGATACCGTATGGACATTCTCTCAATTGTCATGTTTCTTCCAGATCTATATAAGTTTTTCAGGTGGAAAGCTGAAGAAGCATGGATTCCGTACAGTTTAACAGCCCTTTTGCTTCCCTGTAGAGCCAATGGTAAAATCTATTTAAGCTTTACCACCCCACTCTGAGTCCTAGTGAGGGGGGACAGGTCAAAAAGCCTACGGCTGAATGGAAAGTCCTAAATTTTTTTGAAAAAGAAAAGGAAATGGGGTCAACAAATGGGAAAGCCAACTGTTACTCAGAAATATTTTAATTCCAGTCTGTACAGCAAATGCTCTTCAGCTACATGATGCAGATAAAAAATGACTGCAGGTTTCGGTAGTGTCCTGTCAAGTAGGTTAGTAAAATAAAGACAGATGGCAAAGGATTATGTCTAATTCTTTTTCCTAATTCATCTTTTCCTGACCATTCCACTGCACTCAGTCTAACTAGAGATTTACCAGCTTAACTTCGCCTGTATAGCTCACAGTGACAAACCGCACAGTGTAGATTTGCAGCTTCCCATCATTAGGAATGTTTAATTGGACACAACTGCTTTTCATCAGCTGCCTTTAAATGCTGCTTCTGAACGAAGGATGTTTACAGTGAAGCAACAGTAGAACACTAGCTTCATTTTTAAAGCAAACATCCTAAAAAGCCCAGAAATATCAGAGTGTTTCTGGTGAATGTATCTGTCCTGCCCAGCCACAGAATTTCAGGCTGGAATCTCTTACCTAGATGTGGGTAATCTCAGAGCACAATACTAACAGTACTGTCCTAAAGACACCTTACTGTTTCTTTCCTGTGCTCTTTTTTCCTGTGCAGATAAAGAAAGGAAGCCGTGTAGCACAGCCCTGATAATGCCAAAAGTGTGCAGCCCGTGACTCAGTGCCTGTTCTGCAGCCACAGCTTCTCATTGCCTGCCTGATTCCGTTCTTCCTCCTTCCCCACTCAATTATTTGAAGCTATTTTTTGAAATAAAAATGTCTCTGTTTTCAAATGCCTGGCTTGAGACACCACTGAGCCTGATCTTCCCAGGTGTTGACGATCAATAACAGCTCCTTAGAGAGTCGATGGGGAACTAACAGTATTCAGCACCTTCCTAAGCCTAGTTTATAGTATCTTCAGGGAAATGGGGAAGAGTGCATCCAGCATAGGGTCTGTGCTGCCTCTCTGCTTCTCCTAATTGCTTTTACAGCTCCCTCTGTACTAACACCTTTTGAAAATTCCAGATCTGGGCTCTGCTTTAGATAATCCCTTTGGTTTTCTGTGCATTTATCATTCTTCTCTTTGAGTTTCTAAATTTCTTCACTAAAAAAATCCAGGAAATGGCCTTTCTTCCTATACCATTCCTTTTACTCCTCTCTTTTTCTCCACTGTCAGTTGCTTTCCTTTCAGCAGAAAAAAAATTGGAAGGCACATGTCAGTGACAACAGCACCATCTTCTGTTCTGCAGAGATTATGAAGCCTTCACTCTCATGTTTCCATGAGTCCTTTGGAGATGGGTCTGGTTGAAAAATTCGGAGCTAGAGCTGGATCCGAACTAACTCTCCGTAAGTTTCAATGTCTGAACAAACCTGAATGTATGTGGGGAAGTATGGGTGTTATGAAAGGCTACAAAAACTGCAGCCCTCACAGCGCTTATCTCTGTGAGCCACCTTTGTCTTTTATTCTCCTCCTCATAGAAGCTCCGTTGCAAAACTTAGGCTACTTTTGCTTTCCTTCCCTGTGGCTTGACACATTGCCAGTTTCCGATTTTATTTATTTGCTTGCTTGTTTGTTTGTTTGTTTATTTATCACTATTAATGTTATCCTTGTTCTCTACTGATAGTACTGCACTGATTGGCACTGGGGGCAATACGCAGATGATGATACCAAATAGATGACAAGATACACACCAACAGAGGATCAGCTTATCAGTCCACACAGAAAGCCATAGACCACAGAAGGTCATAGACCATGTGCTGCCTAAAATTTGTGTCCGTGTGACAACAAAGGGATGTGTGGGGTATAAAGAGGAAAACGATGTGGGAGTTTGAATGAGACAAAGCATAAAGCACAAAGTCTTACTTGAAAGTCTAATATAGGAACAATTAAGACTGGCAGCGTGAGTAGGTCAGGGTGGAAATCAATGTCTTGGTATTAGATAAGAGGATGGGGAAGGATAGGCTAATGGATCTGGAAAGGGAAAGGGAAAAGAAGGGGCATGTGTTTCATGTGGCACAGAGGAAGGAGCCATCAGAGGGACATAAAGGGAGAGGTGGCAAGGTCACAACAGCAGGCTAAGAAACAGATCCACACAATGTCAAGACCTAATTAGGGTAAGATTGCTTTTGTTAAGCCAGGGAAGGGGATGTGGGCTTGCTACGATGACAGCCCAGACAATAATATTAAGCATGGGGGTAGGTAGGAATGGGCCTGTTTTGGGGAAATTCTGCAGATAGAATTTGCAAGATACAGGGTTTGTTCATATTTCACAATGGAGTTCAGTGATAGAAACGCGGAGATAGCTACTCAACGGGTAGCTTGTGGGCAGTGAAAGATGACACTCTGTAATGACAGTCGACGTACTGTTAGTCAGATTGGGATATAAGAAACCAACTGGGATGCAATTGTTGAAATGAACGCTGAAACGGAACTGGAGAGGACAAACTCCAGGCTCACTGTAAGTGGGAAGTAAGTTCAGAAATTAAAGGGAGGAAGGAGAGAAGGTGATAGCTGGAGGGATAAGCTGAATCTAATTTTAAAATTTAAGACATGCTTGCATTGTGGTGTGAAAGAGCCAGAAGAAAGGCTCTTTAGAAGCAATGTAGGGGCGTGTGGGTGTGTGGATGAAACAAGAATGAGAGGCTCAGGAGATAACAGCACAGCCTCCTTGTAGAGATGTTGTCACCAGCTTTCCTGGCTGCCTATCGATTATTTCCTCTTTCAGTTTGAACACTTCTGCCTCTATCCTTCTTAGCAAGGGGGTTCAAGGACTTTAGGGCAAACTGACAAAAACAAGGTGACTTTATTCCTTCCCTTTCTCACCTCTTGTAACTCTCTTTTTCCTTATCCCCTGGCAGACAGCAGAGGCTTCTCAGTAACCGCCCCTTTCTAGTCCTTCCACTTCCACCCAGCTTGTCCAGCTTCACCTACGCCGAGAAGATACATGTATGTCTGTACTTGGGTATGAACCTTTACCATAGTACCCAGTCCCCTTTCCCCATGTATGCTCCCCACTGCCAACTGCTGTCTTGGAGCGTGATACATGTAAAAAGCCATGTGCGCTGCTGGTTTTTTGCACAACAGCACCGAGGAAATGTAGAAGGGGACATGAATACACCTAAATATCTGGTAAGTTTTATTGTACGGAGCACATCTGTGCTTTTCATTTCATTCTGCCATTTTATTGTGGGATAGGCATGTGGTGGGCAATTTTCTGCATGACTCTTTGTCAGAAATCTCCCATCTACTTCTCCTGCACGCAGTGGGAGAGGAGAGAAAAGGCTGTGTTATGTACCCGATACCACTAGAGATGTTAACACTATACAGACACAGTCCCATAGACTCCAGCAAGGAAAGAAAATGATGCTGCAGGGTCAGCTAAGCCCTCTTCCTTATATACTGTGAGGAATTACCTGTTAATGTGCAGGTGGTAGTATGGGACCGTAAGAGTTTTCACGAGAAGGCGGCTATTTTTTGTGATCCGAAACCACCATCAACACAAAACTTTTTAAAGACATATATTTGGCCTGGGCTGTAATAATCTAATGCAGTGGCTCAGCTTAGCAGTGGCTTTATGGCAACAGCATAACACATGCTTCCAAAATTGTTAGTGGGGATTTCCAAGATTTGTAACTAGTTGTCTGTAGTTCATACTGTAGTTTTGTCCATGATCCTTTTTCAATTACAACCAACCCCTGGAATGATCATCCACAGATTGTTCCTAGTAGAGAATAGCCCGATTGTGTGATCACAAGGGAAAACATTTACATCAGAACAAGTATATATTTGTCTCAAAGAGTATGCAGTTAACTAAGGCACTGATTTTTTTAACTAGGGGTGTGAGGACGGAACCTCAGTCCTCTTGTATCGCAAAACTGGTGTAGCATTATGGGTCCTGATGAAAACCAATAAACTATTATCATTAAGTATCCGAATTGCAAAATCAGCCCCAAACTTGGTCAGCTAGTTATCACGTGCTGGAAATCCAGATCATCAGCAAACGTGCTGTTAAAAAGTTCAGGTAAGAATCAACAATAGTACGTGTTTCCCGTCTCTGTCCTGCCTCCTGTAGGCTCAGTAGTAGTATTAAATGGCACCGAGAGACTGGTTAAGGCAGAGGAGTGTGTAGGAAGCCCTACATCTGTTAGAGGGAGTTGAGAAGTATTTCGTGGCCTATAGATAGTAGTGGCCTGTGAAGAGGACACGTCCAGGCTGGCCATTTATTTCAGGCCTGTCTGCTATTGTGGTGGACTGCTTCTGATGTTTCAGGTAATTCCTCATAGTCTCAGGTTTCTAAAACAGAGTAATCTGATTGAGGGAAAATGTCTCATATGGCAGAAAAAAAGCAAACAGTTTCAGGCTGTCCTCTCTAAAAGAAAAATAAAAATCAAGCTATTTCAACCTTTGATCTAGCCCATATGCTGAGGCTGGAGGGGACCTGGATAGGTCAGGGAACAGAGAGTATTTTCTGAATAGGAATGCAGAGAGAGATGGGTAGGTGTGGGATGTTCTGCGTGCTGAGGCTGGCGCCGTAGGCCTGGGCCGAGAGGGCTTTGGGTTCCTAGAGGTGGGTGCCGCTGGCAGGCTGGGGGCCAGCGAGCAGGGCTGGCTCGGGAAGAAGGCAGGAAAGGGTCGGGATAAGCTTGGAAAGTGGAGAAAACAGAACGGGACGTGGTCTTTGGTATGTGTTGGAAGTGTAGTGCTGGAAAGCACAAATTTAAGGTGCTAGCATGAGGATGCTGAAAGAGTATGACAAAAGGGTGTCAACACAGTGCCTCTTGCATTTGAAAATTACAAAATGCTGCTTCTTGCTCCTTTTCTCTCTCTTAACTCCATGTCCACCTCTCCGGGCGTTTTGTTGTTGTTATTTATTTTTCCGCATGATGTTCCGCTCAGAAGCTCCCCAGCCTAATGTCCCACGGGCTTCATTTCTCATCCACTTCTTTTTGTCTGGTAAGACGATCTGCAGGGAAAACAGTTCAAATTTACATGCTGATGTTTAACTTGATGAAGTAAGACTTCAGATTCCGCGCCCCACTGTGACAAAAATAAAGGCAAGGCAGAATTCAGACAATAATGGGGAAACAGCACAGCACCTAGTATTTTATTCCATTTTGATGACTACTTGTCGTGCAGACCTTTAACGCTTCTCTTAGTTAAGTCTTACAGGTGCCTGGAAGGGAAGAGTAACAAGGGAATACCCTGCTTGGCACTTTTTCAAGCCTGATAAAAGAAAACACCCACAGTTCATCAGACTGCATGCTGTAAGTAAGAAATGGAAGAATTATGAAAGACATCAGAGCAAATGGAACAGCAAACAAAATGTATTAGGGCATGAAAGAAATTTCAACTGTAAGCATCCTATTTACTAACGTACGTTACACTCATTCCTCCTCTGAAAAATGGTTTTCTGCATGTGAAACAAAAGAACTAGGTTTTACTTTACATTTGAGTACACGTATCAGTTTGAACTGTTTTCTTGATTTTTTTCTGGATTCTGTATTTTGTATGTAACTGAACGCATGCAGGGTGGTAGGGCGTACGGAAACTGTGTCAGCTAGCAGGTTTAAAATAATTCCTTTCCACCTTCTTTTTCTTGAATATATCGCATATATAGTAACCCTGCAGCTCCACTGCTAATAAGAGCCTTCAGCCATTTTGCAACTGGTAGACTCACAAAAAAACCCCAATTTCTAATAAAGTTGGGAGAAAATGGATAGCCAGGAAAAGCAGAGCCTGTACTCATGTGATCTGGAGAGAGTGATCAAGGGGGAGCTCACACTGAAAACTTTCAGGAAGTCTTTCTTCTTCATTAGACGCCTAAGCGACTACAGCTTAGCCAAGGTAACCCCCATACCCCTTGGAAACCATGTTGTACCCGTTCTGCTGCGCAGGGAATTTGCTGTCCGTTGCTTCCAGAGGAACAGAAAGTTCCAGGTTTTCTATGCCCTTTCCTACAACCATGTCTTCTAGGAGAGTGGTTTGCCACCATTTTTGATATGCCGATCTCTAAATCTTTTTTTCAAGGGAACTGTAATCTTGCATAGTGAATTTACAGTCACAGGGAATCAGGTCGCTTTTTTAAGTTATACGTTTTGGCTGCACTAGTACATTAAGCTGCTTGGGAGTTGTTTTCTGGCCCCAGTGCCAGTGGTCAGGACCCTTGTACCAAGCCAACAGCACGGATCCAGCACCCAGGAACCACTCCGGTCTCTTCCCGAGGCGGGTGCAGGCATTCAGGCAGACCTCCGGGATGCTGCAACGCCCACGTAGACTGGTTTCAACAACTTATATTGGCATAAATGGCAACAACAAGCCTGACAGATGACAAAACGGGGCATTTTGTGTATTACTGCTGCTTGATCTTGTGTTGCCATGTGCGTGAAGCGGGAAGGGAGTTTCTAAGAGACACGCTGAAGGAAGTTCACCCCCTCAAACATAGCGCTGCCACCCAAGATGTCTCTGTCAGGCCTTCCTGCGCCCATCCCTGAGAACACACCAGGCGACCGAGCTTTGCTTAGCAGCCGAGACAACTGGAAACAGGGGGACACACACGCG
>VYZM01003477.1:71841-88570 GCA_013398915.1 Dromas ardeola
GGGGGGGAGGCGGCGGGGCCCGGGCGGCTGAACGGTTCGGCTGAAGGAGAAACTCGTTCTTTCTCTGTCAGAGTCGAGCCTGTTTTGGTGGTCCGCTGAGAAGAGCGAGAAACTCCAGCAGTTTTGGGAAACGTACATTTTGATAATGGAAACTCTGGAGGGAAACCAGGTAGGAGCACCCTAAAATCTGTGCCCGTCAAAGCCGTCTGTGGTGCCTCGCTTCTGGCACGTGCACTGGGGGTATTTTTGTTGGGTAGAAATATTTCCAGCTTTGGTGATTGAGGGTATCTGAGTAAGCATTAACGGTAATGTTTTTATTTCTAATTTTAAATACTTAAAACGCAGCACGTTGGATTTACTCATTTGGAATAAATTCAAGGCCCTCCTCTCTCTCTGAAATAATTCTGGTTAAAGCAGTGGATTGACCTAAGAAAGAAAAACCTGGGTTGCAGCTTGTTGCAAGACCACGGGTAACCTGTTTCTTAGGGAAAATCAGGCTGTTGCAACTTAATTACCTCTTTCAGCAGAGGGTGGACTACATCTGTCACCTGGGGCCTTGGGTGAAAATTACCGAGTTTCACTCGGTGTTCAGTGTACTTGGCAGAAAGATTCCAGTTGACCTGAGGCTTCCGTAATTGTACAGTATTGTGGTGTTGGCTATTAGTCATGAGTGCCTCTTTGTAGCTATTTTACTTGTACATAATTGTTCTGTGACTGAGAGAAAGAGTATTTACCAGAATGTTTACTTTTAGAGATTTGTGCTGCTTTATTCTAATTTGATGAATTGAATGGTTGGTTGGTAGGAAGTAGTATTCTAATGATACACTAGCATGGGAGTATCAGTTTTTCTTCAGTGCTAAACTGTGATTGAGTGTTACATACCAAGTGCTGGGACCAGTTGCCCAGGCACTGCAGTTTTAAGTGCAGTTATATTGTCAATTACTATATTAGTGCTATTGAGCCATGAATTGAGCTGTCTAGCCCATGAATAAGTGCCAGTTCCTAGGTTTGAGATATAAACTGACTACTTAATGTTTCATCTGATTTGCGTTTCAGATCCATGTCATAAAGCCAGTATTACCAAAGCTAAACAGTTTATTTGAGCATGCTATATCAGGGGAAAAAGGTAAGACATAACTTTTTCTGAAATGTCTCCTAAATGTTAGGCAGTTTGTCATTTTCTTTTGCTGTTTCAGTAATAGCTTTTTGTTAAGTTTTGTTTCTCAAAATAGCTGTTTTCTGGGTGGCTATTACAGTTTTTGTGGGTCTGCTATATGCATAGGTTGCTTGGCAAACATGCACAGACAGTGCCGCGATCCTCTGAGAAGAAATTCTGGCATATGCTTATTGCTTGCTATGATATGTTTGAATATTTTTTCTGTCAGCAAACCTAACTAAATGGCCCCTTTTCGCTATATTTTGCTTTACTTAAGCTAATGTGAAAATAAAACAAAGCCAGAAATAGTTGGGGTGAGTCATATGAGCCAAGTTAACCTGAAGAACTCCCTCACTGGAAGCGGGGAGAGAGTGGCGAGCGCTGAGGCAGCTTGGCAAAGGATGTTGTGTCATGTTTTGTAGGGCAAAACAGAATACATGTAATTAGGTAGTGCAAGATGTTAGAAGTTAAAGTTCACAGATTTGTAAAGTGGGAAGACTGTTAATGTGAAAGTGTTGCAGGTGAATACAATGTTGAGATGAGGAGAGCTGCAGGAAAAAGGACGTGGGTTTTGCATTTTTTTTAGTCATCTTAATTTATAACTACTGAAATTTAGAGGGTAAGTTTTGAAAGCCTTGTTAATAAATATTATTTTGTGTTGGAGATTTAGCAGGGTACTTTTATAAATCTAATAGCTATAATCATATTTTTGAAATATCCTGTGAGTTGTCTATGGTGTCATCCAGAATGTCAGTGTGTTATGTGTTAGTACGCTAATGTGTCACTGTCAATTCTGTGTCAGTTTAGAATAATTTGCTTTTGTAACAGGTTGTTGGTTGTTTCACCCATCATGGCACATGTGCATCTATAAACGAATGTTTGAGAGTGAGAATAAAACATTGACGAAGGAAGGCATTCTTCATTTTCTGGAGCTTTATGAAACAAAGCATCTTCCAAATTCACATGGTTTTTCAGAGGTAAGGGTGTTACTGTTACTTGCCCGAACAAACAGATGTTCTAATTTGTAATATATTTTAGCACTAATTGCCTCAGTAGTATTGGAATTGGACACATTCTGTAAAAATAACATCTTCCTTAGCTGCGCAAGTGATGGCAGTATTTGTAAGTGGCGTCAAATATATAATTACTTGAAAAATGACCTGGCTAGAGGGAATGCGTTTTTGAGTGCAGTCATTCATTCCTATATTTCAAATTAATGCTCTCTAATTAAAGTTGGCTCCCAATTTGGTGAAATTTGTTACCAGAAGTGAAATTCTCAGGGGGATAATTGATGCTTCAGATTTTCAGAGCCCCCGAACCTTTGCAAAATTATTAACTGATATTAATTGATTGAACAGTGTCTTGGCTAAACCTGGTCAACAGACTTCAAGTCTGTGCATAGTGACTCCTACCCAGGGATGGATTTTGAAGATCTATTGTTAGATAATCCTGTGAGGAGGTGAATGTCTCGGTAGTACAATCCATGTATTACTGTATCCCATTAAAAAGCACACTTTATTACATAGGCAGTAAGAAATATTGTAAGTTTAAAGTTTGTAGTTTTTTTGTTTTATTAGTATCATTTATAGGCTGACTCCCCAACCAGCCTATGCCTTCATAAGGAGTGATCTATGTTATACTGTTGTTTCTTCCTCTCTCCTTCATAGAAGGAGCATTGCCCTCAGAGGTTAACATTTCTGATTTATCCAAATGAAGTCAGCCTCTTGATGACTAACTTGAAATCCAGTCAGTCTTAAAATGCACGCTAAATCTTTCCGTGTATGGTGGCCCTTAGTCTTTCTTTTATTTAATGTTTAAGTATATTTTCTCCATCCGTTTCTCAAAAAGATTTCTTATTTGCCTGCACCTTTCACAATGCTCTGAGAAGTGTACCTAGTGAAAAAATTGCTTTGATTTTTTTATTCTCCTGCTCCGCCTTCTCTTTAGTTTCCTCCTCTTTTTGCTCCTACTAGTTACTACTAGCAAGAGTGTTCTCTAATTTCTGACTCTGTCCTTTTAAAGTCTGGTGAAATAAGTCCAGTTAGGCTGTATGTAACAGTGCCTTGCAAGTGTACATTTAGCCGTGGTTATTGTTTTCTTTTATCAGTTTGTTATTGGACCATTAATGGATGCCCTCTCAGAAAGTTCCCTCTATAGCAGGTAAGCCACTGATTTTTTTATTTATTTTTTTTAAGTAAATACATCGATTATTGGAAATGTATTCTAATAATACTGGTTTGAGTATGTGGGTAAGGTCTTGGATAAAGGAAGACATATTAATAAGCAAATGGTGTTGCTAAACTCCCTGACAGGTACAGAGTTTTTCAGAAAAGGTGGGTGGCTGTGAGTAAGATGAAGTGGGCTCTATTTTATCCTAGTAATAGCAACGTAGGGATTCCTCAGGGTCCTAATTTACTCCTGGTGTATTAATTTGGAGATGAAGTGAGATATGATAAATAACTTAAGAAGATAAAAAAAAATAATTTGCTGTTTTAGAAAGAAGGGGCTGCTCTAATTGTTGCCAATTCATGACTGATAAAGTGGTTTTACCATTGTGCCTGATTATCTTTTGAGAAATTAATACTTTTTCACAGGAGAGTATTTGGGGTTGACAGTGGCCTCCTTTGGTGTAAATACATAAAGAACAGACAAAAGTTTGAGGCGTTGCAAGTTGCTACACGTTCAGTGTACTGATGGCATTTAGTCCTTTGTGCTAGTTGCATGGAGAGTACTGAGAATGAAGGATAAAGCGCTGAAAGCATGTCGTGCACTCAACATTACGCCAGATGCAGTGGCTTGGGCAATTCCGCTAGCAATCTGAAACTCAGTTCAGAACCGTGTTGGAGGAGCCTTGAGTAGCTGACCTGGTGAGGCAGCTAGAAAAGTTGACACTGCCTACTTACGCACTTTTTTGGGGAGGAAAAAACGTGACTGTTGCTTGTGAAACTGGTGATCAATTTGGATTGGGTGATTCTGGATAAAGTGTAGTCAAAATAGGTTGTTTCATCTAAACCTGATGGGACAAATTTGACCTCTGTGGGCTCTCGCAGCAGTTAGGTGTTTCTTACCTCAGTCAGCTGGCTGCAGTATGCTTTCCATGGGCGTACACTGATGGGAAGTCAGAAGTTGAAGCAAGTGCTGAGTGTTTCGGTGTGTTTGGTTAGAGCTGTGCTGGATCGATGCTTCATAATCTTTTATCTTCTATATTTTCAGTGAAAGTGTTGGGATACGTAGAGGAGGGTGCGTGTTTGAGTGTACCAAGAATGTACAGAGTTCTTATGGTTAATGGCAGGCTGTATGAGAGAAAATTGTAAAATCTCATGACTATCTGATGCTAATCCTTGATAGCAGGATCCTGAGACTTATGATAGGACACAGGTTGTCTCTTTTGGTTTCTTGGAGCATTTCTTGCATCTTTACTTAACCTTCTGTGCTGATCAGTAGTTTTGTTTATACTGACTTTATAGTCCTGCTCCCTAGCACACTTGTGTAGGTAATTTGTCTTCGCTGTTCTCCAGATCAGACTGGTGACATCCCTGCTGCGCACCACAGATCTTGTCCCGTGGCCCTCGGAAACCCACTCCCGGAGGCCCCTGTCGTGCTGTGGGTGCGGGCACGGGGTTGAACTGACAGTGCTGTTTCTTACTGTGGGCTCAATGTAAGGTGCTCTCAGGCCTGAGTAACTGGACTTGAGGCTGCGCTTGAATGCTGGAGTGTGTCACCACCATGACCTTGTAGGTGGCCAGGAAGTGTCATGCAGTGTGATGGTCCCCATCCTCTGTGTGTTTGCTGGGTGCTGCGGGAATTCTGGGATAAGCGGACGCAAGCTGATGCGCTCTATCTCTGTGGCCTGTTGGAGCAGTCTCTGCAGTGAATTAACCACTGAACTGCACTGTGTTTAGAGGCAATCCTACTTGTAGCTGTTGACATGCCTGTTGTGTATTTGATGTTTTAAAACCCTACAGGACACCAGGTCAGTTGATGGGAGCCTGTCCTCCTTTGGGAATGAGGCTACAGAAGTTTTTGCCTACTTTTCTCATGCTTCTTCCAGAGGAAGAAAAAGGTATGTTTCAATTTCACCTTTATCTTTTTTTAAATAAAGAAACCAAATAAAGACTATGGACCCATTTTCCAAATCTCATGTAAACATTTACCACTATTTTTCTACATTACTTGAGAGAAAATAGAAGTAGTTCTCCTCGTGGCAGTTGAGTTTCCGGAGGAGAGAGAGGGGTCTTCAGAGGCTTTGAGGGATGCTGCAGTATTAAGCTGCAAAAATGTTTTAGGGACAAACTGAAGCAGACTTACTTTTTTATTAAAAAAACCAAACTAACTCCGAAGTCCTGAAGGTGAACAGTGTTTGCAGATTCTTTTTTCTTTATTTGTCAGTGTAGATGATACTGTGCTGAGCAAAAGCTTCAGAGCTATTCTTCCCTTCTTTGTTTTGGGGGCTTTTTATGTTTTTTAACCTATGTGCCACACTTTTTTAGTCACAACCTGTGTAGTTAGACATTCAAAAGAGCCAGTTGTAGCCTGAAGCTGAGTAAGGCATCTTTTATTGTGAGGTTGGATGGAGGAAGATTTCTGAGATTGTTCCAAATTTTGGTGTTAGTGTATGTAGGCTGAAAAGAAGCACAACCTTTGATGGAACAGAATTTAATACCTGTTCTAATTGGATTAAATAAGGATAGAGCCAGCTCTGTTCAGTATCCTGTATCTACAGGTATATATTCTGTAGGAAACACCTTCCCTAGGTGCCTTATTCTCTGCCCTGTCCCAAGGCGTATATTTTATCACAAAATGGAGAGTCTGTGATTAGCAACCCTGAGACTGGGTGGCCTGGTTCTGCAGATTGTAGCTGTGGTGTCTTGTTGAGGCTTGCTTTCGCCATGCCAGCATCCGTTAAACTGGTTGAATCACCAGGTACTTTGGTCTGCTATCATACGGACTGAGTAGCAGCTTAAAAAAAGGCATTGTCTAGTACTTGAAACAATAGAATTTAAAATTACATTACTGAACATGATGATAAGTGCAGATCTCTAAAGCCAAAATTTGGTTTTTTTCTGGTTATGTCCTTATCATATTACCTTACTGAGAGACTTCTTTGCAACATATTTTTTTCATTGAAATAATGAGGAAATCATTCTGTTGTCTTTCATTTAATTTTCAGAAATGATCATAACACTCTTCTGCTGGAGTTGGTGTCATTTAAGTGCCTTGGAGAACAAGAAATCACTCTGTATTGTTTGTTTTATTTACTTTTTTTTAAGGTAGTTTCCTGCTAAAATTTATTCAGAAGATGACGAGTAGGCATTGGTGTGCTGTTCCCATTTTGTTTCTTTCTATGGCTCTGGCATATATCCCTGCATGTAAAGTACTGGGCGCTGAAGGACTTCATGCTTTAAGGTAAGATGCACACTGCATTGTGTTCTTGCAGACTTCTTGTAAAGAAGCAAGCTGAACATCTGGAGAGCCAGGATTTAATTAATGTTTGTTACTTCTGGGAGGGTGTGATGGCTGTGCATGGGAATGGAACGTTCTGTCTCCTTTATGTCCAATTTACAGAGGAAAGCAGTTCAAGAACCAATGTATTTATATCTGTGTGACTTAAAAAATGAGCGTTTTGCGTTTCAGTCCTTTGTCATAACTTCTTTTTTGGCATCATTTTCCCCTTGTCTTCCATACTTAACTGATATATATCAAACTTCCTTTTCTTTTAATTACATTAAAACCTGGTTTAATGGCAGTTGAAGCGATATCAGGCGACAACCCACAAAACTGAAAACTGAGAGACTTGTAAATAAAAGGCTAGGTAAAAGTTACTGGCATGCATATTGTTCTTGATCACACTGATGTTTAAGTGGCTCTAGGAAGTGAAAGCAAACACTAAAAATCAGTAATTATTCCAGTTTAATAAAATCTGAGCTTTGAAATAAAATCTTACTAGTGGTGGAAGGAATGCTGGATAAAAGTAGTTTGCCAAAAAAAAGTCAGACACACGTCTCCTGATAAAAGATCATTGAAGGTTTCTTTCAGTGTTGTGCCAGAGTGAGCATTTAATGTCAAACGTGTTTTATTTCTATATTTATTACAGGTAGAAATGCAAATATTAAATGATCAGTTTGAACTGATGTGATCATGGAGATTGTTCTTTAGTTTTGGTTTCATTGTGCCAGTGCCCCCTCCCCCTTTTTATCTTGTCAAGTACATACTTATCCAGGTTTTAATGTCAGTTTTTGAAAATACATATAGCGGTACTCTTGGTTCCGGATGGTATGTTGTCTGATCAGGCAGTGATTGTGTTATACTTAGTAGAATGTTTTTGTTAAATACAATCTAATATTTTGAAGCAAGTTAATAATTAGCAAATACATAGGAGTGTTTAAACTTCCTAAGTGTGTTTTCTACAGTGCATATTTTTCCTCTTTCCAGAGATGTCCTCCAGTGTACTATGATCACACATCAGATTTTGTTGCGTGGAGCTGCTCAGTGCTATCTTCTTCAAACAGCTATGCATTTGACAGATGTGGTGAGTTTATTTTGGGGTGGTTTTTTTTTCTTCTTCCTGGTGTAATAGAAATACACTAACACTTTTACAGGGTAAACAGGACTCAAAAAACTGCTAAATACAACACAGAACAACTGATTTTGCTGGACTTAAAATTTTTTCAGTGACTACTTAAAAAAAAATTGTGCTATATAAGTATGGGTATGCTTCTGTTAACTTTGGTTTTCATGAGATGTATTTTTTCATTACTGTTTATTAGTTGATGTTTTCTTGTGCAGTTTTCATGCAGTACTTATGGAATGGTATCCTATTATGATATCCATTGGATAAACTCAGGTTTTAACAGGTAGAAACTAAATGAACTCTTCTGAAATACCTAAGAGAATAAAAGTGTTCATAATACCAGATCTGTGTTTTCCATGTTGTGTGTTATGGCTATAAACCCATCTGAGCAGAATTTCCTTTTGGAAATACAGATATAGTACTTACTGGTAACTTTTACTCATTTATGTACATTCATTTAAAAGGTATCATCAGTGAATAGCACTACTCTTCTAGACATTCATTAACTTTCAGTTAGATTTTAATACTTGGGAAAATTTAAATTGTGTTCCTTTGTAAAGATAAGTTGGTCTAAAAGACACAAAAATGAGTGTGTCATGGAAAGGAAAAAGTAAATTTATTTTTCTGAAACTTTTGCCAGATGACAGCAGACTTCTTGAGTGGTTTTTTGGATGTTATCTGTTGTATATTATGTTGGCAACTATTATATCTTGATTCATTTCTTCAGGAGAAAGTGTCCCTCCCAGAAGTTTCAAGCTTTCTTCTGTCCCTTAGACCAGAGGAGTCCCTGAGGAGAGATACTATGTTATGGATGGAGGTGAGAACTGAAGCTGATTTTATGATCATCAAACATTTTTTAATACCCACCTTACTCTCTGGAAGAACGTTTTTTGGTGTTAATTAGAGGGGGATAGTCTGCTAAGTCTCATGGTAGATACAGTTAATGCCCCTCACGGTGTGGGTTTGTTGATGTTACAGCTTGTATTTAACAGTACTGTTATATTGGTAATGTCAGTACAGAGCTGGCAGGTGTGGTTAAATAGTAACATACTGGTTTTAATTTAGCTTTGCAGCTGGTTTAAAGAGAACGATGGATGCTTCAGAAAGTCTATAACCTCTGATTTTGAAAATCAAGAGACATCATCATTATGTCAATATGTACGCAGGCTTGTGGCAGAGTACCTTAAGACACCAGCATCTGAAAGTAAGTTAAGTGTTCATGAATGTAAAAATATTTTGAAGATAATTTAAAGAAAAAAAATTACAATTGCAAAAATCCTTTGGATTTTAGAAGAGCTGTTTATTTATATTGTACTTACTGAAATTCTACTTCTGTGGTGTTCGTGATTCTTAAGTTTGAACTTTATTTTCGAGTTCCAGTTTTCCTGCATAAAATACAGTCCTGCAGTATTAATTGAAAGTTAAACCTTAATATCCAGTTTTATTGCTGCACTGATGCTTGTCTGTTAGATTTCTTTTGTTACTTTTTTGGTGGTGTGTGAAAATGCTGGAGCATGGGGGCAGAGGAAAGCACAGGGGAATGTGAATAGTTACAGGTTCGGTAGCCTTTCTCAGCACAGCTTTGCAAAATGACTGAGTATATTTATGGGGAGAGATGCCGTATAGTAACACAGCTTGGCAGCTCGTTACACCCTTCCTGCGTAGTGATGTTCTTTTGATCTTGGACCGCTTGTAGCAGATGAGCTGACACCCCGCTATAACCAAGGAAGGTTCTTTGTATGCTGTATAAATATGCAGGGACTGCTTTCTTCGCTGCCATGTTTTAAATTATAATAACTTTAGTTTAGAATTTTCTTTCAGATACATTGAAAGGAATGGCAAATTGACTTTCTGAATACTTTAGCTTTTGTGTGCTACTCAATTGCTACTTAAGTACTGGAATCGTATCAAATTATGTGTAGTTTTATAACGAAAAAAGTCAAAACTGAAAACTTTATTAGTAGTATGACTGCAGGAGATACAGGAGCTAGGCCAGAATTTGCTTATGATAAATAGGTTCAGAAGCTTCCTGTAGCCTGGGAAACTTCACTTCATTGTCTTATGGTTAGACGAAATTTGCTTGCAACTTTTCTATAAAGGTAAATGCTTTGCTAAAGCTTTCAGCACATCATCTCTCCTTCCTGAAATGTTTAGTCCTTGGTCTTTATTATCTGTAATTTCATTGCAGACATCTGTGTTTCACTTCTAAAAAGTGATGATTTTAACTTCCTGGTTCGATACGAATCTTAGCTTATAAGCAGCTCCATGGAGGGGAAAAAAACCCAACAATGTCCAGCTGTTTGAACAGTACCTCCAAAGTGTGTTTTGCTTTCTAAATTCTCAAAGCCAAAAACATACCAGTCAAGGAAACCTAAACCCATCTTATGCACTACTATTTAAGAAACAATTTTTTAAGCATGACGATGTAGTCTTCCGTAAGACATTGATGAAAAGATAAACTTTATTTAGTTTTTTTATTTCCTTTTGACAGAATAATTTTAATTCTTCATATAACTTTCAGCTGGTCAAAATCACAGCTGGTGTTTCTGACAAAGCATAATGGAATTATGTTCTTGGTTAACTTCATTTGAATATGCTGATGTATTTTTAAAAGCAATAGAAAAGTCTGTTGGGAGCTACTGCATAATATATGCTACTACATAGTATAACAACACATTGCCTAAAATTGATTTAAGCATAGAGGCCAATGAAATTAGCCTCTTTGAGGCATAAAGGAAAAGCAATTGTGGTTGAGTTTAGTTTATATCTAGATAAAAAATGAAAAAATGAGTTGTAATATTCTTGCTAGCATTAATTGTTGTTATATTAGTAATTTATTTTAATAAGTTGTAAGCACAGAAGTTTTAAAAATTAACATTAAGGTATTTTTTAACTACTGTGGAAACCTTAAAATATCTTTAATTAGGAGAAAATTGCTTTATGCCTGACTGGTTTGAAGCTAAGCTTGTCGCAACAATGATTCTGTTGGCTGCAGACGTGGAGCAGATGAGGAATAAATACAGGTAAGTATGAAATACCTTATTTTACGTTTCTCTCTTTTTCAATCCCCTCACTCCTGAAGGATCCAGTAGAAGCTTGATCAAGTCAGGAAGTTGTCCTCTTTTCTCTGTAGACTTTTGGTCAGCCTTGTCATTCCTTAGACCTTGTCCAACTGTTGCTGCAAACATACTGGGTAACATTTCTACAGATACTTAAGTGACGTGGAAACAACATGTCCTATTTATTTCCGTAAGTGACTTCATCACTTAAGGCAGATACTCAGAAGAAGAAATTCTTTTTAATTTTTGTTTTTGTGTAGTGGAAAAAGCAACATAGAATGGATTGAACTAGAGGCTTTCTTGAACCCTCTTCTGGATGTCTTGATGAAACTTGGCAGTAATGCTTACATACCAACACTGAAAACAGATAAAAGCCTACAGCTTCTCTTGAAGTTATTGCAGACCTGTTCGTTAAAATGTTCCAATACGCAAGATGGTTAGTGATATCTTCAGTATACTGTGTCTTATATTAATTATAGTCTAACTAAAACTAAGGTACTTACTGTTTAAAGGACATATTGTCAAATTAATACTAGTCGAGAAGTGATAAATATGAAACTTGACAATCTGGCATATCTGTTATGAAATTGAGCTGTGGGTCCAATGCTACAGGGGCTCTTCTGAAGGTGTCCCAAGGGCTGGGAGCTGAGAATGTTGAAGGCTTCTGAGAAAGCAGTTGTTATCCATTAGAATTAGATTAGCAGTTAGTTAAAATTTGGAGAGTGTGACCATATTAAAGGTATTTATAGGCCTATTCTTTGCCAACGTACAGATTCCGTAAGTCATTTAGACACTTCCGAAACAAGTTACCACAGAAACCCATCCTAGCCTACTTAGTTGCCACAGGTTCAGCCAGAGCCTTCCCTGAGTGCATAGTTATTCTGCTAGACATACTATCTTCTGAGTCGACGAGTAGATAATTTGGTCTCAACTAACGCTGTTTAGACTGCAAAAGACAGGATCCCTGTGACTGTTTCGCAGTATTAGGCGTGATTTCAGTAGGCATGCTTGACTGACTTGCTTTAGTTTGACCTTGGTTAGAAGCAAGGAGGTTAAGAGGTACCCACTTGAACAGAAGTCTGCTGATCTGACTCTCCGGGAGTTTTGCCCCCCTCACAGATTGAGCACTTCAACTTGTAGACCTTTCAGGAGAGTCTGAACAAAAGCTATGGAGTCTTTACTACTCCTTTTGTTAGAACTTGGTCAGTTTGTAACCAGAATAGACCTATTTTTTTTTTTTTCCTGAGAGCAAATGAAAAATTGCAATATTATTTTCCCTAATTAGATGCTGAACTGGAACAAGAGGGATCTTGGCATTTGTTTTCTGCTTCCCCAGATTATTTGGGGATTTTTTTTCAGTGTTTTTATAACATGGAATACAAGAGTAGCTTTGGAGCGGGGGTCACAGATCTAGGCTTTTCCATTAAAAAAAAAAAAAAATTATTTCGGGTTCTGCATCCAGGTTTCATAAAGATGTCTAAATGCAGCCCTGAAGTAAATGCATACCGTCATTTTAAAAAGTGCTTTATACATTCATCTGCTCCTTCTAGATTTTTAGCTGTTTGACTGAAATATTGTGTACTGTTAAAGTTCATATTGTGGGGTGGTGTCTGACTGCTGGAGTGGATTCCTTCAGGTGAAACTAAACTGGAAGATGTGCCCCAACTGCCAGAGTGCATTCAGACTACAGCACGAGGCTAGAACAAGCCTGAAGCAGGTCCCTACGAAACACATGCGAGTCCATGTTAGGCGTTCAGTATCAGGAATTTAACTCTGTAAATAATTTCCTTGTGTGCCTTATTTCCTTATATGCTTGCTAATGTAGATGTAATTAATTGCGGCTGCTTTGGTAATTTTGATGTAAACCATGACACTGAGTCTTTCAAGAGGCTTTCAGAATTGGACTTGTAATATTATGTCTTTTTGTGTGAAGTTAAACAAGGATTGCTTTTCTTTTCTTATGTTATTTTCTACAATGTTTTCATGCTGCTTCCTTCTGCACAGGAGAGCCAAGTAATAAATCTTGTTTCTGCAGCTGTGAGTTGACTGTGTTGAGGGGTGGGAAGAGTAATGCCGTATAACACAGAAGTTTTGTTTCCGTGTTGATGAAACAGGAGGTGAAAAGTCCTGTCTGTCAAATGGAAAATGATAAAATGGGAGGGGAAAAAATAAAGAATTTAAGCTTATAAAATAAGAAGAATAGCAACTGGGAAATGTTTTATTTAAGAATACTTTAACAGGGATAGACGTGTCTGAAATGTCTGCTGAAATAAGCAGTGCTTTCCTACCGCTCTTGCTGTCTGTGTTGTCGTTAGACTTCACTATTTTAAACCGTAAGTTTTTTGCTAGTTTTTTTATAGTGTTATAGAGCCACTGGTAGTGAATCAGATTTTATACCCAATGTGTTTATCTGAAGAATTTCTGAATTTTAATAGCAAAAGATGTTTTGGTGATTTGAGATTTATGATGAAATGTGATAATAATCTGATACAGTTAAACGGTTTGTTATAAACAAATTACGCATTAGAAATGCAGTCTAATGAGCCATTTTAATAGAGAACATTGAAAGAAAGTACAATATAGATTTGTGACTTCTGGAAATAACGCCCCCTTATATTTCTACCTTTTGAAGGCTTTCCATTTCATAAGAAATTCCCTCCATGAAGTGTAACTCAGGGTCAACTCCAGAGAAAAACAACAGATACAACCTCTGGGTAGCTCTCCTAAATGCTGAAACTAATGACTGATATGTTTTGAACAAGATGGCCATGCAGAGTGTTTTACTCCATTTTCATATTGATATGTTATTTCTTTGGCTTTCAGCTTAGCCCTTACCCTTGAAACACAGATTGAAGTGTGTCTGTGGTTAGTTATGTTTTACCAGTGACCTGTCTCCCTTGTGCGTAAAAACTTGTCTGTCTGTTTGTGAAATGCTATGCACATATGGTATACTTTGTAGCCTGGCCTTTTCTTAGAGAAAGTATCACATTTCACGTTATAATCTTGTGTGTTTGTTTACAATGTTAAGCCAGGAAGCTCTTTGACTGAAATCTTGTAAGATTACTCCACATCAAAAGCCGAATTATTTCTAAACAGCCAAAAAACCCCCAACACCAACAACCCAACCAAAAAACAGTTTTCACTTCTGTATGCGTTAGAAATGAATAACTCCATTTTTCTCACATACAATTAATTGCTGGATATGGAAACTTTTGTTCTTTGTTACTCAGAGTAAGTTCATTAATAAGCTGTTGTGCAGAGGATTGGGAATAGGACAAAACTGTGCATTAAAAGTTGTAAAATTATGCTTTGATCTTCTAGTTTTCTGTGGGTTTTGGTTCACTGTTTCATGATAAATCTCAGGAAAGAATGTCATCTGGTTTGATTTTTTCAGCTCTATGGCTTACACTGCTAAAGATTACAGAGCTGTTTTAAGGTATTCATAGGTATTTGAATACTTATTACTGTACAACTTTGTAAGTTAATTAAATCTGCATGATATAATAAATTTCTTAAGGAAATTGTGTTTCTGTATGTTAATACATTTATCTTTTTTTCTCTTCACACAGATCGGGTTTTGTTTTTCATCTGGAAATCTCTAGTGACACCTGTGGAGAGTATTCTTGAATTTGTTCTCCGACGGCTTACTACAAATGAGTTAAGCACTGTAAGTAATTATCATAAGACATACTTTGGTGTGGTTTTGCTTGTTAATTTGATTTACCGGTGTTCCTAATTTTCGTATCAAATCTTTAAACGCTGAGAAAGTCAATTTGTATAGAAACACTTCTGTTAACTTTTTTGAGTGGGCACAGTAAGAATGCAGCAAAAAAATAGTGTCTTGACAAGTAGTATTTAGTGTCTGTGGTCTATATTCCTTGTTTCTTCTAAAATCTGAAGAAATCATATAGTAAGAAATCATGAGTATCATATCACACTGTATCGTATCTGATAGTACAGTTGTGGACATAGGATGTTTGGAGACTTTCGGTACTCGGCTTGGTTAACATCTTTATTGACTATCTTCCACTGTTTGCTCTTTGCTGTGGCCAGTAAGTTTATACTCCAAAGAAACCTGTGACTTTTGAACCAAAATGACTTGATGGTAGAGGAGTCTGACTTCTTTAAAAGTGCTCTGTTGAATGTATCGAAGAACTGCACAGCTTTTTAGAGAGAGAGGGAGAAGGTACATTTTTCATTCTCTAAAGAGCTTTCAAGTCATATGGAAATAGAAAGACACAAGACATGTAAAGCAAAACATTCACAGATGTTTCCAGATGGAGAAAGAGGAATTGGAATGTAATGTTGACGAGAAGAATGTTGTTATTTTTGGAAGAAAACAGATTTGAGAAAGAGGGATTGGTGGGAGGCTAATTCTCAAAACTCAAAAGCGTAGTGAAATGCGAAGTAGGAACTTTGAAGGTGAGGTAAAATATATTAGGAGTTTCAAGAGAAGGATATAGAGTAAGAAAAAATTAAAAGTTCCAAGATCTTCACAGTTCTTTTAATTGTGACCTTTAGTTGTGTCACCTTTACTTTTGTATCATAAAAGGCAGAAAACCAAAATAGAGATTTTAAGAGAAGACATCAGTTTAAGGATTAGTTAATTTAGTATGCCGTGTTTGGATAGACTATTGGGAAGAAGGGAGAAGACTAGAAAGATTGGAGAGGAAGAGGCAACTGTAACGAGGAGATGGACAGAATGTAAAGTGGCATTTTTAGAATTATTTAGTGAAGAGTGAGTTTAGAAAAGAAAACCATTTTATAGGCTTCGTGGAGAAAGTTGTATGGACAAGTGTGCAGAAATGATAATGAACAGAAGTCTGATTTGCTTCTTGTTTTTGGGAGAGTGAAAAAAGTCTGTAATTTGGAGGGGAAAGGAAAGTTTGTCTTTCTGCAAGGTTGGAAACTTGCAGAGAAGCATGGGGCTCTGGGGTACTTTCTCAGAAACAGTATGGAAGTACAATTGAAGGGGAAATGCAAAGAAAGAAAATAAATCTGATAGTGGTCTGTCCCCAAAACATGAGTGTGATGGAAGTTCAATGTGAAAAGTGGTCCTGAGTCGAAGCAAAAGTTGAGATTTGAATCAGGAGGACGGCTTCTGAAGGTAAGTGAAAATTCAAAGGTGTATTTTCTCTCAAAACTAAAGAAGGTAAAGTCTATCTGGCTGCGGTTCCTTGAGCATATGGCTTTGTACGGGTGTGTTTTTTATGATAGGTGGAGAAAAGTTGCAAACAGAAGAGGGGAATAAAAAGCCATAAAACAAGTAAGATATAGCTGTGAGATAAAATGTAGCTGGGGAAGAAGTGCAAGGCACACCGTCGAGTGTGAACAGGGTGCGGTGCTGTGCTGTGGTCTGATAAACAAGTTGGCTTTCAACACCACTTCTGATGCTCAGGCTGGCTCAGGATTTTACATGGCATTCCGTTGTGCCCAGGAAGGGAAGTTTACTGAAACTTAACAATTAAAGGACGTGGAGATTTCTTTCAAAATTTCTCACTGTCTCTTCTAAGGCACACTCCAGAGACCTAAAACTAAAAGAACCTGTACGATGAAAAGATTTTGAAAAAAAAAAAAAAAAACAAAACAAAACATTTTAAACCCCCAAATTAAATAAAAGGTTGTTCAACTGCAGTGACTGACTGCTGCTATTTTCCTTCTGCTATAATTGTTACTATTAAGTTTTCTTTCTTTTCAAGAAAGTTTCCTGCTCTTAATGCTTCAGTTTCCTCATTTTTAGGTTGGCGATCTGGATCGTTGTGATCTCTATTTAGCTTTAATTCCAGAGATAGTGAATTTGTGCTTGCAAGTCAGCCGGAAGAAAGTACCATCTATCAAGAATTTAATTTTGTCCCTGACAAATGCATCTATTCGTAATCTTCAGGAGAGAAATTGTGAAGAGGTAATTTAACATTATTTACAACAGTGAATATTAATATAGAA
>VYZM01003494.1:0-17536 GCA_013398915.1 Dromas ardeola
TTAAAAATAATATAAATATTTTATCTGTAGTGAATTTTGCTTTGATCTTCTTCCATGAATAAAAAGTAAACTGATGAGTTAAGTGAACGTGTAAATTAGGCTTGAACTGTGTATAGCTGTTCCCCATGTTGCTCTGGGAACCCAGTATTATTACAAAATTATATATGTTTCACCCTTTTCTGGATCNTTTCCCCCTTTTATGGATCTTGGACAATATCTATATGATTGCTACTTTGCAAGACAAAAGAGAAAGTATTTTTCTTTGCCAACATCTAATCTGTATGTTTATAGACAGACTTGTTCGAACTTTGCATGACATACCAAAACAGAAAAATTAATGTTCCCTGATTTTGGTTTTTAATATTCTTATTATCATTTTTCTCAACAGTTTGGGTCAAGTAAGAAGTGACAGAAAAATAATGGAATAAAAGTTATCTCCTCAGCATCCAGAGAATCTTTTCCAAAGTGTGATTATTTCATTTTAGAGAAATTTGAGAAAAGATGGAATCACATTACCTGCTATGCACAACTAGCCTTTTTTAGTCCCCCAAATACCCAGATACTCTTAAGTAATTCTTAACAGATGGTACTTCTGGGAACGATTTCGCAATGGCCAACCACAACTCATTTCTACCACTGCAGCATTGCTCCAGGAAGTACTGCTTTTAAATGGACTACTGAAACTGGAGGAAACTTGCTAAAGCCCCCAAATAAACTTTCCATCTGACAGCATTATGAAAGAACAGGTAATACGACTTAAAGGCCAATTCTGCCAGTGACACAGAATTTGATGAAGAGATTATAACTGAAGCCAACAAAAACTGATTCATTCAGTGGATAATGAGTACGACCTGTCATTCATATGCTGGCCCAGCTCTAGGGATAACAGAAGTGTTTTGTGGTACTGACGATGGACTACATGCTGTGCTTTGGATACCATAGAAGCAAAGGCAGTAAGATAATTTACTAAAGTAAAAGCTTCCTGACACACTTACCTGGGTACAGCTGCTTTGTTGGGGCACTCAGCTGTGCAGTTTTTGAAACTCTGTAAGCAACATCCGATCCTTTTGAATCCCTTCTGTTTGTGCAAAATCCTGCTGTTCTTGATACTCCTTCTGGTGAATTGTGAAATTCTAATGCTTTTAGCACATCAACGGGTTCAGCTGACAAAGACAAAAAAACCACGACAAAAAGAATTAGTCATCTTGTACCTCTACAGTATGCAGCCTCTAAAAAGGATGTTAATTTCATTGCAAAAGTTTATGTGTAATCACAGCAGTCGCTGCATTCTATTTCGATTTATTGCAGATTACTCGTATACCAGAATATTATTTTAACAGGATTATTCATTTTTAACTATATAGGAGTTCATCCCATCCACTGTATTTGTTATGATCAGATTTTCAAACTACTTGACTACACACTGAAAATCACTGTTTCCCAAACACAGAGAATCTTAGTGACTGAAACTTACAACAAATTCTTTTAATGAGTGATTTCTAAGAAGTGGAACTGATTTTAAAAGTTTGCACAAAAGTTTCAGAAGCATTCAGCTACCAATAATCTGCTATCCGAACTCATTCTTTGCTAACACTAAAATATATTCTGATTACATATGAATGCTTTCTCAGAGACAAAGTGACAAGGAAGAAGCTAATCTCATATCCAGTTAGAGAAAGAAAAATATACCTGCTTTGCCTGCAAGAAGTGAATGGACTGAATCACAGTCTTTCATGATTTCCAAGTTAAATTCAAATGGACTTGTTTTGTACTTTAGAGCCCAAGCATAATCAGGTTGCAGTTATGCTCAGTGTCTAAGCATTTAAAGCTGAAATCCAGAGCTGCTACCGCACTGATATTGATACAAAATTATTTTTTTATATATGTATATTTATTTATTTATTTTTTTAAAAAGCCCACAACAAAGCTTTAATCTATAAAAGTTCACCATGGCAAAAGGGCCAAGTCCTAAATGGGCAAGCACTTCAACAGAGGCAATGAGAGAACATAATTTGCCTACTGAATATTTTTTTCTCTTAGAAAAAATTAAGGCGTTCATTATACTCCTTACAGATCATGGCTTCACTAATTTATTTTTTGAGTGGAAACAGAATTTCAACAGAATATTTTTTCACTGGGACTATTCTGCAGTTTTTATGTTGGCAAACTCACAACCACTTTATCTGGAAAGACAAAATTTTGTATGATTTTCACTGTTAAAGCTGAGAAATATATTTGGTAAATCTGACCCCTCTTTATGTCTTTGAACTGCACTGTGACATTAACTATAGCAAATTTATTCTCTGTTGTTACTCATTTTATGTGTCAACCTGTATCAACTTAAGGCCCAAAATTCACTGTGTGAGAATAACCAACTATTTGAACAACTATTTGCAAACAACAAGTGAATGTGTGTAAAAACATAGGCAAAGTGATATTCTAATCAGTCACTGATGGAAATATCTCTACCTTCGTTTCTTACTATTTGTACAGTTCTAGGCAGTGTTACTATTTTTTTGTCACTGTAGTATCTCAGAAGTCACTTTAGAGCATTCACTATCAATAACAGATGTGCACAAAGTCAGACTTAACTAGTGCATCCTATTCATCTCCTGGCATTGCAAAATATGAACAACTCAACTTTGTGGTTAAACCTATCCTTGAGTAACACTAAAAATGTATTCTTTAAAAACAAATCTGAGGTTTTCTCAATCAGCCTAGAATGCACATAACTTCTTCTGTCTTGAAATATACTCACAAGAAAATGCTTGTGAGCTTCTTTAGTTTTTTTCACATCATGCAACTTCTCATTTGCTTTTCCATCACATTGTGTTATCAAATATAAGCCCAATAGCCAATGTTTGTTGCAAGCTAATACATTTTGAATGAATGCTACAGTACACACCTGAATTTACTTAAAATCTACATACGCTGCAGATTCAAGAAATTATATTTAAACATTCTCAGAATAAACGTTTCAATACTGTGCACTAGTCTTACCTCTCTATTAAGTACTGACTAAATAATTTTAATGGATATAATGTATTTTCTACAGGTATTGCACACAATTCTAAAGTTATTACCGTACTGAAGGAACTGCCACACTTTTTTTTCCTGGTAACTGATGGCTATTTTTGCAGTACCTATAATAATTTTAACCAGTAATGTAATGTAGAACCAGTCACTGGAAATATTAGTAAAAATACCAAGTTGCTGTATAAGTCAACCACTGCTACATTCCTTTTTCCTTTGCTCTTTTCTATAATTTGTACCAGATTCTCCATTATTTTTTAGAATAATGGCTGTTCTTTGCCTGGCTGACTGGGAGAGTATTCATCCATAAACAAGATTATTCATTACTCCCCGCTAGTTCTGCTGCTAAAAAAGTTCCAGACAAAAAACAGAATAATAGAAGAGAACAATCTTCAAACCAGAAATTCCAAATAATTAGAACAAACATTTTGTTAATAGTCCATAGATGGCATTTATTTCCACAAACTGTAATTCACAAAATGTAAATAGCAAAAACACTAGTCAGTTTACAAGGACTTCTAGAAATATAACTTGTCATAGAAATGACAAGTTATATGAAGTAACTCAAGCAAAAAAAGGTAATCAGTCTATCTCCCATGATAACATGGCTAACTTACTAAATACTTACAGCTCACAAGTAACAGAAACTGCTTCTCTAATTATATAAAAAGACTTCAGCTAGCCAACTCAACCAATAGGTAAAAAGTAAAGAAGTTCCTAAGAAGTCTTTAGATAAACCGGGCAGGAATATACAAGTTTTAATATGCTGCTATACAAAAATTTTCTTTTGATAGAAACCTACATATCATTCAGTCTGTGAAATAAGCAGACCAAGTTTGTGCCTCTTCCTCATAAATGTTTTGCAACATTCTTGTGCATGTCATTATTTAACCTGCTCTTGAGTCTAATCAAATGCCCAGATTAGGATGCAACCAATCCTGTATTTCAGCTGGGAGGTAGAAGTCCTGGAAGTCTCCTCACAGCTGTTTTGGCCATCTCCCAGGCTAAAACAGGGCTCACCGTGCAAAGCACTTCTCCCCTACACTCCTCCTGTGTCAGGCATAGGGCTACCATATATTGGGGTTTCTGCAGAAACACCCTCTTTTTGCTAGTGGAAATTCTGTCTGGGTGAATTTCAGTATTTTTTTTACATTTTCTGGTACGATGGCACCCTAGTTGGAGCAAGTGTTCGAGTAGCCCTGACCAGGCTGCCATGACACTAGTCTCAAAATTCCTGATGAGCTCACTGTGCACGTTCAGATGATCTGCTCAAGACCTCTACAGAAAGCACCAGACACAGTTGCTCTCAATATGCCACAGAGCACACACATCTAGGAATCCAGTCAAAAATAAACAGCTCTGGAAAAACCGCAGTGTTTAGATCCTAACTAGTTAGAGGTAACCTGTTCGAAGTATAAAGGACAACGAGAAGTCCTCATACAGCCAACACTGGCCTGCTTAGAAGACCAGGGTAGAGAGGTAGGAAGACAACTCAGAAAGTCGGGGAAGAGCATAGCCTGGAAGCTATCAGCTGAACCTGTGGCTTCTCTCTGCCAGTTTCTGTAGGTTCTGCAGTGCTCAGTGTCGCTGTATCCTGGGAGCTTCAGCTCTTCCTGAAAACTGCCTCTTCTCCACCATTCTGCTCCCAAACAATTTCTGGGAATGGTAAGAAATAGCCAGAAACAGCACCAATGCTAAGGCAAACAGTTTGCCTGTTTGCATGCTCCACAAATTAAGATTACAGCTTGTATTTCTATGGGGAAACATTAATGTAACCCATAACTGGCAGATCGGGTCTCACAAGAACTTCCTTGCAGTGCATAAACCAGCTTTCCTAAATGATTTTATCTTCTTGTCTAATTTCCTTGGATATTTTCTCATAAGATAAGTGAAGAAAACTGCAAATTAATGATGCATGATGTAATGCTTTTTCATCTTTGGTGCTAAGATTTAAGATGGCAAGGAACTAACCAACAAATAAGCATCATGCAAACAGCTCTGTTCACCAGTTCTTGGGGTGCAGTAAATTCTCCTTATGAAACTTAGACATCAGCTTTGAAAACTCAACTCTGTTTGCTATGGCAAATTTGACAAAAGACAAGATCCAGACCCTGAACGTGGATCCCTTTATGCAAACGTTTCTGGCCACACTGCACTGCTGCTTGAAGGCCAACTCCTGCAGGCAAGCCACACAAAGCTACAAGATAACACTTCGGAAAGAAGCCTGTGTTCACCAGGGCAAGCCTGCATTTTTCAGAATAAACTCAGGAGTCCTGCGTTTCAGACCGCAATCAAAAAGCAAGTTTCCACTATGCTACTTTTCCACTGATAGAGAACCAACTACAGGGGGATCCTTCTTCTCACTAAATACTACAGTGCAAAGTTCAACAGTGCACGTCCTTGATTCAAAAAAGTTCAGAGACATATGAAACTTTCACTGCTACTAATAGGCTATACAGTAGTAGCCAGAGGAAAAGTGTTTAAAAGTGCTGGGATTTCTGGAATGGCAAAGGAGAAATCTTCAAAAATCCCTTTTTAGAAGACAGAATTGCTCGAGGTGGGAACCTGAGTGTCCTAGTGCCTTTCAAGATACCAAACTGTTAATCATTTAGCTCCAGCATAAGTTCCTGGCTTTCAAAAATACATAAGGTAAAGCACAAAANNACAAAAAAAAAAAAAAAAAAATCAGGGGCGTAGCATCTCAAGACCTGAAATAACTTGTTACTTGCAATATTTAAAATTGTAGAGCCAAATTCTGGTCTGCATTACTGTGGTATGACTGAAGTCATCCATTCACTCAATGAGCTTTCCATATTTATAGTGATACAGATAACAACATTTGGTCCAGAGCATTTAATATTAAATATAACTCCAAAGCCATATTTAATCTTCCTTGCCTTCCCTTTAAGATTTCTTCCATAGGAACTAAAGAGGAAGCTTAGGGGAAAAAAAAAGACCAATCACAGAAATATAAAATCTTCCAAGCTACTTTAAATGGTACTAAAACAAGTGTAAAAGCATGCTAACTAAAAAGGAGAAAGAAAAAAACCCAAACTTCAGTCAGCATATCTCCGCTGGAAATGAAAAGGATTCAGTGGATTTAAGTAGTTGTAAACTGGATGCTAGACCACACTTTTACATTGCCAGGTCAGGATAGAATAGCAGGAGTGAATTACATGAGGGAAACTTCATGTGTTTTCTGCTTGTTTGGAGAGGAGGCAAATGCATATAAAAACTGACTTCCAATTTTGGCTAGCATTTTCAAGCCTAGACTTCCTGTATATACAATGACACATTTATTTTAAAGCACATGACAATGAATTCATTAATTAATTAATGGCTTTTCAACGAATGAATAATTACATATTTTAAAAATATAATGCAATTATAGATTGAAAAATAACTTCTGTAAAAATCTAGGCTGTATTTTCATCATATATTCACAGTTAAAAATATCATAGCTTTCATTTCATTCCACAATCCCGAAATTAAAATAAATTCTGTGATATATCATTCCTATCAATACTGTTATCGATACTGCAATATAGATCAAATTCTGATGTCTTTACATTGCATTATACCCAACAAGTCCTGTCATTGTTCAACGTGATTTCTTCTGGAGTTAAGTAGAAAATGGTGAAAAGAGCAGATTCATTTCTGATATGTTATAATGTCATAAATATAAACAGCACTTATTACACAAGATGAGAGGACTTGCGTCCTTCACTTTGAATTCTCGATATGTTTGATGTATGCTTTTTTACAATTTTGTAGCTGCTGACCAACTGCAGTGATGATCCAAAACCAAAAGAACTTCTCCATATAGGCTTACTCAAATCGCATAGGTTTACTCAAATCAATCTAGTGAGCGACATTAATGTAAAGGGCAGGTGCGTAAATGTTAGGCCAGTAACACATACTGAAAACAGAGCTGTATTGTTTCATGTAAGTAGAATGTTCTGTCCTGTATCAGTCTAAGCAGCTAATGTGTATGTGTCAATAAATTTACACTTAAGCATATGAAACACTTCAGTTCCTTTTTCTTAGCATACATATCAGTTTCCACTCATAGTATCTTACTAGTAATTTAAGTCTGTTGCTGTCACAAATCAATTGAAAAATTCTGTCAGATTCATTTCATTGACAGAAAATCACCTGGACACTCTATTACTCAAATTTTTTTTATTTGCAGAAGAAAAATTTTCCACGTACTTGTGAGTGCTTCCTCAGAAATTCTTTTTGACCTATATAAGCTAATTGATTATCAGACAGGTTTCTAACCATCCTTTCCTACATGAAGCTGTGTTGAGAAGCAACCTACAGGTCAACTCCATGAGTGGCTGCAGTTCCCCACTACTGTGGATCTTAGTCAGTATTTCATGTCCTACTTCAATCTTAAGAGGTCAAACATCTAGAGTGATCTTATTACAGATGCATGCAGTGGTCCTCTGTAGACCTGGAATACATGCAGATTGAAAAGATATAATTCATTCAAATGAGAGTCCTTTTGAGTGAATTTGATTATTCCCTAAGAGATAACCAAGGAAGTCAGATGGAAAACAGTCCTTCTTATCTAGAACATCCCACACCTTGAGTTTTCTTCTATTTGACACAGAACATGCTGCATGCTACTTAGAAGCTGCAGTGGGAAAGGAATATAGCCCTGAACCTTTTTAGATAGGCTATTCCAAACTTGACGACTGTTCTTTTTGTATGAACTGTACAGTAAAGCAATTTTAGCTTCAGTTAAAGTTGCTGGTGACTAAGGACCAAACAGTTCAAGACAGACTTTTGTTGAAGACAGGGTACACAGAGGAAGCAATCATCTGTATTTTCAGAAGGAAGGACTTTGCTGTCAGGCCTCAAAGTGAAACTCTCCAGGACTGACAGGAAAGTGACTGTGGTGGCAACCTCTGGCTACAAAATTCACTCCCATAAGAAATTGTTGAGGGGATGACTCATTTAGACTAAAATATTTTTCTTTCTGTTCAAATGCCTAATAAAGCATTGAAGTTGAAATCCTATTATATTTAGATTTTAGTCTGGTAACTCCTGGGTCTTAGTCTCTTAATTTTATGAGAAAGCTCAGGCACAATGGTCCTCCCCTATTTTAAGGCTATGTTCACCTACATAACTTTCAAGATACTCCTAGACTGCATGCTGGGGGACATGCCTTAAATGCAAATAATAAAAAAACTCAAGGGAAAAAAAAAAGAGCCAGTATTCTTCACAGATTATTTTAGCAAACTGAGTGTGCAACTGTTTGCTATACTGTTAGAAACTTTGGTAACTGTGGCTTTTCCAGATACAATAAACAGTATTTTTTAATAAACAGTTTTATATATTTTTCAGATATAATAAACAGCTAACTTCTTGAGTTATCATAATTCTTCAGCAACGCCCTTCTTTTGATTAACGTGAAAGTGAAAATTTACTGGTGATGACTCCACAAATAGCCTGTAGGAGTTACAATCAATAACTCGTAATTGGTGAGATACAGCCCTGGAGTAGAAAAGAGATTAATTTGCCCCAGTAAAAAGAATTATCTGAGAAATTTAGGAAGACTAATGTTTCTAAATTACTATTATTTTCCTTCATAATTTTCCATGGAAATACGTTGCATTCTGCCAGCAATCTGTTCCAATGGAACCACCGCAAAACTAAAACTTAAGAGTGTTGAAACATAAATCTTAAATTCTGAATTGAGTGTTTTTTTAAAGTTTAGTCCAGTTTTATTTCACTGTGACAGATCATTTAAAGAGTAGAAGCTATTACAGCCTGGTAGGCTAAAATATGCGAATTTGGTGGGAACAGATGAAGGGACTCCTTATATTTGTGGACAAGACTTTCAAAATAGGCTACCTATGGTTAGATTTCTAGGTATTTATTTAGGAACTTAAATAGAAGGTACTGACTGCTCCACAGTTTTTTGAAACTATGTTACCTATTAAAGGCATAATAGCCTACAGTTACTTAGTTTCTTTACTTTTCTTAAAATTTTGAATCTTTGTAACTCTAAGTGCTCATTCTAAGGACTCTCCAGGTAGTCTATGGGTGGGTAAAGATAAAAACTACTGTGATGAGGGTTTCTAACTGACACTCATTAGACGGTCTAAGGCTTAATGTATGTAAGAGGCAAAAATATTTTCATGAACAAGAACTCATATGAAGGGATAACGAGTCTTCAGTTTCTGCTGTTGACATCTCAGAACAGTGCTGTCAGGCCAGAAAAAGGGAGAAAAGGCTTTCTGTTAAAAACAGTCTTAAATACAGATTGCGTCAAAGTTCTTCTACATAGCTATATTTTAGCTACCATTTGTCAAGCTGTTTCAGCAGTTCTCCTACTGTGAAACCTGATAACTTTTCCCCTCCATGCGTTCCTTCTCTCGGATTATTAGTCCGGTTTCTGATTCCATCAACAATTAGCAAGCAGTTTAGTTTACTAGCTAGACTTAAGCTTGCTGGAGCAGAAAGAGTGACAAATGCTGTCACTTTGCCAAATTATCAATAAGGAAGTCTTTACTAGCAGTGTTAGAATCTGGATTTGTTAAACTGTTAGTTTTTTGACCTTTAGGACACAGTACAAGACCCATCTATTACTAGGAATCTGTGCTATTTCTACTGTGGTAAGAATATTTTTGTTCATATTTTTACCCTTATACACTTTAACTTATTGTGGGCTGGTATGATGTGTATCTTTTAAAAACAGAAATACATACAATTATTATTATCTGTACTTATTAATTTACTGTGTTCTTCATCTGTTAAGAATCAATATAGGAGTAAACATCCAAGAGCAGGAATTCAAAATGCTTCACTGAGCTTCCCAGTTCTTAGAAAGGACTCTGTTTGGGCAGTGGTAGGTTAATGGTTAGACTCGATGATCTTAAAGGTCCCTTCCAACTTAAGACGATTCTCTTACCTTCCCACTGCAGGCTCTAGTCTCTGTATCCCACACAATGATTCCCTGCAGTTCTGCCATAGGTGTTAAGCACCAGGAAAGGATCAGACACTCTTCTGTCCTTAGCATTTCCAGCTGGCTAGCTCTGGGTGGATCTGCTCTTCCTCAGAGGCTTTTGGGATGGGCAGTCAGGGCATCGCCTGCCTCCCAGCTCTCTACTGAGAGCCCAGACATGTAACAGAAGGCTGTTCTGGGAGCAAGCATCAAAAGCATTGGTTCTGCAGTGTCCTTTGTCAAGGTTCCTATACTTTTCATAGTTGTTAACCAAAGGACTTTACAGAACTGGGTAATATGAACTCCCTGTTTCGTGGGCTGCAGAACTGAGTTACAGAGCATCTTCCAGGTACAAAATTGAAACCAATTAAGCTGCCTAAAGTAATTACATAGTGCTGCTGAAAATCAAGCTGTTTTTATTCTAGGTACCTAAATATAAATTTATGAGATTAGCTGAATATATATTGCCCATGTATATATTTCTAGAGATGTACTTCACATTTGTTTTACCTGTTAAAATTTTTCCTATATGTTAGTTTTTAGATGAATTATGTAATTGGAATCTTGGCTGGTGACATTTTAAGAAGAAGGTGTTATTGCAGTGCTTTCATATTTAATGATTACAAGAACTAGAGATTATCCAGATGCGTACAGGAATGCTTTAAATGACCTGTGATTGACTATTTCATTTACGGAGGGCTTGTGTGAAACTGCTCTGAAATGGCTACTTCTGTTTCCACAACAGTTATTTGGAAGTTTTTCACTGACTTCCTATGCTGCAAAATCTACTAACTGCATGGGAGTATTTCAAGGACAATAAAAACAGTCTATGCATATATGGGACGTATTTTTGATATTCACCAACTACTAACTGTATCTCTTTATAAAGACCAATCTCTAAAACTCATACAGTAAAAAACAAAAACAAACACCAAAAAAACCACTTAAATCCCATATTGAAACCAGTGGAAAACTTGCCTATCTACAACTACACACTCAGATCTTTAATAAGGTTAGCGTGCAGGCTTATTTAGTTACTGGAAATATTCAGCAAAAAATAAGAATGGTTCTTTCTGGGTTCTGTTACGTTGCACAATTCTGGAATGTAACCTTCATTTTCTACTGACGTTTCATTTTTTTTTTTTTTTTTTTTTTTTTNTTTCATTTTGTTTTTTTTTTTTCTGTATTTTGCCACAAATTGTGACTTTTTTATTACTTAAATCTTTCTTTGAGACTAGATAGGTTGTACTTTTATCACTTGTTCACCAACATTGACTACAATTGAGCACTAAAGACCTGATCCTGATTCCATAAAATGTTTCACTTGTTACCCACAAAAGATTGGGCTAGTTCATCATCTGGTGCAGACCTATATTGATCCATCAGTTTACAATATTTCAACGTTTGTATCAATACCTCTGTGGAGTTATTCCTATTTTACACCCCACCAGATTATATCAGAACTGCAGCCCAAGTGTCTAACTATGTTGAGGCCTCTGCTAAAGATTCAAAAAGTTATTTTTGTACAGACACTGGAAACAGTACTTCCAACTGTGAAAATCAGCAAAACGAGTATTAAATTCTTGGAGCACCCTGTTTCTCCTACCATATAAAAAAAAGACAGTCTAAAAATGGTCACTGCTACAGGAAGAGACAAGGTGTTCCCTCAGCAGCTAAACATAGAAGAAATTGAGCCCACTTAAAAGCTTTGTTGATCAAGGTATTTATTCCCAATAGACTTCAAAAATATCTTCTAATAAATGGGAGTTTTCAAATGCGGAACATTTGTACGTTTTTCATCTATAAGCAAAGGAAAAAAGCAAAACACAGCTAAGGACAAGATTTACAAATGCTGCCATTTAAAGTAACCCTATTTAATTTGATAGAGAAACAACTAAATGATTTTTTAAAATCATACAGCTAAAAGCTTTCATCATACTTTCACGGATGCCAAAGGCATTATCTCCCTTTTGAGAGCAATGCAAGGAAATCAGACCCAATTCTGTATCCTACTGATGTTAGCAGGAATTCCGCTTAAGCAGACAGCAAGGTTGTAAAACCTTGAATTTTATTTTTTTAATAAACTATGAATGCTTGATAGCCTATCAGATTACTATGATAATTTGTGTAAATATACAGGTGAGGGAGAGAGTAGGTAAAACTTAGGCTAAAGTAATACTTTAATGATGTGACCATAATTTGACTCATAACTAAGTTAATTCATATTATAGACAAAGCTTAGCTGCCAGTGACATTATTCATAGCATGATCAGGATCCGTGTTTTTTTAATTATATTTTATAACACATCTTTCAATTTGCTTTGCAGCAAACTTTTCTTCCATATAATATCAGCTCTGCCAAAAAACTTCTATTTCACATACTGTATGCATTAACACTTTGACATACAGTGAAGTCCCAGACCTAGAATTTACAAAGGTTTTTACAACCCCTTATGTGTGATAATGTGCTAAAAAGAATTTAAGTTCTGCCAGATTCTACTACTATTGTAATAACAGGGTCAACAATTAATCCTTACATTTACAGTCTGTAAACTTGGTATTTAATACTGAGTAGTACAGTTATAAGCCCTTGCAACAGGCATGTGTGTTCACCTAATTCCTTTTAAGTCACTGCGCTCTATTGTGTCCATCCAGAGGGCAAATCTTTATCACTGCATGAGATTTCACATTCTTAGAACATTAGAGATTTCTCCCAAGCTCTGCTTAATTTATTGCCCCCCTATTATCAACAAATACTCAGAACAACGATAAATTAACCAATGCTGGGAGGATTTCTTCTGAAAAGAAGCAGAGAGCTCTACAGAGAAAAGAAAAGCAACTTCTTAATCTTGCTGGCAGATGGAAACCCTACTGTTCACCACTGTACAAAACAAATCCGGGAGAGACATAATTGCTCCAGTGTGTTTTAGGTATAACTTCACTTCAGTAGTAATGTCATGGCTCTCTTATTATGCTGCAACCTTGTTAGAAGTAAGGGCCCTATTTGGAAGAGACCAAATAACTTTGAGCAAGACAATTGTAAAACTGAGTCTGACAACGCCTTTCCTACATTTTACAACTCCCACAGACACCATCTTTACCAACAATGGTTTTGTTGGGTTTTGGTTTTTTTTTTTTTTTTTTTTTTTTTTTTTTTTTTTTTTTAGTAATGAGAAAACACCATGGCACCAGGAAAGATTTTATATCAAAGATTACTTTTTATAGTGACATTCCAATAATAGATGCTAGGCACAGGGATTATTTCAAGCCAAAAACACTGAGTATTTGTAGGTATTCTATATGTATTTATATACAGTTACATTTGTTAAGATAGACATAAAACTTAATTTGAGAAACTTCTTTTCTGCAGAGCTAGTAAAAGAGACATAGTTTCCTGCTGCCTGAATAGCCCTTTCCGGAATCCTTGTGAAGTTTCCTTCTAAATTAAACGCAAAGATTCACGCTCTGGAGAATCTACAACACATACCAGTCATTTTTCTGTGTCAGATAGTCTGCTGCTGAAGTTGAAATAATTATTTTACCTTAGAAGCAATTAAAAAATCTGAATTATATAGCAAAACAGACATATACATGCAAGTCTCTCTTGCACTATACTGGGGAGACTGGACCATTTCACCTGCTGATCCCTGGGACTCAGAAAAACTTCAGCTAGGACCACTAGCTGAATCTAGTGAAAGCACCCTTTGACTTAATCATTTTTGCTCACTTTGTGAATATTTAGCTGAGAAACCCCTGTACATTCTCTGTTTCTGAAGGTTAATGGCATTTTGTTAAACTAAAGTTAACACATAAGATTATTTCACTGTAAAAAAAAAGGAACAATGTAACTTTTAAGGTTGAAAAAGAATATAAGTATTTAATTGATCAGTTAAAATCAGAAGTGCTTTACATCACTAACGGTTCTGAGAAAAGATTCATACTTTTCTAGTTTAAAACACCTTTTTGTACGGGTTTAGACTAGCCAGATACATTGAAGAATTTTCATTCAAGAAACAGATCCATATCTTCCCAGTGTAACTTACTAAGAAATTACAAATAAGTAACTGTGTGAAGTATGCACCCACAAAGAAAACTTTCCTTTTGCCATCGTTAGTGGGACCAGTTCTGCATTCCTTCTGCACCTAGAACTCCCACTGGTTTCCAAGCCTATCCAGGGGAAGCACAAGGAACCTTTGTATTTCCTAAGATGACTGTAAAAAGTATCTATTCTACATTAGAAACAAATCTGCTTGTCACTTACACAGATGGGCCAAAGTGTATTTTCTATATATAGCTTCATAGCCTCATTTTCAGTAAGGATTTTTAAGTCTTTTTGCACTCAGATTGAGAGCTGGATTTCCATTTGCTTGAAAAAGCTTATAAATAATAGAAACACTGATTTTTCATTTCTTGTGCATGAAATTCAAATCAGCATCACAATAGTGCATTGATGCCAGGTCCTTACAAAAAATTTATAGTGTTGAAGCCATGCCATTTCAACTAAATGAGTTTATTCATTCCAAACACATTACCAACAGATTTAGTATTAAAGGTGAGGAAGGGGAAAGGAAATCAAAGGATGTCTTTTAAAATACTGAATTTTGTTTACTTTAGACAAGTCATAAAGCAAAAACATTTTCTAAAAAGAGCTGCTTAAGAGCTGGTGGGCACTGAGCTGACCAAATATGAGTCACTACTTTTCCCATTCAGTTGCTTCTCACTTCTGTAAATTTTTTTGTCTACAGAAGAAATAACTCAAGAGCCCAATCAGATCTTCACACCCCCTCTCTTGGTACTATGAAAGACACCTCATACTTCTCTTTCTTTTCCGTGTTAAAGAAACTTGAAAAAAACTCAAGAATTTTAAGAATCTTTTGAGGTTTCTCTACATGGAATGGATTCTGTTGTCTTAAAAAGAAGTCAGTGCTATATGATTAACACTATATGAATACACCGTGTAATTTTCTTCACGTAGGGATAGTTTGTGAAAAGACAACTGAAGAATATAGGATTTAATTTAACAGAGTTTATAAGGGCAATGATTCATACTTTACCCAGCACTTTCATTTAGTCATAACGTTTACCTGCTGTAGTATGCTATTTTATTTTATTCCTCGGTATTTTCCCTCTCCTACTTTCAAATATGAATCCTTATGTCCTTTTTTTACCTTTTAGCGACTTTAAATAAGATTAGAATACCTAAAAGATGATTCGGAAATATCTCCCTTGTACTCCATTACGGAAATTAGGTCAAATTCTACTCCCTCTGTAGTCAATGGAAAAACTCTTACTGACTTCAATAACAGATCAAGCCCTAAACACACAGCTCCCTGTAGTTTCTAAGCAAATGGCATACTGTATTTCAGAAAAGTTCAATAACTAAGTTCTTTTCATAATGCTTCTACAAACACGAGATGCCTGTAGTTTTGTTTCTGAAATGTCCTTTATACAGCATACTAGAGGAAAAGATTTTTCATATAGCTTTTCAATTTTTAATAGAATTACCAGAAACAACTTAGTCTGCCTAATGTTGCAGAATATATTTTGGTAAGTACCAGATAACTTGTATTGATTTTTCCTGGGCTACTTGGGTTTAGATTTTCTTTTAACTTTTAATTTGCATCCAACCCATTATGTAAAGATAATCTACACAAATCTTTCTTAATTCAGTCAGTTCTACTGTGAACAGTCACATGAAAAGTGGCATAAGATATCTATTATGCCTGTGCGGACAGTATTGCTTCTTGAAGAAATTTAGTTTCTACATAGTAATGAGGAACCGAATCCTTGAAGCTCTGCGAGGTTAATTCACCCTGGGTGTGTAACTCCACTGGAATCGGTGGAATTGCAATAGGGATGAAATTTGACCCCTTCCAATCCCTGTCACAAATGGGGCCAGCAGGGGGCAGAAGCCCTGATTGATCTGACACCGTCAAGGTTGTGCCCAGGTATAGAGCGCTTGAATGGAAACTGATCACCGTACTATGCTCTCTCTGGGACGCCTGTTGATTCGGAAAGTGGGAATTCAGATCGAGAAATACCTCGTTAAAATAATAAATGCATAAAAATTAAACCTTTCTTTTCGGAGAGTTAAGCCCCTTCATGGATGTCAGACCCACAGAAAAATAAAAAACTCAGTCCTAGCCAGACTGGCCCCCAGATGCGCCTGAGGGGTCCAGTGGGAGGGAGAGAGGGATGGAGGAAGAGGCAGCATTTCCACCCCCAGTAGGGCAGGAAAGCGCTCCCGCCACCGGAGATTATACACTGCAGCTCCTCGAGTGTGCCAGCACATCTCAAAAAGCCGGAGAGCCCCGCCGGCGCCCAGATGGGGCAGCGCGGCGGGCGGCCGAGGGCTGAGCCGTGCCGGGGAGCGGTGCGGAGGGGAGAAGTGCGGGGGGGAACGAGAGGGGTGGGCAGCGATTCCTTTCTGCTGAAGCTGCCGCGTCTTGTTCCCACTACAAGTCCCCCGCGAGCTGCACCCTGCGCACCAGCTCCACGGACACCTAAGGGACCACTCGACCCCCCCGGGGAGGCTGCAAAGAAGGAGGGAGGCTGGGGACGGCGCTACCCACGGCCCGTGTGGAGCCCGGCGACCCTCAGGCCGAGCCCCCCGAGCCCCCCCGCTCCCGGGGCATGTCCGGGGCCGGCGCTACCCACACCACCTGCGGGGCGCCGCTGCCGCCGGGAGCTGCTCTCCTCGGCGTCTGGCAAAGGGCCCCTTCACATATATTTTCTCCTCCCCTCGCGTCCCGGAAAACTTTTTACCCACTGAAAACCTTAAAAAGGGAAAAAAAAAAAAAAAAAAAAAAAAGCGGAGAATGGAGAACATCAGAGGAGAGAGCCTCCATCCCCCAACTTTCCCTTTCCTCGCCCCTCCGAGGAGAGGGCAGATACTTGTCGCTCCATTTCTGCCACAACTTGGTGAACTTGAGCAGACTAACGATTCTGTAAATTCAACAGAACTGAAAATCGTACACGCACTCCACATAACTGAGTTTAGTGCTGGAAGAGGAGAAGTCACTCTGTTCAACAAGTACTTCTTTCATCTTCCCACCCCGCCAGTTGCATACCCTTTACTGTCTTCAAACCACATCCAAAGTTAAAGGCTGAAGCTGAACGGGAGCCATCCCTCCGCGGCACCTAGGAGGGACGTCCCCTGCCCGCGCTGCCGGGGGCTCCCGGCGGGTCTCCGCGCCCCGAGCCGGCCCCAAGCGCCTTCGTGCCCTCTCGGCTCCCCAGCATCGGGAGCCGCTCTGACAGGTTTCCTCTGAAACGCGGCCCCGGCCGTGCCGAGTCCTTCTCCCCGACAGGGCAGGGGAGGGGGGCGAGAGGCGCTTGGGCTCCCCGTCTCCCCTTTGCTTTCTTACCTCCTCTGACCTCTGCAGCCCGGAGAAGGATGGCGAAGGTGATGAGCACGGTTACAGCCGAGTCCCAGGGCCACCTTCTCGTTTTCCACCTTATGGACCATCTCTGCATCTCCATGCTGGGCACCCACAAGTGTGAATTAAGCCCGGGCGCCTTCAGTTTATACCAGCTCCGTCTTTTCCG
>VYZM01003494.1:18271-63513 GCA_013398915.1 Dromas ardeola
GGGCGCTGAGGTGAAGGCCTGCTGCGGGGCGGCCCTTGGGGTACCCCGAAACTCTGGCTCCTGGCGTTGGTGCGGCGCCAGGCCCGGGCCCGGCCGCCCGAACCCCCTCAAGACCCCCACAAGGCCCCCTCCCCGCCCTGCTCCCGGGCGCAACTTGTCGTCACACAGCCTTGGGGGGCCGCCGGGGACTTCGCTTTAAGGTCGCTGTGAGAAAGGAGGGAGCGGGGTGATGAAAGAAAAGCCCGCCACCACTCAGCCGTCCCCAGTCGCCGCCTCGCCGCACCCTGGAGATCGGGGAGCGAGGATTCACAGCTCCTCCCCGACAAACCTGCCCTTCTCACCCCTGCCCTGCTGCCCCCCGGCAGCAATCGGTGACCGGGACCCACCTGTAGGTAGCGGACACCTGGCACAGCTGAGTGGTGCAGCAGGGCCGGTCGAGACCCTCCGGAGGGATCAGGTGCAGCCCCGGCTCCTCTGGGAAATGAGAGAAAACGATGGTCACGTTTTAGTAGAAGCGTATATCAAACTTTTAAAATTTGCCTTCATTGAGATCTTTCTACTTTTAACGCCTTACAGCAATTAATAAGCATACGGTTTATCCACAAAATACACGTCGCTTTTATATATCAAACTAAATTTCAGAAGGGTATTATCCTTTCCTACAATATCTTACATCTTATGGCACTGTACTAGTATACTTATCTCTTTCTGTCCTTGATTTTCTGAAACGGTTGGTGTCATTGTCATTAGATTTACAAATGAGGGGACTGAGGTGCGTGGCACAGTTACACCTAAGCTCCCTTAAATGCTGAGCATTGGGTGCCGTTCTGTGAAGAGATGACACCAGGGTTTTCTGGCACATCGAGTAGTTGGCCACAGTACCGCTGTGGAGCACCAAAATGCCATGTCTATCCCGCTTTTCTGTATCAAAGCTTACTCCTCCGGAACTGATCTTATAATTGTCTGTCTTAAACCCTAACCACATGCGGGTCCCCAAAAGTCACGAACTGATTATTAGTACTATTATTGTTGCCCCACCAGTCTGTGTTGTTCTCAGTCGTTTACTAGATGCTTCTAAAACAGATCAAGTTAATTCCCTGATGTTTCATCCTCCTTCGTTACAACATCAGTAGGTAGTCCCAACGGCAACTTATTCATTTTACTTAATACTTTGTCATTGGAAACTCTCATATGCTGTGAAGTTTCAAGATTCTTCTTGATGGTTATATTTTACACATCTTTCTGTCACCAGCATTCTTGCGACTTCCAGTCTCTTACCACACGTTGCCTCTCTGACATTTTGTTTTGAGCCTTCCTCTTAGCCTAAATGAATACAGCTAAACTGTGTCCTAGTAAAAAGAAAAATTTCTGTCTCTGTCCGAGGAGGAAATGGAAGCATTTTGGATAGGTGGTGAAAAAGAACAGGTATTCTCACAGTGTAGAGAACAGTAATTTAACACAGTGCCCTTACAGTTACTTAAATTCTAGGAGATGTGGTTCAGACCCCAAGGTGTCAGTGGAAAGATACCCGCTCATTTTTGCGGTCCTACATCAATCCAAAGCAGAACAAACAGGACAAAATGCTCAGTATTTAGCAGAATTTTAGATCCCCGCAAGGCATTAGAAGTAAAATATATTAATCGAGGTGAGGTAGCATGCTTATATTAATATACAATTCTGTATAATTCTGTATTAATTCTAGTACCAGAACCATATTTTTTTAGAGCTATCTCAGTTATTTTTGCATGCTGGCATATCAAGCCACGCACGCATGTAATGAATTACCATCAGATCTCTGCAGCTTAAAGAAGTTACACACCGTTTAGGTGAAGATCTACATCTTGCAGCTCGTCAAATTCAGTACTTAAGGACTACTGATTTTCATTTAACTGATTTTCTTAGTTATTGTTTGTAATCTAAATTGCCATGACTGTGTTCCAGAGTGAAGTAATTGCAGCCTAGGTGCAATGAAAATATGTCAAAGAATAGATAACGATTTAAAGCATAGACAAGCTTTATGAGTGGCATAAGATTATTCTTAAAAGATTTTTGGAAGAAAATTTCAGCACTTAGATGTCATGTCAGGAGAAATATGTTCTTTTTTGAATATGAAAGAGAGTTAAAACAGGAAAATGTTTTCACAGAAAAACAGAAAAGAAGTGAATAATGAAGCGAATAATGTTATTTTTAAAATCAAGTGTGATCTACAGTGGTTTGTTCTTTCCGCCGGCTTTCTTGTTCCTCATTACTCTTCAAGACAGTTTTAGTGAAAAGAAAGACTAAGCACTGTGACATTCATTATGTTTTGTCCCTGATACATCAACGTTGGCAGATTAGTCCATGTTTAAATATTAGGAATTGCTCTCTTGTATGTGCACAGATGGGTCATTGTTGTATTTTGGGGCAGAGAGGGGGAGGGGTTAGGAACTATGGAGAAGAGAATATGTTTCCTTGGACCACTAAAGCTTACAAGAAACTCACCGCAGCAGCACTTTTGCATCCTTCAGAGTATAGGCACCATAATGAAATGTAACTGTAAATGTGATGTTCTTTGGCTGTCTTGCAATTGTACTGTGTTTTTCCTAGCATATTCCTTGACATCACCAAAAGCAGGAGACTTCTCTTTGTATGTAAAGGGGTCATTTCACTTGGAATAACTAATGCACTGTCAGGAAGAGTATGCTTTTATTGTTGGTTTCCATGTGTCCCAGGGACATTGATTTGGCTTAAACTACTTTGTTTCTAGCTTCACACAGATGTCAATGCCTTCTAAAACTTGAACTTCTTTCTTCACTTCTGTTCACAGCACAGAAGCGAATATTGCAAAATAGATGTCTGTCTTAAAAGTCATCACCCACTGCCTTCTGTATGACTTTAATTCTTTTGATTGATGTAGGTGGGTATTTCATCATTGTCTCATTTCTGGTCCAGATCTATGTTTTCTAAGAGTTTTCTGTTCTATGATTAATACTGGGAAGAAAAGTGATTTATACGGCTTCAGTGAAGTGAACCCTTGTAAAAAAACGATGTCTTACAAATGGGGATTAGTGGAATGATCTCTGCTAGGTGAAATGTTGATGGGCTTCTTTTTATAGTTTTGAAGAGAGAGAAATCTATGAACGCATGCATATAGACAAAATAATGACAGTATTTCTTTCCATTATTCTGTTTTCAAGTGTAATATACCATTTGCTACTACCAGTAATAGAATCATAGAATCATAGAATGGTTTGGGTTGGAAGGGACCTTAAAGATCATCTTGTTCCCACCCCTCTGCCATGGGCAGGGGCACATCCCCCTAGAGCAGGTTGCTCAAAGCCCCATCCAGCCTGGTCTTGAACACTTCCAGGGAAGGGGCATCGACAAGTTCTCTGGGCAACCTGTCCCAGGTCTCACTACTAATAGCTTCACTGAGCTCCCCCAGTTCCATTATCTAAGGTTTTGAAAGATGAAGCCAAGGCTTCCTCTGTGCCTCACCAAACTCTTTGGGCTGGGGAGTGGCCCAGTGTCCCTTGATTCTTTCATATGCCCAAGAATTAGTGAGGACAGGCGATAGTAAAAGAAATTTGATACAAAACAGCATAGTTCAGTACTCATTAGCTCAGGTACCGAAAGACTACAGAAACATTAGCATTACTAATGTTTTTCTATTGAGAATGTAAAGAAGCCTCTTCAGTTGACCCAGGCAAAGCCCGAGTGGCTGGATGCAGCTGCACTGTGCAACCCTGCACAGCTCCAAAAGCAGGGCTGTGATGTGTCTGCAAATTGGATGCGTAGTTGTTGCTGTACGTATATTGAAGGTTGAATTTGTACAGTTTCTGGTGAAAAATTCCGTACATTTTTAAACTGGATGTGCACTAATTGGAGTTGCTACCAGAAACACCAATGTGAGAAATTAAAACTTCTAGGCCTGTGTAAGGAATAAAGTTAGTGTTAAGGTTAGAGTTATGGATTTAAAGGATTAAATGACATGACTGCTGTTTGAAACAGATGGTCTGTTGATTTGCGAAGGGGGCTGCTTATACCTCTCTTTTGCTGCAGTGGTTTATCCCCTTTTTGTAATATGGTTAACACTGAGAGTTAAAAATGTAAACCATCAAAGTTACATCCTGTTTGTCAGGATCATGAAGATAAGAACAAGTTTGGATAAAAGCAAGAAAATAACCTGTGTTGTCTTTTACTTTTACTGCGTGGTCCTGGTTGCTGGCTGAGCTTAAACCATGACAGCGAGAGAATATAAAGATGTATGGTGTTTTTCTTCAGTTTTTAGAACTCTGCTGGCAGGTTTCGTAAAATTAGGGGTTAGGATAGGGTTAAGTCAGGGTTTTGAAATGTGAACTGTAAAGATACTAGTTTATTGTAGAACATTAAAATAGGAGCTCGGAAATGAAATTACCAAGAACACTGGTATGGATCTGGCAGTACCCCCAGAAGCCTGAAGGGGCCTGCGTCAGAAAACCCATTACTCCTTACAGTTTTATACTATAGTGATTAGCCCTTGTCTTCCCATAATTTATATATGAGAATTATATATGGGGTTTGGTCACAGTCTGGGAAATTTGTTTTTGAATTTGGATTTTGTAGCCTCTGCAGAAATTGCTGTTGATAGAAACGAATACCTGATGAAGTCTCTCTTTGTAGGCATTCATGTCACTTTTAACAATAAGAAAAGGGAAGAGATTTTGCACAGGGTTAGGGCTGAGGACTTTTAAGTCTTAAGAAACCAGATTGTTCCTGGACCCTGCTGACCCTTGGAGACAGTAATTGTGTTGACAGAAACCTGTGCCTTGAGCTGTGTCAGTCCTATAGGAACTTGTGGACTATTTGTTTAGGAGGTAGATATGACAGTTAGGTTTAGGCTGAAGGTTTTAGCAAAGAGGTCAGGGTATGATACCTTTCTACAAGTTCCCCCAAAGTTAATTGTGTTGGTAGAAATCATGGTCTTGAACTATGGGGGTTACTCCCTTATGTGCTAGTTAATTCAAGTTATAGTTAGTGTTTGAGTAATAGTGTTAGGGTTTGAGAATCATAACTGTCCTAAACCCTGAGTAATGCTCAGCTATGCGAGACTGACAAAGATGAGTGGCAGGGAGGTATTACTAGAATCTGATGTACTGTGTTGCCATTTCATGTAGAAATTGGTGCCCTTCCTAAAAATAAAACTACTATTAGAAATGAGTTCAACGTTGATACTTGCATTCTAAATTGTCACAATTCCCACTTGCATTTTGAACCTATGGGAGACAAGGAGAGAAGAAGAAGGTAGGCATTGACAGAAGCCAGTGTCTCATACCAACTGACAGACACCAATGCCTTAGTCTCCTGTAAGCTGAGAATAAGTCTAGTGTTAGGCAGAGGGTTTAAGGCTTAGGAAAATAGAGCATCAACAGGTAAATTCATTTCTCATAAATGCAAAAATCTTGGCAGCAAGCTTTGTGCTAATGTAGTTAGCAGCCAAAGCCCTTCGTTGTTTTCTTCCTCAAGAGAAAATAATATTTCTACACCAGATGGAGAAATAAGCTAAGGGTCTATAGTTTGTTTTACAGTTGGAATTCATTCTCTAGATCTGAACAAGGCTTTTGTAACACTTGAGGTTAGGTTTTTTAATATCATGTGTCTGCATCCCTGAGTAATGTTCTGTTCTACAGGGTCCCCTGTAGGTAAGCACAGAAACAGTACAAATGAAAACCAGAGACTGATACTGTCTTTTATTACATCAGTAGGTCCCTGTATATATATTGCAAATTAGTGTTGGATTCTGCAGAGGCTACAGAGGTGAGAATTGGGCAGATACCACTAGAAGCCTTATATTGTCTTTTCCTCCGTCAGACTCTGTGGGAACACTTGCTCTAGAAGAGTGTTGTTAGTGTTTAAAACAGGTTAAGGGTTGGGTTTTGGAAACAGATGACTAAGTATAAAGAGCATACTTTATGGTAGAATCTACAGTGGTCCCAGAAATAAGAATTTATTTATAATAATATTAAATAATATATTTATATAATATATTATTTAAGAATTAATAAGGCTCAGTATTGGCTTTTGTCTAGTAATTGATTCTGTAGTTATTAATAATGCAAGAGTTATTGGAAGTATAGGAATTTAGGATTAATGTTTGGGAATCTTTAGACTGAATCTCATAAATAAAATGAGTGGTCTTCTGGATAGGGTTGAAATTAGATTTGCTATCTAGAATGCAAATAGTTGCTAGTCTCTGGAAGGTTATTAGGGGCAGGAAAGAGAGCAGTGATGCTGCAAAATGGTGCCATTTGTTCTCTTTCAGTAATAATGTACTATCTTTCAGATTAAGATTAGGGAAGTGTCAAAATCCCAGTTCACCCTCAGTTTTTACAGATCTGAAGAGTTAGGAAGGTTGTTCAACAGGAGGAGAGGTTTAGGTGAGGACTCAGCAACGTAATTCATAGAAAACCCAGTTGATTGGATCTAGAGATACAAAGTGGTCTGGTATCATCAAGATCCAGTATCTTATTTTCAGTTTACTATCTTTTTCATCTGCCAAACCTATATACAGTTGTTACTACACTACAAAAAGTTACACTACAAAAGATGACTTCAGGAGACTGTGTTATTTCTGGGGAATACAAAGCAGCTAATTGCTATCAGTGGCCAATGCCTTGTTTTCACAACTGGTATAGCGAAGGTTGGAGATAAGATTGGCTTGAAGATTAGGGTAGAAAAATAATATTTTCAAGGCCCACACTTATAGCCAGATTCTGCAAGGCTTGCAGGAATAGGGCATTGTATGGGATCATCACAAGCTTATATTCTTTTTCATAACCGTATTCATGCATATAAAATTAGGGGTTGGGGTGGAGTTAGAAGGTATCATCTGGGAAATGAAAACTTGAGCATGCTGGATAATTGTTGGATTTTGAAAAACCCATTGAGATAAGAACAGCTCTGATGTTTTCATGGGCCATTGTCTTAGGTCAGATATGGTGTAAGTGTTGCCAGACATACTACACCTAAGTTTACAACTTAGCAGAGTTTGTACAGATCCATCACCTTGCTGCAATGAAAGTAACGTTTAGGATTGAGGTTATGTTTAGTGCTGAAGGGAATAAAAATTTAAGTCTTGCTTTTCCCAGACACTGCAGGGCTTGCTAGTGTTATAAGAATGTGTCATCTTTTGTTTTGTTATAAGCACTGGTTACCTAGCTATGTATTACAGTTAGGCTTGAGAAGAATTCACTTGGAGAGCCTAATTATCAGTTGATTTTGTGTGACCTGCAGAGATAGCAATAAGGGTCAGTCTCTTAGTTTCATGTTCCCTGTGGTTATTGGTCTGATTGTGCTTGTGATTTAGGAAAAGAAGGATGAAGAACCCTCCCCAGGAGGATTCTCTGTGCATCGAAGGGAGAGGAAAGAAACTGGTGTTATCAGAAGCTAATGCATTATTTTGAGGTTTTTTGTTGGTTTTGTTTACTTAGTCTTAATGGAGATCAGGATTGCTTGGAAAAAAATAGTTTATTGCTTGATTCTGACCTCTGTGCAGACAAGATGAGGGCATGTGTTCTTTCCATGAGCCTCCTACCCCCTTTCTACTTTGATGCACAGCTCCATGTCACACAGTTGCCTTCTTTCACATGTTCTGCTCTGCAACCCCTCTTTTTATCAGTGTGCATCTCTATTGTTATATGAGAGGAAAAGTAACTGACTGCATTTACATTTACATAAGTCTTGCCGCAATTATGGAGCACAAGTTTTTCATTAACTTGGTTCTTTTTCATTGGTAGATGCAATCTGAAAATTTGTAATTCTGTATGAAGTTCATCCTTTCTTCCTTTACATAGCCTTAATATACACAAAAGTAAGCACTGTTCTAATGCTGATACAGGTGACCTGTTTGAGGAGCTACAGCATATGGTATGACTGGGACGTTAGTTTCTCTGTGGATTGTGGATCCATAGGATTTTCTGACTGGAATTGTTCTGGGAATGTGCTATGTGTTTGGCCTTGGGTTAAAAGAGAACGTTAAAACTCTTGTCAACCTATGAAGTTAATTGAAGAAAAGAAGCAATCACTGTCTTTCCTGATCTCATTGACTTTGTTGGATCTTAATCATGACAGTCTTGTAAAATAGTCTAATCTTCCTGCACCTCCCTGGCTAGAAAGAAGAATATTGCTGAAATAGCATTTTACAGCATATAAACAGCACAACATTTCCATCCTGTTCAACAAGCAGCAGGAAATATCAAGTATCATGCAGCATTGCCAGCTAAGCTTGGTAATTCGGCTGAAGTTTTTGGGGCTTATTTCAGCCAAACTTCTTAATCTTTCAAGGTTCACCTACAGATACTTCATAGCACAGCACAGTGTAATTGGTGCAGCAACCTGCCATTCCTTTTTCATTTGCATTGATTTCTTCTTGGGATCATAACTTGTTGTAATCATAATTTTACTTAACTCAAGAGAAAAAAAAAGAGCAATTAGTGTAATGTGTAATATGTCTCCTAAAACATGACATATTAAGGATACCAGAATTTTCCTCATTTAAGACAATTGAAAATGAGGAATACATATTTGATGTAGGGATTAGTTTCTCATTTTCTGTCTAGTTTTTGGATATTGCTGTTACACACCAGAATGGTCAAAAATCTACATTTTGATTGCCATTTCTGGATTTATTCAATGGACAACTAAAACTTACCTTTAATTATAAGTTTATTGTGGTTTTGCAACACAACACTTTCAAATATTTGCCTTCAACTGCTGGTACATAATTGGTTCCTTCATTCGTTTGTTTTTACGATTTATCCGAGACTTCCTTTTGCTGCAGACCAGTTGAAACAGACACGTGGGCTGGGGGAACTAACAGGGGACAGTTTGGACAGGCTCAGTTACTCTCATTGCCAACTGTTCATCTTATTATCAGAGTCTCCCTGATCAGTTCTGCTTTAATCAGTTTTGTTCTTGAAGCAGTGGGCCAATACCTACATACTGCAGCCAGTTTTTAATTATGACTTGTGACAAATTAAGAACACAGATGTTTAAGTATAAAAGGCCTCTAATAGTCCCTGTTCGGCATTGTTTTGTGGCATTGTTTTGTATTGGGGGAGTACTGGTGGCCTATCTAATACACAAGGAGGCAGTGCAGGCACAGACTAATGGTCTGCATGTGTCACACACTTGTAGCATGTTTATTAGTTTCTGGCAACACTAATGCTACCACCCTCACAGTTCCTTTTAACTGGGGGAAATTAAGAGAGGGAGAGAACTAAGAAGGTGAATGGCTAACACCAAATTAACTTCTGCCTCGTCATGACAGTCCTATGCTTCCTCTTCCTACGCATAGACACCTCACAACTGAATCACTTGTTAAAGTACTTTGGAGTAGAATAAAAGTTTATCTTGTTCTGTAAGAAAGAGCATGGGGGAAACAAAAGTAACATTTCAGGGAGGCCTGCCTCAGGTAGCTCCGTGTCCCATGCCTGCCCTCTCACTTGCCCAAGTTTGAGGAAGATCAAAACATAATGTGCATATAAATTAGTAAAAGTAAAAGAAAAAATATATTAGTAGCTTACCATTCAATAAATATTTAATTGCCATTATATTTAACTCATATTCCTCCAAAATAACACATCCTGTCAAAGGACTCATAAATGACAACTGCCTTGGAATATGAGAGTGCTGGCAGACTCGGTTCAAATATTTCTCATTATCCACCTCAGTTCATAAAATAATGGCTATTTTAATAGTACTAGCTGATGAAAACTGAATCACACGCGTTATCATGACATGTAATAATTCTTCGTTAAGACATAATTCTGTATTTATCACAGAAAAAAAAAAGAAACCCCTTTGAGGAAATTGGCTGAGTTATGTGTAGTAGCCTCAAAATTAAGACATGGCAAAACTTTTAATTTGATTTGGTGCCTTTTAATTGTTTAAGAGTTTAAGATTTGAAAACCCTGTTTAGGGCTGACCATGCCTTTTGAAATGTGAGGCAGCCTTCAGTACATAAGTCCTATCAAAGTCTTGGGGACCAGTCCCAGGAGGCCAGAGGGCTGTGTGTGTTAACAGCAGTTCCCAGAAGGCACTGAGTAGTTCATGTGACGGGGAATAATGAAACAAGGATTGCACTAATACTGCCAAATTGCCTTGAGCTTCCTGTCGATGGGCATGGATTTCTGCAGAGGACGTAATTCCTCTCTCAAAGGCAGTGTATTCACATGTTGTTTGTGGATATTGAAAAGGCAAGTCAGTTGAAATACTATTTTAATCATTAATTAATGTAATAAAATTTGAATATTTGCATCTGATGTTTGGACAAACAGAGGAGAATATAGCAGCTCTGTGAGAATCATAAAAGAATAAGTAAATGGAGGACCAGCAGAACATCTTTGCATACACTTTCTCCTATTTGATATCTTGAAATTGTGATTCACCTTTTTTCTCTATAATGTGCATTATACTCAATGATCAATATGTTGATTGCTACTTCTTTCACTCTTAGAGATATTCATCTCCCCCTAACACTTTAAAAAACATACCAAATGGGTACTCGCAATGCTTCAATAACCGTACTACAGTCTCTAATAATCTCAACTGCCCATATTTTGATCTTTTTTTCCAGAAAGTGATTATTTTTAGTCAATACCATGAAAATTATTAACTTTATCAGAAAAATGTCAAGTTTTTCTTTCAACATGTATCTTCAAAGCCGCAGTGGGTGTCCAAGCCCTGCTGTCTGCCAGGCACATTGCCCAAACTATAAAATAATTAGATTCATTTGTAGCCAGTCTGGACTGAAGCAAAAAGTAATGAGGTCTATGAGCGTAATGACAGTTGAGGAAGATGAAAACATTAAACTGGAAAAAGACATAATGGATCCTTAGAAACAAAATGTAAAAGTCTAGATTAAAACCTATCTTAATTTATTAATATTAATTTCATGAGATACTATAAAATTGGCTATAAAAAGATAGTAGTATGCAAGTTCACATTTGGGTACTTAGTTAAAGAAATGCAAGTTCCATTACATTGCTTCTTCCACTTTATTACTTTATGAGTTACGTGATCTGGACATTCAAGATTAAAGGACTAGGCTAGTGATTATTAAGTTATCATAGCAATAAGTAAATTTTATGCTAGATAACAATCTTCAGTAGATACTAGTGAGTCCAGAATTCAATTATTTTAGTATAAAATTTGTCCTGGTAATTTTCACATAGATTATAAGGATGTAAAGATTTTGCTTATTTATATACTGAAAGTTCTATAGGTATAACGAAAAAAATGATTAATTTATACATAATGCCTTGAGATTAGATTGCTTAAGCAAAACATTGATCAGAATAAAATCACAACATTTCAAAATGTAGTACTGTCAAATGACTATAAAACAAGTTGCGGAATTTCTGAAATACAGTAGGCAAAATAATGAAGGTTGAAATATGCCTATTTGTTTGTACTGCTGTCAGACATCAAAAAGAGAGGTCATTTCTTTGTACCAGGTGCAGTATTAATGTAGATTCTCAATGTACGGAGAAATCAAGATTCAGATAAGCTTATAGCATCTACAGTGGATGTTTGCAGATTCTGAAGTGTAGGAGGCAATGTTTACTCTATTTTATGCTTAAGGATTAATTTGTTGTATCCAGATTGATTCCAGATGATGACTGCATTAATTTTCCAAAATTTCTTAGATGGTTTAGTCTTCTAATTCTCTACCAAATTATTATCAGATATGAGAGCGAGACTGAGAAATGGAGAGAAAAAAATATAGTTGACTCCAAACATTGATTATTTATCTGCCTTGCTATCATCCCTAGATTCTTCAGAATCCTTCAGTCCTTCTAAAGACAGACCTTAAGGATCATCATATTTGCAGACAACAGCTTTTTCAAAATTGGGTTTTGTTATGCCAACAGGATTTTATACATCTGGTTTTATTTTTAGGTATATAAAAAGCTCAAAATTCATTCCAGATGATATATACCAATCTTGTCTTTTACTTTCCCCTAGGTAAGAACAACCAACCTATCTTAACCATAAATACTGTTTCTATGCTTTATTTATTCCCACATCTGCAAGCCAGCTATGACTCTGATCCTTCTAGTATTTTGGCAGGTGCTTCATTTTTAAGTGTGTAAGTATATCTGTGTAGCCCATTGGGGTATATGTGATATATATATATTTATCTTTTTCTTCCCAGGACTAGTTCCAACTACTACAAGGTAGCTATACATTTCTCAAATCATTGTATGTAAGTGGTGGGTTTTATATATGAGAAGTAGAATCAGTATGTATTTCTTGGGCGTCTATATGGTGGCTAAAACAAAGATAAGCCAGAATAATGTCACCATTATTTGGATTTGGAGGAGAGTTGAAGTGGATGAAAGAAAAAAAAAAAGGATTAGTTCACTGTAGATACTCTTCTGTTGGACCCAAAATGATTATGGTATTGAAAAACCTGGAAAGACCTATAGGAAGAGGGGCGTGAGAAAGGTTTATCTGCAGTGCTGTCCTTTGGGAGAGCTGAATGAAAATGGACATTTAATCTCCACCACTGAGTGATGCCTGTGCTGCTAGTGCCCAAGGAAAGAGACTGATGAAATATTGATGCTAAAAACCAGTAGAACAATCTCAGATAGTATCTAAAATAAGCTCCAGTCTTGCAGTTTTAACTTCTGAAATAATCCCTTAAATTTCTACAAACCCATGGTAAATTGCACCTAATTGAATAGAATCAGAATTTCTCGCATTTTAAGATATTGAGACAAATTTCTTCATGAATATAAGCAAGCATAACTATTGACTTCAGCGGACTCATGTCAGATTGTTAGAGCTCTGAATTTGGCCTGTTTGCCTTTGGAGCCTAAAGTGAATGTTTTGTGAATGACAGTGTTGCAAGAAAGATGAATTTTGACAGGAATGAGAATAATGAACAGGCAGCTGGAAATACCTGGGCATGTTATGCTTCTTGGCAGACTTCGCAAGCGGTAGAGCTGCTGACTTCGGAGTTGCCTGTGGGTCTGTCACTTTGTTCGTCTCTGTCGGGGTTGATTTTTCAGAACTACTTTGTCTCCAAGGCATCATTTCCCTGATGGCTTACCTTAGCCTGCAAGGAATTTACATGTTGTTATCTGCTTTGAATATGTCTTAAATTCCCAAGAAAACTCTGGAGCTGTTTCTTCATTATAAAAAGTAATGGGAAAGAGGTAGTGGCTTGTCATCCCATTATTTGTTTAGAAACATAATTTTTGATAGCATACCTTTTTGATATGTTTCTCTAACTCACTGGACTTGCTGTTTTTGAGAAAAAGTAATGTAGAAAGACCCATGAAATTACCCTACAAAATGAAGCTGCTAATTTATTTCATATTAGTTTCCCTTAGACCATTAGTCACATTGTGAAATTTGATCTAATACTGCATTGAGAAAGAGGAACACAAGTAATGTTTTAAAAATTGTGGTGGTTGAGAGAGCAATAGTACACTGTCACAGCAGATACTCATAAAATTTCAAACACCTACATTGATCAGACAATAAAAATGGAACGAAAGAATGCACAGTTTGATTTCAAACATGTCAAGCTAGTACAGTCTACAAACTTTGAAATCTGACCACAAATTTGCATTACCCACTTTTTCTGTTTAATTTCCAGCTGTGGGAGCCACAGGAATGGGCAGCAGGCATGGGAATGCTGCTGCTCTCCCTTCAACAGGGAGTTTCCCTGTTCCTGACTTCCCCTCCCCAAAAGCAAAATGGTCTGGCCTGTAAAACAGTGGCTTCTTTCTATGCAGAAGACAGCAGGAAGAAATGCAGGAATTATTTTGTTTCTGAAAAATTCCCCTTAAAAATAGGTGTTCGGTGCTTTGCTTCCTCTCTCACTTGTTAGGTCTCTCACTGTAAAAATGTGTTCATCCTCATTTCTTAAAAACTTGCTGTTTTTATTTAATCAGAATAAAACTGTAGATTCTGAGGGTCATAATTCAGTAGATAATTCAGATCCAATATTTTCAGTAATTTGTTTGGAAGAGAGTCAAGTGTCAAGAGTTAATAAAAATGAAAGTCCCTGCCAGCCTTTCTTAGGTCTATGCCAAACCTAAGTTTGGGGAGTTTAAAAAAAACAACAAACCGAAACAGCAAACTGTCTTAATACCAGTAAAGGCCATTTCACAGGAAAAGATGACCTGTCTCAAAAAACAAACTCTGCACTGCTGTTCTTTCTCCATTAGAGCATTGTTGCCTGCAAGAGAAACGTGCTCTTATATCCATCCAGAAATATTTGAGCGTGAAGTTGAAAAGTCTCATTTTAAGTGAAAAGAACAAAGACCGGTGAAGTCTGCTTGATTAAGCACATGATGAAGAAGAGCCTTGTAGAGCTCTACGTATGAGAACTTCTAAGGATCCTCCACTGTTGAGGTACTGCCAGAAAGCACAACCAGGAAAGGCTGGTTGTGCTGCCCTGTGAAAGTAAGCATGCTAAATTCAGCAGTCACATAATTTTAAAGTTAACAATTAACAGTTGAGCACTGTCTTTCATCCATGGTGTGAAAGAAGGTGCATTGTGTCATTTGTTTGATCACAGCTTATTGTGTGCTACATTTTATAAAAAGGTGAAAATAGGAGTGATGAGGGATTTATTCTGTTCAGGTGAACTTTTTCAAAGAGAGGGGATTAGTTTCCCAGTGTTAGTGCCTGTGCTCAGCTGGCAAAGCTTCCACAGCTCAGTGCAAGCAGCTGGGGAGTTTGCAGAGGACCTGGGAAATTATAAGAGGTAGGGAGCAGCCATATAGCTACACATGAAGGGTCAAGGAAAGTCTCCTTAGGTTTTAAAAATGAATGTTGAGTTTGTAGCAACCCAAGAATTGAAGACTGCTGGACCTGGGAGCAGGATTTGGATATACAGGCACCAAGGGTAGGGAGGAAGTTGTTTATAGAATCTTGTATTTGAACCTCTCTCTTTCAACAGATTTGCATTTCATCTATTTGAAAAGCTGCCTTGTTCCAGTTTGGGTTTTACTAAAACCTTGCTTAGGAACTGAAATCTTTAACTGTTTTTGAAGTGCTAATTCTATGGAAAAGCTGCAGACAGTTCTGCCTTAATGTCCTGGCTTGCTTCCTACCCTGTCACACAGGGTTATAATGTGTCCTCTAAGGAAAATCACAGAATGGTAGGTGTTGGAAGGGACCTTTGGAGATCATCTAGTCCAGCCCCCCTGCTAAAGCTGGTTCACCCATAGCAAGCTGCACAGGATCACATCTAGGTGGGTTTTGAATATCTCCAGAGAAGGAGACTCCACCACCTCTTTAGGCAGCCTGTTCAGTACTCTGGCACCCTCAAAGTAAAGTTTTTCCTCATGTTCAGATGGAACTTCCTGTGTTCCAGTTTGTGCCTGTTGGCCCTTATCCTGTAGCTGGACACCACTGAAAACAGTCTGGCCCCATCCTCTTGATGCCTGCCCTTTAGATATTTATAACCATTGATGAGATTCTCTCTCAGTCTTCTCTTCTCCAGCCTAAACAGACCCAGGTCTCTCAGCCTTTCCTCATAAGAGAGATGCTCCAGTCCCCTGATCATCTTCATAGCCCTCTACTGGATGCCCTCCAGTAGTTCCTTGTCTTTCTTGAGCTCGGGCGCCCAGAACTGGACACAGTACTGCAGATGTGGCCTCACCAGGGCAGAGTAGAGGGGGAGGATGACCTCCCTCGACCTGCTGGCGGAGTTCTTTTCAATGCACCCCAGGATACCATTGGCTTTCTTGGCCACAAGGGCACATTGCTGGCTCATGGTCATCCTGTTGTCCACCAGGACTCCCAGGTCCCTCTCTGCAGAGCTGCTTTCCAGCAGGTCAACCCCTAACCTGTACTGGTGCATGGGGTTATTCCTCCCTAGGTACAGGACCTTACACTTGCCCTTGTTGAACAGGCTGCCCAACTCTCCAGCCTGTCCAGGTCTCGCTGAATAGCAGCACAGCCTTCTGGTGTGTCAGCCACTCCTCCCAGTTTTGTATCACTAGCAAACTTGCTGCGGGTACATTCTGTCCCATCATTCACATCATTGATGAATATGTTGAACAAGACTGGACCCAGCACTGACCTCTTGGGAACACCGCTAGCTACAGGCCTCCAACTAGTCTCTGTGCCGCTGATCACAACCCTCTGAGCTCTGCTGTTCAGCCAGTTCTCAATCCACCTCACTGGCCACTCATCTAACCCACACTTCCTAAGCTTACCTGTGAGGATGTTATGGGATACAGTGTCAAAAGGCTTGCTAAAGTCGAGGTAGAAAACGTCCACTGCTTTTCCCTCGTCTACCCAGCTAGTCATGCCACCATAGGCAGCTATCAGATTGGTCAAGCATGATTTCCCCTTGGTGAATACTCCGTGTTGCCCACTCCCGATAACCTTCTTTTCCTCCAGATGCTTAGAGATGACAACCAGAATGAGCTATTCCATCCCCTTTCCAAGGATGGAGGTGAGGCTGACTGGCCTGTAGTCTCCTGGGTCCTCCTTCCCCTTTTCAGAGAGTGGTGTGACATTGGCTTCCCTCCTGTCCTTAGCCACCTCTCCTGTTCTCCATGACCTTTCAAAGATGATGGAGAGTGGCTTAGCAATAACATCTGCCAGCTTCCTCAGCACTCGTGGGTGCATCCCATCAGGGCCCATGGATTCGTGTGTGTCGAGTTTGCCTAAATGATCTCCAACGCAATTTTCCTTGACCAAGAGAAAGTCTTTCTTTCTCCAGACTTTTTCTCTTATCTCCAGCATGTTGGATTCTTGGGGACCAGCCTTAGCAGTAAAGACTGAAGCAAAGAAGGCATTCAGTAATTCTGCCTTCTCTGCATCCTCCATCACTAAGGCACTCAGCAGCAACATTTTCCTTAGTCTTCCCTTTGCTACTGATGCACTTGAAGAATGCCTTTGACATCCCTTGCCAGATTTAATTCCAAGTCAGTCTTAGCCTTCCTCGTTGCATCTCTGCATACTCTGGTGATGTACCTATATTCCCCCCAAGTGGCCAGTCCCTTTTCCCACATATTTTTCCAAATATGTTGATTCTTGTGGTGAAACTAAGCTGGAACTGTCACTTTGTCTGCTTGTTAGCATATGGCTGTTGGTATCCCTATGATGGATTATGGAGTCATGTGATAAAATTCACTTATCGTGTGTCTGATGATTTCACCTGCGTTTGCCTCTTCAGCCAGCCTCCCACAACATGCCTGTAACATTGCAGACCTATAAGCAGTCTCAGTCAGCTGACTTCTTCTTTCTTTCAATAAACTGCCACGAAAATGTACCTTCCCCACCTTCCCTCTGCCAGCTATGGAGTTTCATCTCACAGTTATGCTAACCTGAAGCCCAGAAGGGCAATAGTCCATTTTTGACTAATGTTGGATTGCTTTGAGACACTGTGTTAGAGCGAGAAACAAGTGGCGAGAGCTAGGACGAGGAGACTGAAATCATTAAAAAGGGGAAATTACACTGAGTTAATGAGTCCTGAGATGCCAGAACTTAAAGCCTAACATTCCTATGTAAAATAAACCAGACTTGGTTGCTTTTAAAAGCAACGAATAAATGCAACTTCTCAGTTATATTATTTCTCTTCTTCCAAAGTCTGCAAAATGAGACTCATCAGACTAAGGCAGTCTGTTTTGCAATCACAGGAATTTTAAAATATAACTCAATTTAAATGTTTTAAGTTGACGAAAATACCTAAAAATGCCATATGCTTGCTCTAAAAGAATATATATCTGTGTGGTTTACCATGAAGTTTTCATCACTCCTCATTGGGCCATAACTCTCGTAATTTGGCTGTAAGTCCTGCTGTGTTGAATCATATAGACTTAAATTCCTTTCCACTCTGCGTATCTAGCTGTATACTGCATAGTAAGTATGCACAAATTGGTGGTAAAGGAGATAGCTAATGACAAGTTTCAGTTCTCAAACACAAATATCTCTGTAAGAGAATTTTAATTCTGACCATATGGAGCATAATCTCATCCCCATACCAGTTTTACATGGTTAATTAAATAGATGTAGGCCCGTATAAATCATCAATAAGTGATATCAGAAGCACATGATTTGGCATTCATTAACTGAGGTTATGCTATTAATTTTCTCATTAAAAATCTAAAAAAATCAATGTTATCATGTATATGTTCATATAACGTTCCATATATCTTTATCAGGATGGATTACTACAACCATATTATGAAATTTTGTGTTCCTTGCCAGTATGTTACTAGGACTCCTTTGCCTATTTTTTTTGACAGGTGCAAAAATGGATCATTGTTTACTGCTTCAGTATTGTATTATTCAACACCAGTCTTAAGAGGTAAGTGAATTCTGTATGTTTATATTCCATATTTTCAGTTGTATTTTCTTAAAAATTACTGGTTTTGTAATTCCTCTACATCATTGCCAAGAGGCAGGCAAACTCTTATCTTCATAATTTTCTAGCATTTAAATTCTACTTTTTCACAAGGAGAAAACAAACAAAAATAATAATGATATATAAAGTTTATCACTATTTTTTCCAAAATTATATAGAAACAAAAGATTTGATAAGAAAATGGAAGTTATTTGTGGAGTCTTTTGTATTTTTGGTTATGCTGTTTTTTGTATTTCTCACTGGAAAAATGGTTTGTGCCAGAGGAAGGGAAAAGGAAACAGAAAAATACCTAAATAATATTTAGGCAAAGATGCTATTTCTCTTCCAAAAGGTTTTCCGTGTAGAACATGCATTTAGATTTACTAGTGTCAGTTTCCCCTTTTTCTAGTGTTCTTCAGTTACCAACACTGAATTGCATGTTAAATGAGACTTTTTTTAATTTATCTGTAAAATGACAGAGGAAAAATGAGTTCAGATTTATTAAAGATACAAGTTAAAAGTTAATTGAAAAACCTATTCCTAGAAAATGGTCTCATTCAGAATTAAACTGTGTGCATGACTCTAATGTGTTTTAGAAGGAAAGTGAGTTAAATTACGCCTAAATATGTAGACAAAATCTGAATACATTTGTCTACTCAGCCTTTTGATATGATGTTTGCAATGTGATTTTGAAATTTAATTTGGATTGTTTTCCCAAGTGACCCTGTAAAGATTGACTTAGATGTAGTCCTTAATCACTAGTTTATTCCTATTACTTGGGCGGTATAGAAAACTGACATTCTCTGTGAACTATCCACAGCAGAATCGGTAATTTATTTTTATTCTGCAAAGAAAAGGTTCAATTTCATGTCTGAAAATAACTAAGATAGTGGTGTTAATAATCCTATACAATATGAGATTATTAAATAATTTGCAACATTAGGAAAATCACTTCACAGTAACAAACGTACACTTTGATGATATTACGTGGTAGTATGGGTTTGATGAACAAGCAGCAAAGGAATCATTATCACAACATTGTTTATTTATAACGTTATAATATCAGAAGAGAGGTAAGCAAATGCTTGCAGGAGCTGTAGCACCCTGTTATTATTATGCATTCAAATATACAAAATAACTAATCTAATGGCACTTTCCAAGTATTTTAGAACTTTAAGTTTTTGCTGTCATGTTTGTGGGAAGGACAGGGGTGGGGGAAGCTGAGATGAGATTTGAAATGTATAGATAAAGTGAAACGATAGCAAATCATATAGCTATCAGCTGACATTGTGAATATTTTCTAAGCTGGGATAGTAGTTCGCATTTGATGAGTTATTCACTATAGGCCTTTACAGTAATATGATAAGGAATAAAATAGTTGATTCTTGCCTTGTTTGGTAGTGGTGAAAGCAAGTAAGACTGAGTAGTGGAGCTGACCAGGTTTTCATTCAAAGCAATAAAGTGAGGGTTCTAAACTTACATTTTAGTAAAATGCCAAATAACCTAGTTTATAAATGGAAAAAATCAAGACTGTGGATTTTTGGAAAACCTGCCTAACAAACTGGACAAATTATTTACTCCCTTCTATAAATCTTAACTAGATTTCCTCCTCAGGGTTCAAAAATATTTCAGCCACCATGTTACATGTAAATTGAGCGAGGATCTGCACCCCTTTGTGACTTCTTGTCTGGTCTTTCTATTCACCTGTGCAGGATTTGAAGCCTGAGTCACACTGTGATTTTCGAGAAAGCAGAGTACAAATCTCCCTTGGGAGCGTATAAAATACAAGTCACAATTGTGTCTGTCAGTACAAATAAAATTTCTTTTATTTGCTGTCAGGCAGGCATCTATCTAACTGTATTTTTAAACCCCAGTTACAGTTGTCAGTATCTCGAGCTAAAGCTTCCCAGCCCTTCCTGGTATTGTGAAGAACATGAAGTCATGGCTGATTTAAAAACATTTTAAATTAAATAGATACAGTTTGCCTTTTTCCATCTTTCTTCTGTTCCTGAGCAATGTAGGACTGCAAGACTGAATTAGCTGAATGCTTCAAGCATTTTGCTGTTTCATCTCCGAGGTAATGATTTCACAAGTGTTATTTTTGTGTAACAAACTGACTGAAATTTGAATGTACAAAGGACTGTTTCTATAACCTTCCCTTACACTGACTTGTACTTCCACATTTAACTAGTTATATTTCTGCCCAGGGTGGGTATATATTTACGCTGGAAATTGACTTAAAATAATAGTAATGAGAGCACTGGAACAGGCTGCCCAGGGCGGTTGTGGAGTCCCCTTCTCTGGAGACTTTCAAGCCCCGCCTGGATGCAGTCCTGAGTAACGTGCTCTAGGCAATCCTGCTTGAGCAGGGGAGTTGGACTAGATGATCTCTAGAGGTCCCTTCCAACTCTGAAGATTCCGTGATTCCGTGACATGCATTGGATAGCTTGGATTGTATAAAGTAGTTTGATCCATGAAAGAAGATTAAAATGGCAGTGGGAGAAGGAAAATGTTGGTAACTGAAATACGGAATTAAGAATTGGTTATAGAGAGTGTGACCCATTTACCAACAAGAAAGAAGGAAAACCCATGATGAATTGCTTTAGAATGGGGTAGACCAGCCATTTTGTGAGAGCTAGTATGATAGTAGGTCTGGCTTCTGAATGACTAGAAATGTGTTTTTGTAGCACAATTGTTTTTTAGATATTTTATTGGGAAGGCTTTGGTTTATTTTAGATTTTTAGAGTGGGGTAGTACACAGACAGCCACACCATAGTGTATAAGGTATGTGAACAAAACAATACACGTCTGGAAGTCTTGGTAAACACACTACCAAACCTACACACAGTTGATTCATATAAGAATTTGTTGCTGGGCTAAACATAGGGTCTCCGGTTTCTGAAACAAAAGCTCTGTTATGAAGCAAAAGAAACAGCTCCCTGAGCTCAAGACAGCTGAGTTTGTTATATTCAGTCCAGACTGCTTTACAACCAATAATTCTTCCAGTTTATATACAGTACCCTGCTATTTCCAGAGGGATGGTTTTGTTTGACTATCCATTCACCTAGGATACAAGTTTAACTTAAAGTTGATGGTGCCAAGTGTGGCAAGTTGATCTTATACCACTTTGATATCTCACTTTACAAAGCCAAAACAAGCATTATCAGCTCTACAATTGTGGCTTACCAGACTTACCATTAAATGCAGCGTTTTAAAACTTACTGTGGCATATCAAAGGAATGTGATCACTGAGATGCACAAGACCAAAATTACAGTACCAGAATCATATCATTATGTATCGTTTCCTGCATTTTCTTTACACTGTCATGAAACATAAAATGGATGCTACAAAACATAGATTAACCAAGAAAAACATTAAAACTTTAGAAAAGTATTCCTGAACTTGAGAGGTTAAGAAATTTGTAAAACCTCAAGAAAATTTTAAGTTTCATAGATATTTTTAACATTTTTTCTTCTTCAAAATGCTAATTTCTATTTGTGAAATGAGAATGAAGCGAGGTTAATCTATACCAAATATAGGTAATGCCTGGCATGAAAGTAAAGCAACTTTACACAAGAGTTGTAACTAAGATAGGTTACTGCTGATTCCTTGTATTTCTCATTCTAGATGAGGACATGGGAGCAGATGACATTTCAGTGCTAGCAGAAGGGCTTAGATACTCCCCCACCCTGGCACGTGTTCTTCTTAATCACACAATTGGGACATTTTCCATTCCTCCTCCCTTTTATGTATTTTGATACAGCCCTATCCCACAGAAGTGTGATGTGGAAGAAGGAGTATGACAGCTATTCACAGAGACTCCAGCATAGCAACTTCTCTCTTCTTAAAGGAACCAGTTGAGATGCAGCGTGGTTTTCACAGACTGCTTTCTGAGCTGGGGTCACATGAGGGAAACTGGTGGGTGGAAACATGAGGGGGCAAAAACTCCTTCCCCTCCCCTCACTGTGTGGGCTACGAAAGGATCTAATTGTCACATCTGCGTCAAATCTGGGACAACAATCAACAACCACAGAATAGCCTTCTTACTGTCCTTCTATTTTTGGAGATAATTGTTTCCTCCAGCTGCCATAGGCATCTCATTAGTAGTCTCAGGTGTGAAGAAGTGTTGGCGTGTAGGTTTGTATAGTTAAAATAATTTATAAGGTGCTTTTTTTCTCTGTTCTTTTTAAAAAGTACAGGCAGTTATTAGCTAGCTCTAGCACAATCAAGTTCTTTGCTCAAAGTACAGCCATCTTCAAAAAGTAAGCTGAATGTTTGAATGCATAGGGATCAGGATAATGTGGAAATAAAGCCACAGGATTACAAGAAAGGACTTCACAAAGTCTACTCTTCTGGTATTTCAGGCAACTCTCAAAATATGATCTCCTTTGTGAATTTATCAAGCCTCATCTCAGATGAGCTCAGTTGTTTCTGTAACTGAAAGATTGTTCCAGAAGTCCATCCTCTGATGTAAAAAAAATCTAATTTGCTGACTATACTTATTCATAGCTAATTTGTACCTGTTTTTTTATGCAAATGCATGATTACTCTTCTTGCCTCCAGCCACTCGTTTACCTGGTGTATTGATAGAAAGTTATCATATTTTCTGTTATCAGCTTTGGTAGACTGAATCAGGTTGTATTTTTAGTCACTTATTGTAAAAAGAGCTCTCATTTTCCCTGATACTTCTTTACATCCATTTTATTTTGAATACATCTTTTAAAAGGAATGCTTAGGGTCTTAAGTGAAAACTTCTACCTGGAATACTTATGCCTTACAGATAGTTTGATAACGTTACTGCCTGTGGTTGTTTTTTTTTTTTGTTTTTTTTGTGTTACTTTTGGTATGAAGCATCCTTCAGAATGCATTTAAATATTCACAGCCTACTGTAGCATCTGTTTTCAAAAGAAGTGAATTGTCTTTATCCAAATTTCCTGGTTGGATACTTTTGCTGCCCTCAGCAGATTTTTTTGTGGGTTGACAAAGTATACCAGAGTCCCTAGTTTGGTCCCATGTATTTTATTCTTCTGAACCTTTCAGGTGTGAAGGAGGAAGCTATGCAACAGTTTCCCAAAATATGTATTATTCTATATTTACTAAGATTTGCTCTCGATTTGCACTATACTTTATAAATGCATAGATGATAAAACTCTAATCCCATTGAGTTTACATTACAGCTTCATTAAAATGCAGAAATTAATTAAAATGTGAAGAAGAAAAAAAATGCAAAAATTTGAACCAAGTTTCCAAAAGCCCCACATGTCTCTGGACATAATAATAAACTAGAGCTGAAGTCCTTGCTTTAGGCTTAAATCTCATTAATTCCTTTCACTGAGAAGTACATATTTAAAAACTTTAGGATTTTTTTAGGACATTTCCTGATACAAGCATGCTTGCTTTGTTGTGTTAAGAAAAAAATTATACAGATCTGTTCTGCTTCCAGTGATTATTTACAAGTGCAGCTGGGAAGACATTTATTAGCTATGTATTAAGTCTGAATATGAGAACACTGAATGGTTAATACTTTAAAGGGGGGAGGGGGGAAACCCCTTCATCCATGTCATTCCCAAGCTACCCCAGCTGACAGTTTGAGACAGCTGACAGAAACCAACTGCAAAGACAGGTAAAAAAATGACAGATGGTAAAAATCTACTTAATTATTCTGTCAGTCCTGTTGTATGCTATAGACTTCATTTTTTGAATCATGGTCTGACTGTGTCAGGTTAGGCCTGATGAATTTATTACTGAAATATTCTTTTTACACATCAAGGACTAATTATTTTTGACGTTTAGCTTCACCCACACTATTCTTCAGTATGTATTTTGGTAAAATGAGTAATGAGTGAGGATGGACCATGTAGTGGACATGCTACAGTGATATTTGAAGATGAAATATTTTTGATTTATCAAAAAGTATATGTTTTAAGAATAGTATGTTATTGCCTCTTTTGCTATGTTGACTCAGTCAAATATCATAAGACAGGCTATCTTTAAAGCATCTCAGGAATTTAAACTAAAGATACTACATTGGCAAGTGGATTAGAAGATTCTGCGAGAGTAATTTCTGAGAGGAATTGATTTTTAAATATATATTGTGTTTTATATAAAGGAGAACCAAATACTGTAGAAAAATAAGGGAGGGAAAATAAACTTATGCAAGTAAAATAAATTTCTAGAAGAGACAGACATGGGGAAAAAGGAAAGAGCTAGATGATAGATGCAGAACAAGAAATGAGCCATTTCAGACATTCTTTCTTTGACTTCTTTTCCTCAGTGGGATGCAAAAAAGACATTAAAGCAAAGTGTACTATCTGTCTCTAGTGTCAGTACTGATGCAAGATAAATACCCTGTGGCGCCTTTCAAGGAGTGGAGGAGATACTTGCTTTATGTAGCCAGCTTTTTTCAACAGAAAAGATTCGAGTTTCTCAATTGTTTCTGAGCCAACTGGTGATTGCACAATAGTAATTTTGCATAACTACTGCATCATTAGTGTTTAACTTAGTACTTCATAATGTGCATGATTCAATTGCTTTCATCCTTAAACGTAGAGCCTTTCCATAGGGTTTTCAAATTGGTTTAAAAACTGCAAATACTATTTTCTTCAATATTTCTTCAGGATTTTTTGTGAATAGCTACAGCTTCTTTTGTCTTTGTGCCAGCTCCTCTTGAATTACTGAACTTCCTTAATATAAATCAAGGCTTTATCACCTCAACAGGGCAATTTTTCTTGGCCTACAAAATCTGAAACCACAGCAGACATGTAGATTCTGCAGACACTAACCTGTTATGAATAACTTCCTTTGTCCTTGAACAATTGGAACAATGTACTAGGGCTAGAACCATAGCTGGCTAAAACTGAGCTGGACAAATGACAAGTCAGTTCATACGTACCCAATATTAAAACAAATTCTTCCTATTAATAATCTAATAATTTCATGCACTTCTGTATTAAAAGGTGGCTGAATTATTTTAACCCACTAATTTATTGGTATGGATTTAGTCTCATCATGCGAACAAAATTATTTTTTTTACATCAAATCACAACAACAATTATAATCTTACTTAGAGAATAGAACACTTTATAAAAGAACATATTGTCAGCCATTTGGTTCTGTTTCCACATTAAAGCTAGATCCATCTCAGGTATTTCTGTTCATAAAAATTAGATTGATACGGGCAGTCATCTTGCTCTCTTAAGGAGTTATATTTACAGTATTAAATGCAGTAGTGTCTAATTTATGTCTACATCATCTTTTTTTCTCCTGCTTTATTTGTGGTAAATAATCATGTCTCTCATGAGTCTAAATTACTTGCTTTGCAAGGCTTGCCTTCTTTAGCAGTTTGTATTGTATTGTCTCTTCTGATCGTACATTCAAAGGAAGACACCTTGCTTTAATATAGCGTGTCCTCATAGAAGACATTCTGGGATTACCTGTTTCTGTTGCTTCCATACTTGGTAGAACTTCAGTAAAGGGGAAACGTAAAACACTGCATTGCCTTTTTTTTTTTTTCAGTTAATATATTGCTTTCTTTATTAGTACTATTTGCTAAAAACTGTGACTTCATCCTTTACAAAGCATTTTAACTGATATCTGTCTTTCATACTTGGTTGCTTTGCATGTACGTATATTCTATACATCTGTGCTTTTTCTGTGGTTTCTGTTACTACTGTATTTGCGTCACCTAATTTAAAACAGACTTTCTGCTGTTTTCAACTATAATGGGTTTGTGGCTTAGTATGTGAAATAGAATTGACTGCACAAAATGTGAAATTCTGATGCTAGACATTCCGGCTAGGTCTTTACAGACAGGAATGTGCATTTGTCTGGGCAAGCATTATAGTCCTAGGGGTGCTTAGCTCTTTTAGTGACAGCCTGAATATATTGAAGTCATTCGATTAAAAAAAAAAAAACAAAAAACCAAAAAAACACCCCCCCCCCCCCAAAAAAAAAACCAACAAAAACCACCCCCAAACCTCAAAGATAGAAGCATTCATTTTAAAGAAAAGAAGAAACTGCCTTGGCACAGCACCAGCATTTGCAGTGTAAATTTCAAGCAGTACAAACTGTGGAAAAATTTGTGAGAGAGACATTGAAAGGAGAATAAAATATCTTAAGCATATATAGCCCTGAATACTAACTAAACTGTATAATTTAAAAGAAATGTTTACTAGCAGGAGTAAGTCTTACTAAAAGAATCTTTGAAGCATAGATGGCTCCTGACCATCATCTACTTCTGATATTTAACTGTATCTGCAAAGGAATGCAAACACATTAAATCCACAAATCCTCTAAAGGGTTTTTAAATTTTAAAGCATGAGATGGCTCATCCCATTTTCCAATCCCCACCTCCATTTTTTGGAGAAAGTAGATACTTCGTGTTGTTCTGGTAGTGATGAGCACAAGTCACTAGAGCAGCCACAAGAAGTTCATATACAGAGCGCAAGCTGTTAAGCTGGAATTGCCCCTGTTGGGAAGGGATAGTCTCTCTAGACAAGGTTAGTGGAGAATGAAGAATGAGGGAGGAGAAACTCACACTCCCAGAATCGGAGAGAGAGATGAGAAGGAGGAGTTTGAACTCCTCTCTCACAGAAGCTTCTCAGGGCGGACTGATGGGAGTTACGACTACCGAAAGTCCAAGTCCTTTTATTTTTTTTTCTTTTTTATTTAAGTTCAGGTTTCAGAATATACATCTTCCCTTCAGCCAGCTGCTAAGAACCAAACTCCTTCCTCTGCCTGTAGCAATTTCAGCATGGCCTGTTATGGCTTTGCATTCTAGAGCTGCCTATAAAACCTTCAGTCATCATTCCCAGGGACAGCAGCAATTGAGCAAAACCCATCTGATGGGCACACAGATATGTAGCATGACCACATAGACCTTCCATAGGCAATCAGCTGAAAAATAACTGCATTCCTGATTCCTGGCCCAGGCAGTGCCAGAGATTTTATATTGCCAGCTCCTCTTCTATTCTCCAGCAGCCTGGTTATCTGAATTGGTAGGACTCCTCTTAGCAGCACCCAGGTCCCAGGCCACTAGCGGGATTTTGTTTAGAGGCTCTCTACAGATATGCTGTCAGCTCCAGTTGCCTCCTGGAGCAGCAGGCACAGGGTATGAAATGAGAGAGAGAAGGCCATAGACTGAAACTCCAGTTTAGAAATAACTGATTTCTGTCTGTAATGTCAGTTTTACGTGTTGGAATGGTTAAAACAAATGGTGGGCCATTTGTGCTAGTAGTTCTTTTAAATTATGTAATGGAATGAAAAAAGAATGGCACATGGTTTGGATCCATTTTTATCACTGGCATAAAATTCACTTCCAAAATAATGCGTTAACTTCATTTTAATTGGATTTGTTATGAATAAGGAGACTGATTTTACTATGAACTGAAACGAAAATGCTAAGAGAAAACAGCTCACGTTTATATTGTATTGTACAGCAGCACACGAGGCTCCTGAAAGACAGGAAACTGGTTGTTTGAATTGGTAATTCTTAATTTTTTCCATTCTGAAACTCTATCTACTCCCAGGACCCCTCTTGTGTCTACTCAGGAACTAGAGAAGATTTCCTGTCTATTGAGGAAGCATACAGTAGCCAGAGGCAGAGCAACTTAAGTTGAAGACTTACAATTTAAGTACTATATGATCATTGTAACAGCTGGATCATGCAAATTCCTTTTGTAGAATCTTTAAAAAGCACTAGGATGCTTTTGTAGCATTCACATGCAGTTATACAAAAATGAGCATGGCTACACTCTGTCAGATCCAAGATCCATGTAACCCAGTATTGTGTCCCACAGAATGTCCAGGAGTGGAAGGTTACAGGGGTGTAAGAACATCTCCCAGTGCATTGTCCCAGTTTCTACGGATCTACTGTTAAAGACATTCTAAAGCAGAAACATCTTCACCACCACGTTTGAAAACTACTGATGAACCTATTTTACATTAATTTGCTCAATTGTTTTTTTAATCTATTTATACATTTGTCATTCAAAATATTGTGGGTATGAATGCAACCGTTTATCAAGATGCAATATGTGAAAAAGTATTTCCTATTTTTAACTTTAAATCTACTGACTGATAACTTCTTCAGGTGACTGCCAGTTTTTTGAATGGTAAGAAACAGTAAGAAATAATTCCTGACTACTTTCTCTATTATCATTTCTACTTTTCTATGTCTAGAGCAACTCATATCAGAGCTGAAGAGTCTTGATCTTTTAAGTCTATCCTTGTCCAGAAACCATTGTATAATTCTGATTAAACTGGTCACCTTGCGTCTATTTAGTGTGATACTAAAACATCCTTTTATGAAAGGTGATCACCAGTAGCAATGCTCAAATGTGTGTGCTAGGGATCTAGTCAGTGTTTAATAAATTTTTCCAGTTTGTGTCCTCTCATTCCTGTTAATTTTAAACTGGTATTTATCTTTGTGTCAGCATCTGAGTACTGAACTAAAGTTTTCAGAAAATTATCCAGGGTAATTCGAAGATCTCTTAAATTTTTGGTAGTAGTTTAGATCTCAACAAGTTATGTGCATATTTAAAGTAGTATATTTAGTCTGAGGAACACAAGTCTCTTTACAAAGGCTTAAGTGTTCTGCTACCTTTACACAGTGAAGTCTCACCGTAACTCTGTGTGTATAGCAAGGGAGGCTTGGTATTTAACACAGAGCAGATCTCACAGGTCACACTTCTTGAGCACCGCAGAATTTGGATTTCAAATGGGAACTATGTTTTTCGAGATTAACGTTTGAAACCCCTCATACTGACTGCAGATTTACTATGACTGCTTTCTAGTTTTGATTAGCCATGGAAAAGGTTGGTGTAAGATGCAGTTAAGAAATTTAATAGTCCTCCCAGTTTATCTAAAATATTTCCCTGTATATTATAACAGAATTTTTGTATGCCTTTGTGTGTGAGAAAGCTGTTGAGAAATCAGTTTGGAAGCTTTCTGTCAAAACACTTACTATGAACTGATACAGCCTTATAAAGTCTGCTTGCTTCAAGTGTTTGCAAGGTGTTGCTGTCTTAAAAGTAATATGATATTACATAATTTTTTCCATATTTGTCACACATTCATGTAAGACCCAATTTTTTAGACAAAGTGAAGATGTTCGTGAACACATGCATCAAAACTGAATCCCAGTCTAATCATTTTATGCATATATACTGCAGTTAGTGAATTGGTCTGTTGGTGTCAGTAACAAAGAAATATATATTATTGTAATTCTTAATACTTAGTGTTTACCAGTAGCCTACTTTATGATGTAACTGCTAATTCCTAAATTATAAGCTTTACAATAATTCTTATTTTATTCAAGCCAAAGTTACTATGCTTAACTAGTAAGTTTCTAGCCACATTTTCCACTGTGTTAGCTACATGGAAATAAGGCTTTTTTGTAAGGCTACATATTTAGAGAAAATGCTACAAAATTGCCCCTGTATTAATAGAATCCAGAGCATTCCTTTGTGGTGGCTCAGCACACTACCATGTGAGTTGCCTGCCCTTGAAAAGGCATAGTTTGATCTTAACAGTTTTTCTGAATTCTCTGGTAGTTATGGAGAACGAGTGACCACAGTTCAGCTCCTCAAGCAGAAAGCTGAGTTTAGAACCACAGTGGTGCTGACTTATATGTTTCTGAATTTCAACAAGAGAAGGAAAATTCTTTCTTGCAACTGAGTCTTTCTGATTTAGTGAAGAGCTGGAAAACTGAAAATAGCAAAATGGTCCCAGATGGAGATTTTAATTTTTTTTTTTAACTAAATGCTTCTTCAGTGGTAGAGCTGTCTGTCAGCTTCAGAAGATATCTCTGTGTAGGGTAAAAGGCTGGATAGTGTTGTGCTAGACCCAGCAGAATGTCAGACAAACACTAGAAAGGGCAACATTTGTACTCTTGAGCCTATAAAAATTAAACATACCGTCAGAATTGTTCAGAGTTGTTTCAGCACACTGCTTATTTCCCTTGCTAGATATAAATCTTACTTACCAAGGAAAGGAGTAATAGTAACTTAAATGATATCCAAGGAATAGATTTCCCCAAAAGACAAAAGAGTTAACAGAAGGTTGAAAAGCTTAGAATAAAGTAACTACATACTTCCGCAAAAGAATGGAGTTCAAAAGCCACATGCTGATTTTGGCTACTGTAGAGCAAATCCAGAGCGGCTATCTCTGAAAACAGAATTACTGAAGATTCACGTCAGCATGAATAAAACTAGAAACTTCATTATAAGGGAGTGTATATTTATCCTGCAAAGTCTATTTTCATGTTACTTCTATCAGAATGTTGATAAATTATATTTGTAGCTATTTCTGCAGGTTTCTTTTTTTAAGTTGATTTTTATTTTTACTTGCATTTGTCTCTAGCAGCATAAGGGTGGCGTGCTATTAGGTTTTGATTGTGTTTTATTTCAGTAATGATGTTTTTTGGATTAGTGAGATGATGTGGTGTAATTAATGGACATTGACCAGTAATGAAACAGAGCTGCATAGGCAGATCTCTAGTTGGGATAGTGAGGCAAAAGTTGGAAGCCTGCCTGGAGCAGAGGAGGAGTGAGCCTCACCAGGGCACAGCACATAAGATGTCTCTGGCAAGCACATATAAGTAGCAGCTGAGAGGATTTGACAGACAAACATAGATGGCAGATACCATATAACCCACAAGGATAAACAAACAGAATGCCAAACAGATTAACATAAAGATACGCAGCTTTAAGTTGAAGGAGAGCTAGTGCAGAACATTTCTTCAAGGATGCTATACACATGTTCCTATTTCTTTATTACTTGCCATGACGCTGACTCTTCAGTGAACAGATATTACGTAGAATTCAGAAGATAAAAATGTAATAACTTTTAAGCAAAGAACTTAGGACAGAGGTCTCAATTTAATTTCTGGTGAAATTTATTACTTTTACATTTAAATGAATAGCCTGTGTTTGGAACCATACAAAAAGATTGGTTATGTCTTCAGCAGAGGAGATGTATGGTGTATGGACCCAACTCCTTTATGGTCCCTTTCTGCTTCACTAAGAATTAACATTAGAAATAAACAGTATCTAATGATTTCATTCAAAATGGATAAATTGAAAACGTTATATGTAAGTATATGTAACAGTTTCAGCAGGAATCCTGGTGGGCTGCCTTTAAAAAAACATTAATGGGGAGTTTGTTAACCTTCAAAACACAGGTCAAATCTTTGTTTGGGCACCATACTGATGTCAAAAATAGGAAAAAGAGGCAAATAGCAGTTGATCTAAGCCTCTACCGTAAAAATTAAAGATCATTTGTAGGCGAGATAGCTAGCATCAAGACAGTGTCATTGTACAGTCAAAGTTATCCATGAGAAAAGCAGCAAAAAACCTGTGTAGAGGCATACCGTGTGGACACTCCTGTACACATAATTCCCAGTGAGGGAGTAAATTCTACGGCTTAGTACGTACACTTGTTAAACAGCTGTGAATGACACAGTTTTCTTGCATATGTGCAGTTGTTCATCCAGTCAAAATTTGGGTTTAAAAACCAATGTTATCAAATTACATATTTTGAATATACTTGTAACGAGCTGGTATTTCTCAGTAAATTATGCTCTTACATGGTACTGAAAAATAAAACTTCTTTAAAAGTCTAATCTTCAACTGAAAGCATGTCTTATATTTAGAAAAATAAACATATAAAACACTAACGTGATTATTTAATTATTGGTTGTGGAAACGATAAATATCAAGGTACTCAGAAGCAAGGTACTCACTGACCTTTAATTCACATCAGACTTTCAGATGCTTTTGCTGTTTACACAACAATAGACTAATGGTTTTGGACACCTGGTATCCACTTTGGCACACCTGAAAAAAACCACATAAATTGTAGTTTACTTGTGGTCTAGCTAAGAAATGTGCCCTAATTGGACTAGCTAATAATTTACCTCATAACATTACATCACATAATTTGCTTATCAAGATGGTGTTAACATTTTATCTCATGAAAAAAGATAACATTAATTTAAAAAGAAAAAATTCTAAGTGTTTATATGCAATGGGAAGTTGTATGGTATGTATAGTTCAGGTTATGGAAATATCATTAGTTAATCTGCAGTTCAAAAATACATTATTTATATTATAGGTTTATTTTTAACTCTCACTAATTTAATTCAATCTCTATATTTGATATAATAAACCTTCCTGAGAGAAAATTAATTTTCTGCCTTTTTTTTTTTAAATGAAGAATTTAACAGTTTCTACTGAGAAAAGGTTTATGTGTGACCTTTTTCTGGAAGTTTGCTCTAGGTTCCGTTTTCGTGTGTTCCTCTGCTGAATATTCGGTTATCACAAACTCCAAACTTCGTGGTTCATGTGAGCACACACACACACAGATGCATGCGCACAGTAATATCTGCCAGGCAAGCCATATTTGAAATGTCAGAATTAAACTTGTAACTCATTTCTCCCAGGCATCTCAAAATGCTGAGACCACCACCCACAGAGATGAGTAAGAGTGGATGGTACAGGAGAGGCAGGCTGAGGTTCAGGTCATAAGAGCACAGGGCCTGGTGTGCGGCAGTATTTGTGCTGGAGATTTACATGGAGGGAGGTGGAAACAGAGGTCCACGGCAGTCTGCCAAAGGCCAGTGCTTTAGTAAAGAGACAGGTGGTTTCTCTGATATTGCCACCTTAGCACTTTGCAAGGATGCTGGCAAAGCCCCTCTGATGTTTTCTTCCTAATAGATTAGCAAAGTCCCTGGTGAAAGCAGTGCCTGCAAAGAATCAAATATCCAACTGCACTGGTGAGGAGTCCTTCCCGACCGCAGGGAAATACCTTCTCCGGCGCTGGGAGAGCCTCCTCCTCCCCGTCCTTCTCCAAAATTGGGTGTCGCAGGGCTATTTCTCACACTTTTTCCCTCACTCGTCACCACCTTAGTGTCGTTTTGCCCTTTCTTAAATACGCTTTCGCAGAGGTGCTGCCAGCTCGGCTGAGGGGCTCGGCTGTGCCCTGCTGTGGGGCGGCTGGGACCGGCTGGGACCGGCTGGGTCCTGCCCCGGCCTCTGGCCAGCGCCTCACCACACACACCTGGTACAAATGTGAACTGGGAACTTTCCTAGGAACATTTTCAATTCCTGCTAATAAAAGCCTCCTGACAGGTAAACAGAACTTGTAGATAACAATGGAGAAGGGAATGGGTGAGACAGGCAATGAAAATTGGTTTCTCTCTTTGTTGTACCATTAGGATGAATAGAACAAGGTCTGTGAGTAACTTTCACCAAGAGTCCCTCTATAAGCAAATATAAACCAAAACCTGGCAGCTTATGATTTCTCCTGTCCTTTTGCACATTTATGATTTCGTTCCTTTAATGAAACCAGAGACCCACCTCAATCTGTCCGAGCAGAGCAGGCCGAGTGGCTGGGGAGGACGGGGAGGAGGAGGTGGCATGTCAGGCGGGCAGCGGCGGAGCTGGGGCAGGGGAAGCCCTCTGGAACAGGACTGGCCTGAGCCCCTCTGGGACGGCGAGAGCGGCCGTGCCAGCTTTCCACAGCTCCGGCAGACATGAGATAGACAGCAGTGGGCAGCCATAGCTGTCTTTGGTTAGGCCTGGGGCCTGGACTCTGCGCCCTGGGCTGGCGTCGCCTGCCCTGTTGTATCTTTAGGGGTTTCTTAGGTAGAACTCATTAACTGATTTAAGCATTAATGGTGAAAATGTGGTGGTATGAATTGACTTTAGATCTGCATGATGTGCTGTCTGGTGGGGTAAACTCTTTTATTTGGAATATACTTCACAGCAAAGCAGGTATAACTTCAAAATATACACCAAGTTTGTAAATTCTCTCTTTCTGTGCCTAATATAACTAGAAACACTTGCATAAGATGTGGTGGGTGCTGATTTTATGCTTTTTCTTCTACTTCTTGTCGCTGCTTGCAAAAATTAATGTGACAGAAAAAAGAATGCAGCAGAGGCGAAGAAATGCTTCCAGTAGCAGGCTGCTCTGTCATCTATCCACTGTTATTATTACTTATTGCCTTTGGTTTCATTTCTTTTTTATTATAATATAGGCAGAGGGTCATAAGGAGATGAGGATGCTTATGCTGTTAAGTGGACGTAGATTTGTTACAGATTCTGGAATTCACTTTTGGCATTTTGCTTGGTCAGGGATTATCTTAGTCTGTCTTTAATTTTGCGAACATATACATTGACATACAGAAGGCAAACAGTGGTCAATGCCAGATGCTTCAGAATTAAGTGGGAAAAGCTGCCTCATGCTCCTAATTACATCTTACGTAAAGCATGTATGTTGGAAAGGGGACTTCTACCTAAGAACCGAAATTAGAATTACTACCATTATGACACGAGGAAGAAGATGGTTATGGTATTGTTGATTTTTAGTGTGTCTTATAAGTGCAATTCTGAAAAGACAAAAGGAGGACAAACAGGCTGGGTCAGAGTTAGTTAAAAGGGGAAAAAAAAGAAATGGGGAGAGCAATCAGCAAATTATATAGTTTATGCACACATTTGCTTGACTCATTCTGAGTAACACAATTCATAAGTATTAAGTGAAGCCAAAATGAGAGCTTTGTGGATGAGTTCCTGGAAGTTACAGCATGTACAGGACTCAAAACCTGATCTGTGAAGCTGGGATATGGTCACTAAGTAGGGGTTAATGTGAAACTGGAGTTTGGGGTTACCCACAATAACTTGTTTCTGTATTTTGTAGAGCCTGTGTTCTACTGGTGGTACTTTTGAGTGAACTTTCTTGCATGCATTCACATCTTTTGAAGCACATGAAATGGCAAAGATTTCTGGACATTACAGGATATGAGGGAATTTGGCTGCTTACCTGAATTATAAGATGTTAATACAGACTGTAACCCGAAGTGCCTTAAATATATAGGATAGAATACAATTTTCAAAATTGTTCAGCGAACCAACTAACTTGATCCATATTTTAAACCTGATTGAGGCACCTACATTCCTTAGGCACTTTGAATATTTTGCCTCAGGGGCAATTTGTGAAATATTTGGCAGAGATCATGATAAATTCAGAATGCAAAAAATGTTGATTCATAACCATAAAATACCTATTTGAGAATATTATTGTATATTTTTCTCTTTGTTTCGTATTATTATTCTGTTAATCACAGTAAGTGGAAAGATTTTTATTTTTTTTTCTCTTACAGCCTCTGGCATACAGTAGTTATTCAGCTAACTATTGGCATATGTTCATGAAATAGTTGCCCAGAAGATGACCTGTAGTCTAAACAAAATCTGTGGAATCTGTTGCTCTACTTACACAAACCAAACAACTGGTACTTAAAAAAGCAACAGGTAACACTATAATAAGAATTTGTCTTAGCCTTATTTCTTACTTGGCTGAGAGGAAAAATTGTTGAATGAGTTGCGTATGGGCCACACAATTCCCAGTCCCTGATTTTGAAGGTAATCCAAAACCACTCTTTCATCTTCTAGTGATGTTTAATTTTGGCAGCAAAGTGTTTCTTGACTGTAGTAGTCACAGTGCTGCAAATATTTAACCACTTGACTATATTGCAAAATTTAGGTGAGGCACATGTTTAAGTTGCAGATATAATAAAAAATGTGCTTGCAAAAACTATGGGCCATCTAAAAAATATTTAACATCTTGCCTAGGATTAGTGTTGATCTTTCAAATAGGTGGGATAAATGGGGAAAAGGATCAAGTCAGAAACATTCCAGAATTCAGTATTTCGATCAGTAATTCTGGTAAATTGGATATTTTTTGTTTGTTTGTTTCAATATTACAATAACACAGAGGTATAGAATTTTTTTAACCAGTTCCTTTTGTGGAGGCAATCTTACAGATATATAAGCTCTGTAATCTTAGAAATGCCACCTACTGCGATATTTACTAACTCCCTTCCTTGGTGGGGCAAAGAGCACTCTACATCGAAAGGCTGGAAGTTTGCCATCAAATGTGTGTAATCCAAGTGAGCAGATGCAGTCTGGGACACTGCATCTATTTGGCTAATAGAAGCAGAGGTGAACAGAGAATTTATTGTGTTGAGTTTGGGTTTTTGTTTCTTCAGAAAACTTTGTCCATATTCAGAAATTTAGAATGAGATATGAACCCAGTGGGGCATGCTTAAAATCTAGCTAATTCATTGGAACAGACAGGAGGCTTTGGCTGATTTTTTTTTAAACAATGCTAAGTAGTTCGACAGCTGTTTCTGTTCCTTTAGCTGAGAGACCTCAGAAAGGGAAGGGGCAATAGGAATGGCTTAATAGGAAAGAGTCATGGGTAATATTAAGAATAAATCAGCAGAGTTGCCCGACACCTGCAAGCTAGATAACAGTGAATGTAATCCAATTTCCAGGTACGGTCGGGTGTCGTGGTTTTGGCCAAATTGTCCAATGGCCGGCGACAGATGCTCCCCCCCAGCCTCTCGTGCACGGAGAGGAGGAGGAGAGAGAAAAAGATTTACGAGTTTAGAAGAAACTAAACTACTTTAATGAAATATTAATAATAAGATAAAAAGGAAAATAATGAAATAGATACAGTATATACAAAACTGTATTAAGCTCCCAGGATGACGTCACCGGCAGGCACTGGGGAAGTTCCAGNGGTGGGAACTGGGTTCCAGAGTTGGAGTCAGGAACACATGGATCGGGATCAAAGGCAGATGAACAGACAGGGTCCTCCTCGGACATCAGCCATTGAAGGAAGAGAGTTGACCCTTTGATCCCTCAGCTTTTATACCGAGCATGGGGCAGATGGGATGGAATACCCCTGTTCGTCAATTTTGGGTCGCCTGTCCTGTCCCCTCCTCCCCGCAGGTGGGACCCCTCTACGCCCATCCGCTTCCAACCCTCCAATGGGGCAAGTAACGAAATTAGCTGACCGTGGTTGTTATAGCAATAAGTATAAGCAAGAGCCTCTCTGCCTACCATTCGTTGGCACAAACTGTCTTGTCACTCTGAATGAACTGTTTTAGACACAACATGCTGTTAATTTCAGAGAGTTAGAAGAGGCCTAGCTAAGAAGTAAAAATTACTGAATGGAAGGTTGGTTCTGTTTTACCTCAAACCAGGACATCGGGGTAAGTGTCATGACATCTGTCCTTCCATGATTCCTGCCAGCCTAGCACCAACATTGCTTAATGGGCAAGTAGGACACTGCTTGAATGTATACCAATGTGAACTGTTTGTCTAATACCTTGTCTCTGATGTGTCATTTACAACCTATGAAATCCAAAAGTTCTCTAGAAATATGATGTCTTGCTCAAGTGAAGAGAGAAACAAATCTCTGCAAATGAGGAAGTATTCTATGCCACCAAGGAAATGAGATGAGTAAAGCATATTCTTCCAAGAATTTAGACGAAGTTCACAACACTTGGGTGTAAAGATCAATAGATATTTACTGTTGGAATCTTAAAGAAGTTCTGCTTCTGTTTTAAAATCAGACCTATCAAAAGTGAGGTTCAAGAAAGGTCCTACAACTCACTCAGAAGGAGCCTTTTTATACTGTTGGGGAAAAACTGTGGAGTCATGTGTGAATGTCTTCAGTTATACATTCTTGGATGCCCAATCTTATTGTTTCTTAAATTAGAAAATAAAGGGGGTTTATATTTTTGCCTGTCCTTCAATATCTAGGAGCTTTTTCTTCCTTTTCCCACAGATAATCAGTTTTCCCTTGTTCCCCCATTTATATTTATAGCCTGCTTTGTTAGCCATTTGGCCTCCTAGCTCTGGAATCTCCAAAACTATCATGAGTTTTGTTTGATCCAAACCTGTATTTTCCCAAGGAAATACTTTAGCTGAAAACATTTGATTTTGTACCTGCCTTGAAAATATTTTTAAAGCACTATTTTTTTGGTCCTTTTGTTTACTCATTTTTGCCAGGTGATTGGAGCATATACAGGCTGTTGACTCCCTTTGTAATGTACAGCTAGTTTAAGTACCAGAGATAACACAGAGGTCAGGACTGACTTCAGGTGAGGTCTAAGTAGATACCTGCCTCAGACAAAACACCCGTGTCTAGTCCAGATTCCTGCAAAGCCATGCTCATTGCTGCTGCAGGTAAGGGATGTAATGCAGTAGCTGTTGCAATAAGAGTTTCTTCTAACAGCAATATCTCCCTCTGCCTCACCCACTGGCAGGATCACCTCTGGCTCTTTCACAGGGAAGCAAAATTTTATTTTCACTACATCTGTGAAATGCCTTTAGCTACTTCTGAAAAAGGAGCATTATGTCAGCTGTAGATTGGAGGTCTACGAAGTGGACTCTGGGGGACAGGAAAATAAAAAAGGCCTAGGAGGGAATGGTGGCTCTTCTTCCTTCTGGGATGTTCAGGGGTTTCACAAAATGTGACGCCACTTGCTCAGTTCAGATTTTAAATTCATGACCAAATACTAAGTATATGCACTTTTATTATTCTGTGCACCATTGTCAGCATGACTGCTCTTCCACTGGGGCTTTATGGTGGAAGAAGAGAGAAAAAGAGAGATTGGGAACATATATGGAAAATCTCTAGGTTTGTGGTTTTTTTCATTTTTAACACTGTTTTGAATGAAACATTTGGGTCCCATAAAGATGTTTAAAGTTCACTTTTTTTTCAGGGAACACCATGTGGACTGCTTGATAGCTTTCTCAGATGTGAGGAGGGATTGGAGTTGGGTAGGTTAAAAATAAAGTCTTTCCACTTGGTTCACACTTTTGTGGAAAGAAGATCCAGGATTCTGGTTATAAAAAGGGAAGCTTTCCAAAAATAATCAGAGTGCTAGGAGATTTGCTAAGTTTAATTATTAATGAAAATTGAGTTTTTCAGAATATCATGCCTTAGTTTCATACATAAAGACCTCAAGGTACTCTGTATTTATGGAAAATACTAAATTGCAAAAGTATTGCAGAAGTAAACTTAGTGTGTGTGAAAAATGATAGCTAGAAGAATATCCTCCTCATTTGTTTCAAAGCCACCATAAGCATCCAAGTGTAGCTAGATCTCTTAATTAAATTGTAGGTATTGGTATCACAGTGCAAGACAGGAGAGCTAGGAGTTGCCAGTGGTGAGGATGGTATCTGGAGAACTAACTGAAAGGTGGAAGAGAGTGAGAAGGCTGAAGGAAAGAGTCTGGGAAGTACAAATTATTTCCTCTGGCATTTGTTGGAAAGAATTCTATTTTTTTTTTTTTTTTGAGCCTTTAAAAACCCCAAAACTACAAACAACCTTTCCAAGCTTGTTAAATTTCTTCTTCAAACAGACTCACCTTCTAATGGAGAGTGAAATAAATGTCCAGTGTAAAAGTTCCTTGGCAGGGCACAAGTCTTTTGGAGGTATTAACTGCATTGTTGGAGCTGTGGCTCTGAACGCCAGCATGAGCCTGGGCTGAGTGGCTTTGGGGCTGTGCCAGCTGTGGCAGCAGCTGTGTGAGCAGGGCCCTGGGCCACAGGAGGGCTGTGTTCCCCTGGCCCTCACCGTTCCCCGCAGCCCGACCCTGGCTGGTGGTGTGGCAAAGCACCCATACTGCCTATGGTGCCGCTAACACTGTGGTTCTGGCTTAATACAGGTGGAGACAAAGCACTAAAGTATTCAAGAACTGTATCATTTGTGTACAAGAGCACTTAAATAATATATTTTGCCAGTTTTACCCCATTACTTTACTCCCTGCATTTCAACACTAGCTTCTTTTTTTTTTTTTTCACAAAAATTAAATGTAACTTAAGAGTTCCTCCTGAAAATGAGATCTGCTTATTACATTAAATGTGTTTATATTGCATTTTATGCCTGGGATTTATATAGCGTTCCAAGTGGCATTATTTTGGACGAACAGGATGGAGCTTTTTTCTTTACCAAATACAAGTAAAAGGAGGGAGATTATTTTCACTTGATAAAATACCTTAGTCCAAGAGATAGCAATTGATCCGATCTCTCTATACTTAGAACAGCTGCAGGTTTAATTTAAACTAATGGTCAAAAAAACGGATGAATGCATATTGATCAATACATAGTTGCCTTCTAAATTAATTTTGAAAGTATATTTTAAATCAGCTGTTAGGCAAGGCCTGACTAAAATAGTCTGATTTATCTGCATTTACTGAGAAGAAATATAAGGGGGTGGACTGGATATATGTAGAAGTTCTTTCCACTTCTCAGCATTCCAGCATGTTGTCCTCTTAGTAAACTAAGGGTAGGATGTTGTGCCGTGCATTATCTCACACAGGAGGAATCTCCTGAAGGACATCTCTGAGGTGTTTTGTCTAGAAAAAAGAAGCTGAAGCAAGATTATGACAATGTATTTATTTTTAACTTGCAAGCATAGGAGAGGGAACAAATTCGTTCCTTGAAGAAAATGTAAGCGAGGAAAACCAATTATCCTAATGATATCAGTTGCTGATAATAAAGTTTCCTTTCCTTTCTATTTTTTTCTCCAAGTTTAGATCTAATAAAATAAAAAGAGCCCCGATATAAATACTGAACCCATGAAAAAATAAGTATGTTTAAATACTAGAAAAATTGAAGTACTAAACTTCATGTGTGATTGATTGACAAATATTCATAAGGCAAAAGCATTTATGAAGTTCTGTCATAAAGCAAGGTGTCTTAAAACTTTAGCATTTGTGGGTTTTTCCACCCAATACTGCTTTGTTTCTGTTGGAGATGTAGATATCTTGGCTTCCTTTCTACCAGGTGCATATTGCTTAAATTTTTCACTATTTAAATATTTGTGCAGAGGTAACTACTTGATGAAAACTTGTGAACAATTTATTATTAATACCTTTTTACAAATATCCTTTCATTTCATTTAGTTTTTATTTCATAATATAATAAAATTGGCTTTGATGCCTTTATTGTTTTTATTTAATTGGCTTTCTGACAGGATCATTGCAGAGGACAGCTATTTTGTCTTTTTTGGTGAATAATCACAACCTATTTGTTGAGAAACGTATGCGTTTCATGGATTTTTCTTCTTTGGCAGTAAAAATTAGAGCTTTTTGTTCTATTCCTGTTGAAGAAAGTACTTTTATTTTTTGAAGGGTCTTCAGTGAAAAGTAAATCATGCTGCTTTGAGAAACTGATTCATATTCATTTACAGTTTTTAATCAAAATGTCACAATTTCTGTGGAAAATTTTAAATTTCATTTAAAAGGAATTTATTTTTATTTTCTTTATTAATTTGATGTCTGAGAGGGGCTTTTTTCCAAATAAATCTATATCTTGCTTGTACTTATTTAAGCAAGATGTAACAGCAGATGTAATTTAAAACATTTAAAGGTTGATGTGGAAGATTCAAATGCTGCTGGTTAACTTTCTTTTATGTAATATTCTAGGTCTCTAGACTTTGATATATGATATATTGCATTTTTTAATATCTTTTGCCATAGACTGAACCTGAGCGTTTTACAGTGGATTTATTTGCATTGTATATGCATTATGGCAGGCTGCTTACCCAAGCTTATGAATCAGTCTTCCTCTCACTTTGGAACATCTGTGATTTCATGAGACGATGTTCAGGCTACTATATTTTTACCTTCATATTTCATACAGTTAATTAGATCATCACATAATGGTTTATGCTGACATTATTCTAATTTGCTCAAGCTTTTCCATGTTACTTGTTAGATTATCCACTGGGACGTATTTTGAAAATGGAGAGGTGCTTTCTGTGATCAATACAACTGTTTGTTGAAAACTTAATTGCTTTTTCCACATTAAATAAAATTGGGATTTCCCTCCACTTCCTCCCCTGAATTTTTTAGATGTATTCCTTATACATAGTTTGATGAAATTAAGTTCTAATAATTCTTTGTAGATCATTTGTTTATAATCTTGAATTTCGTATGGATCCAATATTTAAGTTTGAGTACTACAGCTCCTTTCCTCGGAAATGGTGATTCTTTCTTGCTGCTCCACCATCAACTATTAGATTGTTCTGGCTGCTAAACATGATGCTTCTGCTATTTCTGATGTATACTTTCTTCAGATATCACTTTTTAAACCCCGGATTGTCAACTTTAGGGAAAATTAAAAAAAAAAAAAACCAACCCAAACCAAAAAAAGCCTTTTGTAGTCTGAATGTACTTGCTCATTATAAATTCTTACTTGGTCCCAGTAAAAGATGGATAGATTTTGCTTTAGCAACTGTGTGGAAAATAAAATGGAAGTATGCTATAGAGTCTTCTCTAAATGTCTTCACAGGAACAAAAAATAAATGTAATCCAGAAAGTATTTCTGTCAAGGACCAATAGCATATAATTAGCAGCCAAAGTGTAGAAGAGGTTTCCCCTGATATATATCTAGCTGTGAAGTACTGACTTCTGTCTGGAAATTCCATTTTATTATGTAATATATTTTGGAGCAAATCAGCAACTATTGAGCCAAGACACAAGTGCTGCAAGAAGTGGAATTTTCATTACTGCAAAACCGCTGCTGTATCTTTCAACTGCTTTAAATAAATCACTGAAAGAAAAATGTACGAACAAAATCTGCTACTTAAAAATCAATTTCCATAGTTTGCTGCATGGCTTTTTCAAGTAGATCTAAGACCTTAGTATACCTTATTGCAACAAGCACTGAGCTAGACATTTTAGCAAGACAAAGCATATCACCTTAATTGTTCTTCATTTTTCTCTTTGGAACATGATTAATGATTTAAGAATTCCAGGAATGAAGGTTACTTAGTTCCTTCAGGTATGGACCCATCATTTCCCACCTGTGAGAACCCAGGAGAACACCTACTTTCCCTTTCAGAATGGCACTATAACGTGTTTGGTACAGAATAAAGTTAGTGACAAAATCTTATTGAGACTTTTTTTTTTTCTATTTTGCTTTACTAATGAGTATAGTGGTCCATAAGGTCAGCAGACAGTGAAGTTGGTGTATATTTCACAAAATGATTCTTTTTACCTTTACAGGATTCTACTTTCTTTAGGCTATAGAAAGATAAGAGTTCAGAGACAAAGCAGAAAACATCTCTATAGTTAGGAGTATGGCTGGACGCAGGCAAGTGGCAGACATGAGTATCACTAGTTATAGAATATCCAGGCTGTGCTTGTGCACAGGCAGGAGGTGTGAAATATGTTAACCAGGCAAAGAAGTTGGGTATGTGTCATGCTACCTCAGCCCTGCTAACTTCTGGTAATAAGCCACAGATGCATACAGCAGAAACTTATTTTGATCATCTTAAATAATCAAGCAGAAGTTTCAGATGTGAGATTTGGAAACAAAGCTGAATTTTGTTTCACAAATTCTCTGGTTGTGCAGTATAAAAGCTTAGATTTACAATTCCCAGACTTTACCAATTTCATGTCAGACTCTGACTGGAAGTTGGATTGCATCTTTCACGTAGTATTTAAGGATTCCATAGTCCAGTTTGGTGGTAATTGTATGATCTAATAAATCATAATAAACAGTACCCAAATAGACCTGAAAAATGCTGAGAAACATAAATGTATTTAGTATGTGAGAGAATATCCAGTTGCTTCTAGAACACTTTAATAACATTGACTAATAAATGTATTAAAAGCAACAGTTTTTAGAAAAATTAAACTTGCAAAACCCACAAAAGCTTAATATATGATTCTTACTGATGAGAAGCTTGGTCATGCTTACCCATTGAAACACCCATTTATGAATGCATCTTCAGTTTTTGTTGTAATAACGTTATAATGGGCCTGGTAAAACTACCTCATTAGCAGTGTTGCTAAATGTAGTGATGGCTTTTTTTGCACATTCCTTGATATTCACCCTTAACTCCCCTGAAGATAAGTTTAAGAATATTGTCCTGGTTTCAGCAGAGATAATTTTCTTTCTAGTGGTTGCTGTGTTTTCAGATTTGATATGAAAGGAATGTCAATAATGCATATTGTTTTAGTTGTTCCTAAGTGATGTTTATACTAGTCAAGGACTTTTTTCAGCTTCCCGTAGAAGGTGAGAAGGAGCATAGACAGAACAATAAAATGGCCAATGGAATATTCTGTACCATAGACATCATGCTTGGTATATAAATGGAGGTTGGCCGGGGAGCGGGAATCACGATCTCTGCTCAGGTTGGGCTGGGCTACCAATTCACCAGGCGATGGGTCTTGTATATTCTTTAACTGTTATTATTATTATTTTCCTTTTCCATTATTGTTCTATAAAACTTTCTTTATCTCAGTCCAAGAGTTTTTTTTTTTCCCTTTTCACCTCTTTTTCTGCCTCCTCTTCCTACCCTTCTGGGGGAACAAAGAGGGGTGAGCGAGAAGCTACATGGTCCTAGTTACTGGCTAGGGTTAAACCACGACAAATATATACAAATACTGTTTTGTAACCTCTCTCAAAGTAAGAAAAGCAAGTGAAATTCATTAAAAGCCCTATAATAGTTAAAGGTCTAGCCCCAAGTTTTCAAAAAGGCTTGAAAAAAATGGTCATAATAAAAGAGAGGGTGATTCTATTGGAGAAGACTGTCGGTGGAGAAGCTTTCAGAAGAGGAACTATGTCCTGTGAAATTCCCTCTCTACAAAATCATAGAATCACAGAATGGTTCAGGTTGGAAGGGACCTTAAAGTTCATCTAGTTCCAACCCCCCTGCCATGGGCAGGGACACCTCCCACTAGCCCACGCTGCTCAAAGCCTCATCCAGCCTGGCCTTGAACACTTCCAGGGATGGGGCAGCCACAGCTTCCCTGGGCAACCTGTTCCACTGCCTCACCACCCTCACAGTAAAGACTTTCTTCATAATATCTAATCTAAATCTCCGCTCTTTTAGTTTGAAACCGTTGCCCCTTGTCCTATCATTACACTCCCTGATAAAGAGTCCCTCCCCATCCTTCCTTTAGGCCCCCTTTAGGTACTGGGAGGCTGCTATAAGGTCTCCCCGGAGCCTTCTCTTCTCCAGGCTGAACAAGGCCAACTCTGTTAGCCTGTCCTCATAGCATAGGTGTTCCAGCCCTCTGATCATCTTTGTGG
>VYZM01003494.1:64192-150392 GCA_013398915.1 Dromas ardeola
TTGATGAAGCCATGTTGGCTGTCACCAATCACCTCCTTATTTTCCATGTGCCTGAGCAGAGATTCCAGGAGGATCTGGTCCACGATCTTGCCAGGCACAGAGGTGAGACCGACTGGTCTCTAGTTCTCCCGGTCTTCCTTTTTTCCCTTTTAGAAAATGGGGGTTATGTTTCCCCTTATCCAGTCAGTGGGAACTTCACCAGACTGCCACAACTTTTCAAATGTAATGGAAAGCTTCTTAGCTACTTCATCTGCCAGCTCCCTCAGGACCCGTGGATGGATTTCATCAGGTCCCATGGATTTATGTGCCTTCAGGTTCCTCAGATGGTCTCTAACCTGATCTTCTCCTTCAGTGGGCGGTTCATCATTCTCATAGCCCCCGCCTTTGCCTTCTGCAACTTGGGGAGTGTGGTTGGTCATATTCTGTCACTTAACAGAATAAAATGGTGCAATTCTAGCGATCTCTCAGTCCAGAATAAACTAGCATGCCCAGTGGACCGGATTAGCACTCAAGATCATTATCTTCCTGCTTATGTGTTTTGATTGTGGTTGTTGGGATATAGAAATGATGGAGCTAGACTCTTCTCAGGTGCACAGTGATAGAATGAGAGGCAATGAACACAAATTGGAACATGTGGAGTTCCAGTTTAGATATTAAGCAAAAAGTTTTTACCATAAGGGTGGTTAAAAATTGGAATATACTGCCCACAGTGGTGGTGGTATCTCTATCTTTGGAGTTAGTTAAGACCCAACTGAACAAGGCCTTGAGCAACCTGATCTAATTAGATGTGTTTTGAGCATGGGGTTGGACTAAGTGATCTTTGGAAGTCCCTTCCAAACTAAGTTATGTTATTATCCTAGACTTAAGGGAGTACAGACCTAAAAGGGGAGTAATTCACTCTTACTGTGTAACATTGCAAGCAGGGGGTAAGTTAGCAACTACTACGATAGTGTTGTAGTGTGCTGAGGGACCGAACTCATTTTACTCTGTCTTTAATTGATGAAGCCCTACTTAGGTGTGAGGTGCAAGTCCCATTCTGTGAAGAAGTAGTATATACTAGTTTTGTGATTGTTGATTCCTGTTCAGGAGAATACTTTCCATACCTACATATGCATCTGTATTTATATATGTTATCTAAAGCTCACATGTTTGAGTCCAGTCTTTTTTTATTATGAGGTCTGTGACACATAAGGCTTGAGGGATCTAAAACGTTGTAGTTTGTGTGTCTGTCCCAAGAGAGGAAAACTACAGGTTCTGAACTACAAGTACTTTTTTGTCAGTGTCATTGGCTTTACAGCTAGAAAGTTCCCTTGCTGCAGATTAAAAATGAACTCTTTGGTCTTATTGTGGATATGAAGATCAACTTACTCCCTTGCTGCTTCAGCGTGTTTTAGAGAGTGCTTTATTGCGTCTTTTCCTCAATCTTCTCTTTAGAAAATAAATCTAGTTCTTTCAAGCTTTCTGCACACCTGAAAAGCTTGTATTTTTTCTCCATTCTGGATTCTTTCCACACATCTTACATGAAGTGGGATGCCCCGAGTGTGATAGGACCTTCTGGTGAAGTCTTTACCTGTGCTCTACAGAATGGAAGGATTTCGTTTTGTGTTATGTCTGGCATCCCTGTCTATTCTCCAAATAGGATATGTCGTCTTCAAATAAAACTTTCTCAAACTCTTTGATTTAGGTTCAGTCTGTGATTTTTAGTGCAATTGCTGTTCTGAAAGCCTCTCAGCTCAGTTCAAGTCATTGCTTATCTGCATCTACATGTAGCACTTGATCCATTTAAATGTAAATACAGTTTGAAGTTTTTTCTTAAGATTAATCTCTGTTAATTTACAAGGCATAGAAAACTGGCATTTTCAGCTGTGCAAGATAAAAATTAGTGATATTTGTGTTCAGAGCTATAACAATAATGTTAGTTCTAATTCCCAAGGCAGTTTGGGTATTAGAGCTGGTTTTGAATGTCATCAGTGAAGGACTTGGTCTCCTGGCAGCTGATTAAAATTTCAGTCAAATCAGAACTAATCATGTCTGTGACAGAGAATTGGCATAATGTAATAATGTGTGTTGCCTTAAAATACCTCTTAATGATGAAGGACCGTCTACAAATAGAAGACCAATTTCACTGAACTTAGCTTAAAAATTGTACTTTAGTTAAAACAATACAAGTATGCATGTGAGTCATCTGTTGGGGTTTTTTGACTGTTTTTACTATGAGGTAGTAGTATTCAACTTTCATCTGCTAGCTTGCACTCATTTAGAGCTGCATTTAGGATATAATGAAGTAATTTTTGTCTTTTCTTTAGATGAGCTGAATGAAGTCTGTAAAGAGAAACGTTTATTTTGGGGGTCTAGCTACTTTGTCTGGTTTTGCACACTAAAAACCTCATCTAGTGGAAGGTGTCCCTGCCGACAGTAGGGAGGTTGGAACTAGATGATCTTTAAGGTCTCTTCCAACCCAAACCGTTCTGTGATTCTATAAAATGACCAGAGAGGATTTTTAGCAGTGAAACTCCACTTTAAATGTGAGACTTGCTTAGTCCCTAAGACAGACAGACATTCAAATAAAAGATTAAAAAGCATACTGCAAGGCTTACATGTTTCCCTAAAGGCTGTCAATCTGGAAGTTGTCATGTTTCTTCCAATTCGCTTTTGCGCAGAGGATCCAGAGTTTGTTTCTTCTGATAATCCAATAGACAAAACTAAAATAGCTATGCTTGCAAACAAAGACTTCACTTTGATGGAATGCCAACAGTCACTGTAATTTATAGTTTGAATTTAAGATTACTAGTTTCCCAAAACAATGGGCTGTGTCCCAGAAGGACGTTGTTATCAGGTCCTTGTTCGTAAATGGCCTTACTGTATGTAAGTGCACGCATTCTCTTTTTAAGAGTATTTGTAAGTAGTCTTACAATGCTGTGAAATAACATTTCAAAACAGTAATGTGACAGAATTATTAAATCATTATATATTGTAGTAACTTTATGCATTTAAAATAAAAGTTCAGAAAAACAGTATATGTGGAATAATCACAGAAATAATTTCCTTTCAGATAGTGAATAATGTCAATAGCTCCATTTGTTGTCCTATTTATAGTAGCCAGTTGAAAGGAAGTCTTTCAACCTACTGGTACATATTTTAAATTTCTTTTTTCCTGACCTGCTATCCAGTTCTTAGAGGAAGAAAGAAAATGAGTGTGAGACCTAACTTCCAAATCTGCAACAGGAAAGTAAAATAAATATGAAAAATTAATCCCTTTGGGCCCCAGCATCCAATTTTCCGGACACAAGCTCCACCGGAATCCACTGGTACCACTGCCAAGGAGTTGAGTTCCCTTGATATATTTTGTTTACTTATCCAACTCACTTTGAATTTTTGGTCTAGTGTGTGTGATTCCCCGCCTACTGAAAACATTATCAGCCTATTTCATTTTAAAGACAAACCAAAATAAGCACCCTAGCCTCACGGGCAGGAAACAATCAACTTAAAGCACTGCCCTCTGCTTCTCTTTTATGCTTTTATTTTTGTCCACAGTAATTCAGACAGACAGGTGAAATGCTATGAGAGTTGGCTGGTGCATGACCTCAGTTATCATCAGTCTCTGTGTCTGCTCGGAAGTGCAGTGCTGTGACAAATCTTCATGCCCTCTCAAACACTTGCTGAACTTCTCTTGGGGCAGGGATGTGGTGGATGCGAAAGGTTCTCTTAGGTATGAAGAAAATGTGACAAAGACTGTAGTTCCTATTATATACAACTTGTAGTTCCTATTATATACAACTCCTTATGCAACTGTTTCTGTCTTGAGTTTTGAAAATATTGTTCCCCATCCCCCAAAACCAAAACAACCAACAAGCCAACCGACCAACAAAAAGAATACGTAGGAAGTATTTGTGAAAGAGCCATACTTGATTCCACAGCTGTAAACTGCTGACCTCTTTCTTGACGGTACAGAGATTCCCACTGGCAGGGGAGCTCATGTTTTTTCAGCTTTACCTTCACAGGAAGTAAAAAAAATTGTGATGCAGAAATCAGACATTAAGAGGGAAAGCTATTCTCAAATTCTACCTGAGCAATGCCAACACCACCTGTATTTGTAATAGAAAGTTGAATAATGGTGCTATCTTTCAGCAGCTGTATTATCTAAATTGATTTTTTTCAAGTGCTTGGAAAAGCAAATTCTGTGCATTTTCCTAGCGAGCTAACAAGTAGCAGTGCTTGGAAACTAGCTTTATGTTTGCCCATACGGAAAAGAAAACATCGATTGTTAAAAGGACATATGAGATGTATTTGACCTCATAGTGGTGTTCCATTGGAAGGAGCAACATTTTTGTTTGAATAAATGAAAATCAGTGATACATAGGACAACTGTTTAAATAACTAAATTGGATGTATTTAAAGTACAAAATGCTGTATCTTTTCAAGCTATTGTATCATACCTTAAATTTAAAATGTCAAGGGATTTTAATACGTCGTTTGTGAATGCTGAGGAGGGTTCATTTTAGAGTTTATGTAACACTGAATTTATATTTAGTCATATGTAAAGGAAGCAGATCTAAATAGTTACAACTTTCTGCAAGCTGCACATGAATGGTTCTTCCATGAAAAACAGACCCACAGATTCCAGCATCAAATGTAGGAAGAAATTTTGTTTTATAAGAACAATTCTTATAGAGAAGAGAGCTAAACTGCCTCTGAGCCCACTGTGAGATTGCTGTTTCCAGTGCAAACAGGGACTGGTTTCTTCCCAGTGAACACTCACTCTGAAAAACAGCCTGGTATCCACCAGCAAGATGAAGGCCTTTCTCAGCATTTCATTCCTCTAATACACCAAGTGGCTTGAATTAAGTTCATCCATTGGTAGTGTAGCTTGAATGAATCCTGTTTGGAATAGATTGCCTAAATAATCAATACAGTAAAAGACCTAAAGTGAAAGTAGTTGTAAAATGGCAACTGAAATATGAAGGGTACAAATAAACCCAGTAATGAAAATAGGCACTGGTACGGCTTGGGGTGCTGCTAAATGAGCGCTGTTGTGTTGTCTAGATTTCACTTTTTTATTGGGCTGGACTGACTGACATAAAAATGGTTAGCAGTTGGTATTGTGCTGTTCTCTTTATTGACGTGGTTTCTTGTATAGTGATGAAATACACTTTTTATTAGATGAAAGATATGTATCTGGTATGTGATGTGAGGTCAGCAGAGAATTCCTCGTACTATAACTGGCTAGTCATTTGACCATTTAGTCCAAAGAAATATTCTCTCACTGAACTAACAATATATTTCTTAGCTTCGTGGTTCATTGGAAGATGAAATCCAGCTGCTTGAAATTTGAATAGTCAAAAGCAATATTGCTTAAACTCCAGCTTGTGGAGTCTTTGTGGGTCAGTGGGATAATTCCTGGGATCTGTGATGCACTAATAGTGATGCTTTTTCCTGGGAAGCCAGCAGTCCCCTCCTGTCAAGTACTGGCTGCAGGTCTGGCTTTATGGAGGAGGCGGTCTGGCCAGGAGGCAGTCATGGGGCCCTGGGGAATGACAGCTTTTGGGCCCTGGCCATGTTTAATTGCCCTGGCTCTTGCAGCCCATTTCCAGCCTCTGTCACTGTTGGGCCAGAGAGTTTTTGGGTGTGGGCTGAAAGCAGACTCTGGGCAGATCTGTTGCATATTGATTGTACTGCCCACAGACCAGCATGTGTCACACACAGTAGCGTCATACTAGGGTTATAGTCCACATATTAATAATATGATTATCTCCTGCCTGGCCTACCAGAGAGCTTAGTTACCACTCTTAAAATGCAGAGTCTATAGGTTTGATTTAATTATTTACCTCAGTTTTATTTTTTCAATTAGTCTGTTTTTCTCCAAGAAAATACAGTATGATAATAACACATTTGTTCATCTGTGATTCAGTGGACACTCATTGCTGTAAGACAGAATTGGAAGCAGTCTAATTAACCCCTTGAATTTTTTGAAGTGTGTTCACGCATAGAAATTCAAGTATCAAAATTCCTGCTGCCCTTTATTCTGGGATGAAGAGCAGCTTAGATGTTAAGTCACCACATATCTTTGCCTTGCAACCTTTTGTTCTTTATTAGCAGAGAATAACATTTTTATCCTGGAGTATAATTGTGTTCCCAAGGTTCAGGTCATTCAGATCAGTCCAAACAGAAGAAGAAAGCTGGCCAAGAGTACATCTGGAAACAATGTTAAAAGCAGACCATTTCTGTATGCTGAGCTATTCGGAAGATCTGAAAGTTTAACAGAAAGGGCTCACACCTCTGATGTTCCAGTAGAGTAGCAAAATGTTTGAGTTACTCCTGTAATAATACCTGCCTTTTGGACTGCTCTCAACAGCTGGATATTTACGTTCTTTTTTATTAGACTTTTAATCACAGGGTACCCTTCTAATTGGAGTAATTGATCTCTTATAGGTCTGTATGACACTACCCTGATCATTTTGGGTGATAAAAACGCAGCAAGCCAACTTATGAAAATAATGCCTGTAACAAAAAAGTGGTTTCTTGATATGCCCTCGCAGCAGCCAGTTGAACCAATTCCATCCTTAGCTTTAGTGTAACAGGAGAGTATTTTGCTAGCACGCTGCTAGGATCACAAATCCCAAGCACTTTACTTATATCATTACAAGACCCCAGCTTTCATATACAATTATATATAGCTTTTTTGTTGCCTTGTTTAATTTTTCCCCAGCTTTTCTAAAAGTTAAACTGGCAGGCTGCCCTCTTACTACATCTGCAGCAGATACCATTTTTTTTCTCCTGGACTTCACAGCAGAATATGCTGATCTAAAGTAGCTGAGCTGTCTAAAGCCTGAGCATGGCAAGCTTATGATGTGTTTAGCCAGTGCCACTCTGCTGCCCCAAACCTGACACTGGTCTCCAACTTTGGGGTTGTTACACTCATGAAATGAGACAAGAGAATTTTGTAGTACCACACTTCCTCTATTTTGCAGACTTGCTCATTCTTGCATGCTATCCTTTCTGTTTATTCGTAAATTTTTGTGTGATTTTTTTTAGCATAATTAAGAGCTGCCACTCTCAGGCAGAAGCATCTGTCTTTTTAATGCCTAGTTTCAATAACTTCAGATTCTTCAATGCATTCTTCAAATGCATCAAACATTTTTGTGCTTATCAGGAACCCAGTTAAAATCTTAGTGCTGGGGGAAAGGTAATAAAGGTAGAAAAAAATGGCTGCATTTTCTTTAGTTGACTGGAGAGTAACACTGTAGATCTAAATCTTATATTTTTCTCTCCATATTGCCTTTTACATTTACCTCCATTTACCTTTGGGATCTTAATTTCCTTCCTGCTTCCTTTGCTTTCAGTTCTGCATCAGGGCTTCATTCAGTTCAGTATTATATTTCTAACAGTAAGAAAGGAAATAATTCCGCAGATTAAATGATCCAAAGAAAAATATTTTCATACCCCTCATGTTGGTATGTTTATAGATGTTATTGTAAACAGTTTTTCATTCTTTTAACTATCCTATACTGGATCTGCATAATTATTATTATAGGTGCATGAATAATTTTAGATCATTACTTTTTTCAGGATATAAGTAACTCTTCTGGAGTTTTATAGAGCATACATTGATGTATTTTATTCTTTTTTCATTTTTGTACTGCTATCATTAAAAGTTCCATGTGGGATGTGCACATCTCCACATTTTCTTTTTCTTTTCCGTATAGCTTCAGAGTTTTTCAAATTCACTGTTCAATCCAGTGAACAGGGTTTGCTAACTTGGCTTTACTGAAGCTTAAACTGAAATCAGATTTCAAAATACTAATAAACGGTTGGCCACCATCCTGACTAGAGGCCTGGCTAGCCTCTTCTGACATGACTACTGCAGGTGCCTTTCCCTCTTGACTACTCCTTTTTTCTGGCAGACAGAGTGCTCTGCATCAGCCCTTCCCATTTTGCCTTTTTGCCTGTTTAAATCCTTAACCTACATTCCCTATTGGGCTGTAACACTTCATTATTTCTGCTTTGTCCCAACACTGCACACTTGGCTGTTATGCTTTGCCCAGATCAGGCTGCTGAGAGAAGTGCAAAAGTAACAGTTCAACAGTCTATACCGAAAATTACACACTTGGCCACCGTACTTAGCACTGCTTGTTTCCAGCTCTTCTGTTTTAACATATTTTACTCATCTTAATTAATGCTTCGTAAAGGAAGCAATAGGAGGGGTTTAAAATGCCTCTACCTGAGAGGTTGTCTGTTTTCATCTAAAGCCTGAGACTGAGCTGGCTGCTATTTTTCCCATGAAAACTTACTCCAGGGAGTCAGATTCTCTCTTGGCAGAAAACATCCCACGCTAGTCCCTGGTTTTCTCATTTAAAAAAAATAATTACATTAATCAACATGAAACATTTCACGTAAATTGTCACACACTTCAGGAATTGCCATAGTATTTGTTGGACTGCACTACAGCAAAATGGTTGAAGGAGCTTTTATATCAGAAAGAGAAAGAAACCAGTAGAAGTAGATAAGAAGAGGTGAATGATGGGGTTCAAAAATTCTGGAGGGATCATTCTGAGAAAAAGTGAACTGCCAAAAAGATACTTCACACACAATTATTTCCACACGTTGATATTTGACTTTACAAAAGTGACCTGTTAGAAGTAAAGAACACTAGTACCAGGAGGACCTGAGAGAAATGGACTATGCTAGCGATCATGTCCAGAAATTTACTTCACTTAGTGCTTCTGCTCATCACAGTCTCTGGTCTTCCTCTCCTGTCGATCATTGTGGTTTGTGATATTTTTTTCCTGTTTAACATAAAAACTAACATTGGTTGTATTGTCATTTTGCTCCTGGGAGGACAGAAATCTGTCAGGTTCACTCACGTTACAAGTAGAGCCACTTGACACATGATAACGAGATGTTTGGTTCCTTTTTAACTTTTTCTGATATTCTGAACTCCATCTCAGCTGAGCTTTCCCTCTAAAAGCTTGTGGTATATTCTAAGTGCCTTTATTGGCTACCTTCTGAGTTTTGTTTGTTTTTCTGTAGCAAACTCTCTGCTTGGAGATCCTAGCTTCTTCCATTCCAATTACAGTGTAGATGAAGCCCTAGCAAGTTGAGTTTGGCAGGTGACCAGTATTTGTTATAAAGTCAGGAGTTATTTGTTATAAAGTCAGGAGAGGAGGAGTGGGCATCCAGACCAAAGTCTGGACTAGTCATGCTGGAGACATTATCCAGTCTATGAGAATAAAATGATTGTAGAGAGTCCAAGAAACATTTTAGGATGTAACTAAATAACAGCACTGAACTTGGTTCCTTTTGTAATTTAGAAGGGCTCTAGCAGAAAGAATCATTAAATGCTTTTCAGTGTTTGATGTCAGTCATTAAACAGTGAAATTCTTTTGAATGTCACAATTACAGTAATCTAACAGGTAAATGAGTTGAACAAGTATAAATAAATAACATTGTTTTTTCCCTACTTAGACAGGGAAAATCATGATAAATTACTATATGGTTGTTAGCTCATGTGAATAGTTTAGATAAGAGTTTTAAAGCCCACAAAACTGAACAGTGCTGTATTAGAGAATTTTACTTTTTAACCATGCAACTTTGACTTCCTTCATGCTGGCAGAATCATTGTGATAATTAAATGTGCTTTTTTATGTGTCTGGTACAAAATAGTTTTGGTTAAGTGGCAAAATACAGCTGTTTAAATTCCTCTCTACTTCTAATTGGACCCCCTGAGCTTTGCAAAACTAAGGACTGTGACTGAACAGATCTCATTTCCTTTTTAAAAGGGTATCAGCCAACAACATACAAAATAAAAGGAGCTCAATAAAGAAGTCTTCTTTTATTAACGGAGATTAAGTCCTTCCTACTAAAGTCAAGAGTGAAACTCCCCTTAACTTCCAGAGGGGGCAGGATTTCACCTCAAGGGAAAGTAGGATTTGAAACTTAGGTTTCCCATTGGCTTTTGTCCAACCTGTGTCTCACTGGAAGTAGGCACCTTGCAATCCCTTAACAGAATGTGATGATATTGCCATCCCAAAATTACACATTATCCAGACTAAAATTAATTTAAATTATACTGCAATTTTAACTGTTTTGAGACGCATTTCTTGACACTCAGATGCCTTGGTTAGTGTAGAGTCTGAAGCATATATAGGTTGGTAGGTTCTGTTGAAGATCATTCTACCTCTGTAAAAAATACCAGCTTTGAGGTAAAACATAAAGCATTTATCACTTCCTGATGAAACTGATGTATTGTTAATTCTAATCTGGGTAAATCACTTTTTTATTTGTTAGATTCATTAACTATGTAAATGAGTTCACAAACAGTGTAATGGTGTATTTGTATGTGATTTAAAGACTAACTTTAGTAAATTTGAGAGATTTCTGATAGACGTAATACTTCAGATGCAAATGAAATAAGTAGTAGTCAGCAGTTTTGATAGTTAATGCACAGAGACACTCAGACGTGGAACTCTTGCACTGACTTCTGTAACAATATTTAGCCTCCACAGGCCTTATTATCCGGCATCCCGTGTTGATCCTTGTGGGAAATAAAATTATTCTACATAGGTACGTAGCACACTGGCAATAAATATTTCCGATCTGTAAAAATAATTTCTAATTTATGTGTTGCAGGATGTTTCCTTTGTCCAAATGCAATGTTTTGCATGTTAAAGTGATTGCTTTAGCACAAAATGTCAATCCATGGAATGACCGCTGGGTATTACTGGGGGCATTCTTTCCAGTCACTAGAGTGTCATGAGAGAGACCCTGACACGTTAATTTTGCTGTTGGACCTAACAGTTTGCATTACAGGTATATTTACCTTCCTAAGCAAAACTGTACCCATTTTATAACCTACTTGTCAATAAGAAAGTATGTATCTCACTTTTCCCCTTATGCTAGAACTGTCGGTATCATAAACCCTTTAATAGTTCTTTTCTGTGAAGTTCATCTACATTTAGAGTATATAGCAGTTAAGAAATGTGAAAGAAGAGACTGTGTTGTGGTCAGGCAGCAAAATTCACCTACAGACTGGAATCTTGCGAGAAGGTAAAACAAGGCAGGTTCTGCCTAAGCACCCTCCAAATGCTAATTTATGTCTACCAGTGGCTTTAAGGTTTAGAGCACAATAAATGTGTAGCATTAATTAAGAAAAAAAATCCCAGTTGCCTTTCCTAACGTTAGACCTCTCAAATTAGACCTTGCTGCACATGGTCTTAATTTTTAAGTCCCTACCTGAAACACACTTTTTATCTCCAAATTCCCCCCAGTCCATCTTGAAGAGTAAATGTTGCGTTCATAAAATGGTTGATAATTATAACCCAGGCATAAAATGTGTTTAAAAGGTAGAGCAAAACTGAATGACAAATGTTGTTTTTTTCATTATATCCATGCCTGTGTGTTGTCTCCTTTAACTACAAATACATGGTGGCAGGATCTCTACCATTCTTATGAGCCACTCAGTTGCTTAAAATCCTTTCTCTACTGCTGAAGGATGTGTCATGGTCATTTCCATCAGAGTAAATACTTGACAATAATCTTATGTGAAGTGAGTGAACAAGAAAGAGCTTTTTAAAGCAAAGACGAGAAAAGATTCCTAGGCAGAGAAATACAGTCTTATTTCTCACACCTTCTGTTTAGAAATGGATAGTAGGAGGCCTAAAGGACAAAATGTATGTAATCAAATTTTGAGGACCAATACAAGACATTGATGGATGTGCTGAGTCTACTGACTTTATTTGCTGGTGCTAGTATTTCATATGCCTTTCAAGCTGAATTTACTTGTCACCCTAGACATTAAGGCAAAGATATGTGAGCCAAAATCTGGAGATATTTAATACCGGCAACATCCAAAAAGATTATTCAATCATTATTCACTTCTGTAGATGGAAACTGCTTGCTCCTTGACCTTTAAAATAATTCATTGCGGCAAGCTAGATGAGTTTATCTGAGTGTGAATGCAAACGTGTATCTGTATTTAATAAGATGATTCCATCAGTATTCCCAGAACAACATCTCCAAAAATTACTTCTTTTTTCTGAAAGAATTTATTGCTTTAAAAGTAATTTTCTCTTCTTGAGTTGTAAGATGGGGAATTTTGAGGTGATGCAATTGGTAGCTCTCAATGAATTTTTACTAATGAAGGCACCACTTTATGTATCCATGAACAAGTTGAACAGTTACAGAAATTGAAGGCTTTTTTTGGTGGGCAAAAAAGGGAGACTGGAACTGGACTTACATAGCACATTGTGACTAGATGGCCCAGAACGTTGATTACATCTAGAGCATTTTCAACTTTTTTCCTCCCTCAAAGCTGTTTAATTTGAGTATGTTAAAAGGACAACAGAAAGATGAAAGAACTTTTTTTCTCCTTCAGGTAAATGTTGTATTTTCATGTCTGATTGATTATGTTGATACTGGCAACAGCAAAGCCATTTTTTAAAATCTTTAGTATGTATATATATATATATCATGATTAGTACATGAACTGAGTCCAATTCATTTCTAGTGTTGTGTCTCTCTTATGGGAAAACGGGTAAATAAATGCAGACATGGGAAAAACTTGTGGTAATGTGCTCCTTATGAACGCACACTGGCTTTAAAATAATGAAATAAAGCTATTGAGGCCAACAGGAAAAGAAGAAAAGAAAATAAATAAATTATTGTTCTTGTATTCCTGTATAGGCACAAACGTCTGAGAAGCTGAGGCCTTACTGACATTCTTGGCAGTAGCAAGCCAACAGCAGTAGTTGGGAGGCAGGAGTAGTGCCTTCACCCTTTATTTCCAGCCCCCTCAACTAAACACCTACAATTATTCAATTCATCACACTTTTTAACAGGAATATATTGCTTTTTGAGAATAAGTGTTTTGTCTCTGCAAATTTGGAGAGGATTGTTGACTAGGTGATGTGGATGGCTGTTTTGTCCTTTCTATGGCCAGCCTCTGGTCTGAACAGGCATCAGAGCGACGAGCTTCACTACACCTGAGCACTGGGGTACAGCGGTACGGACCGGGATGAATAGGCTTTTTCTAAGTTGCTACATGTTGCTTGCATGCCATGGGAAATTGTACTGGTGAGTTACTGACTCAGAACTGAGGAATGAGGCCAGTGCATGAGTTGCAGTTTGCCTATTGAAAAAGCGAGCAAAAGTTCTTCTAGTTTGCAGTCATGCTTAAATTGGAATTGGCCCCACACTATTCTTTCTTTTAATTTTGCTTCCTTTACAGTTTCATGTGTGTTTTGTACATGTATGTGGGTCTACTTATTTACTTTGTGGCAGAAAACTAGGGCTGTAAACTCTTGAGATAAGACCAACTTTTTGTTCTTTTTTTTGCACAGTGACAAACCCTGTGGGGTCCTTCTTGTTCATGACTATAAAGTCTGGTCCTGAAAACAAAAGGATAAATAAAATATTTTTTCACTTTTACTCATACAAGCAACCTTTACCAGTGAAGGTTCTCCCACAAAAGGCAGCACAGTCCTATATGTGATAAGGAAGATTTGTGAGTCCCTTGAAGGTGGCACTTTCACAACACAAACTTCCGCAGTTTGCTTGGACATCTGACAAATGAAGGAAATTACCAATACATGTTTTCCATGGTGTGCACATAATATGTATTTTCCTGTTTGGAACAGGTCCAGTTTTGCCACCCTTTCTGTATTTCGAATTGTACTTAATTTCTGAAATACTCTTACTAATTCCTGAAGGACTGCCTTCTTCAATCAAGGAAAGGATTGACTCAATGAAGTGGCAGGAAATGAGACACTGATGGGGTCTTTAATTATTATTTTAACACACAGTAGCCCTGGAATAACTAAATTTAATTCTTAAAAGCAGCCGATACTTATCTTTTGGAGAGTTAGGCAGAGATTTTTCTCCTGAAGCTGTCATGCAGCTCAGCTCTGCTAGGTGTGTTGGAAATTGCTGTGATGTCTATGGAATATAACAAGGGGGAACAAATCTACTCTTTTATTGCGTTTTTATTGTGTTTGTTTATTTTTTCTTTTTTTTTGCTTCAGACTAATCCAAAATCTATATCCTTTCAGAATAGAGCTCAACAAATATTGAAACATGGAAAAAAAAATATCATTCCTACCTAGTGATAATTCAGAATTGAATACTCATCGCTTTCCCCCTCTTCCTCCAGCCCTTCCATTAACTATGAGATTAGGAAACACTTTATTCACAGCTGAGTAAACTTGTGAAATGTTTCACTATTTTAGCTCTCAGTGAGAGGTATTGATTCAGAATCCTTAGCTGTAGCACAATATGTGCATTTCAAACTGTTCAGGAGCTTTTAATATTTTTTTTTTTAATTTAAAAATGCCTGTTTATTGAGAATCATGTCTCATGAAGGTTTCATTAAAAAAAGAGACTGGTATGACAATATCTCATTCAAATCAATGTTCCTTTCACACTTTAATCTATTCTTAGTGAACAGACCTTTTTCTGAACCAGAAACAAAACCATACTCTTTGATCATGTAGAAAAGCACTTAGAAGAGCACCTCCTTCTTTTGTGAATACTTCAATTTTTCAAAGCAAGCATTTTCAGAGCTTTTTGGCTAGGGAACCCTTGTTTGCTCTTCATACCGTGCTCCACACCAGTATTAAATGTGGAAAAGGAAATACCAAGAATAAAAGAATTGTGGAGTAATTCTAGAGCAAGTTGTAACTTCCTTGGGTGAGTCCCTGTGATTCAGATGAGCTGATCTTTGTCCATGTCTATAGACCTGAGCATGCAATATTCCCTGAGCCTGGCCTGGCTTCCTTTCTGAGGTAATAGAGGGGGAGAGGCAGTAGAGATCTGTAGTGTAGTTTGGTAGATACAGACTGGAAATGAGAGCTATCCCCTACTGCTGGGGAATGAAGCCGTGGTGCACCCCTGGAGAACTGTATCTTAAGCTACAGCATAGAATATTTTTCCAGAGTATAGGCAAAGTTAAGAGCTTTTTCTGTGATTTCTGCTCCACAGTCTGCCCCAAAGTCATTAATAATAAATACTTTATCATGGAGCTGATACTGAGAGAATACTGAGGTGGGAGAAAGATAAGCTAAAGAATGTTATTTTAGGTAGAGTTAAAAGGTAAAGGAATTATTTAATGTGAGCAAGAGTACAATAAATTGTCTCCTAGGCGCTCGCACATATGCCTAACTTCAAGTATCTCTGCAATTTCTTTTGTGATTATTAATACTTTTTTCAGAATCACAGTTCAAACCTCCATTATTAGGTTTTATGAAATAACATGTCCTAAAGGCCTATTAATTTTCTTATTTGTTTAATTTATATGGTAGCTACATTTAGGACCTGAGACTCTGTTCGCGCTACTTTTCCACTCTGCCCCAAAACACAAATGTTCCTCTCCTCAGGAGTTTGATTAAGATATGGGTTCTGGAGGCATATTCTGACTCTAAATACATCAGTGAAAATTTCTAGTGGTAGCAGTATTCAGATGAATAGCCCTACTGATGTCAGTGGTATTTTTCACTAGAGTCAGATTCATAGATTCAAACTTTAGTATTTAAATATATATTTCAGGCTCAAGCCCTTTTGTAAATGTGTATTATGTCTCAATTTATATGTTTAAAGATACTTTTTTTTTCCAACTGAAATCTGTGAATGTTTTACCTGAATTAGTCCAGGGTGCAGCTGCTTGGAGTTGGCTGACAACAAATGCAGAAGGCAAATCCAATCTTAATTCCTGCCTTGCAGACAGTTTACTCAGAGATGCAGGGAGATGTCTGGGGTGAACTGGGATTTTATAAACCAGAGCTAGGCCATTCAAGCATAGGTACCTTGCAAAGACCTCATGTCTGGTTCCTTTTTGCAGATGAGCGAAATGTTAATGGTACTCACCTAGGAAGTGAGGGCTTTTCTCTTATATCCCTGAGTGTGTTCACCTCCTTGCCCGCCTTGCAGGGGATGCACTGCCAGTCTATAACATATTCCGTGCTGGTGCAGTCCTTCCTCTACTTTTTCCCTCTCCAGATGGTTTTCTGGATTTTAGCCTATATCTGTTTAATGGAAAATGCACAGCTGGTCATGGCAATGGGCTCCAACATCCACATCTCTCAATTGGGAATATAAATTCGCATCTTGTCAGGCTGAAGAGGAACCTGGCTGGAATTTCATGGGCAAATAATCATTAGGTAGTAAAAGGGAGGACAACTTTTCTTCCTTTTTTTTGCTTTGCAGGTGGCATTTAAAAAGAAAGTGGGGTGAGGGTGGCTCTTACTGCAGCTTGGCAATTTTCAAAACTCTTGTAATGCAATGGTTGAAATAAGTTATAAAGCAGTTACCTGCATCTTGTGAATGTTTTCAGCTCTTTTAGGTCATTCTATAACCCAAAAGCCTCAAGTTGAGTAGCTGGGGAACTGAGATCTGTATATAGGAAAAGTGTCTGTGTGTCTGTTCATTTTGCTGTTTGGTTTTATTTGGAGCTTTTCCTTTTCTTAGGCAGGGCTTTACGGGGGTGGGGAAAGATGTTGGCCTTCACTTCAAATAGGTGAACATCTGCTGTAACTCTCAAAATGGATGTATGTATTTGTTATATATTTCTGTGTCTGGTTTTGTGCAGTAAATATATGATTATGTTGTACTTCGTATTGTAATCATCTGTATCCCTCTCTACTTGCAAGAGAACGCCTTCTCTCTTTTTTAACATTTGTTCTTTCATAAACCCACAAATGACAACCTAAAGAATAACTAAATATTCACTCTGGCAGACCCAGTGCTCTTTTCATGAATGTCGTGCCTTTTGCATTAGAACATCACATGGTAAAATGGCTTTGTGCTGAAGGACTGATGCATGTCTAATTGGCAGAGGCAGCATTTTATACAATGTTTAAACTAGAAATGGTTGGAAATTTCATGTGACAATATATTCTCAACCGATAATGCAGTTTCTACAAACTAGACTTTTTAATGGATGGTAATTTTAAGTTGGTGTGTTTTTTTCATATGAGGAAACTCAAAATGAATTCAGTTCTTTAAAATTTGCTTGACCCAGATCAGGATTTATTCTTTCTTATCTGAATTAGACTGTTATTTCAAAATACTCTAATAAACTACGTAACTGTGTTGTTCTCTCAGTACATTGCTTTGAGTCTTTTTCATCTTAAATAGGACTCCTTGGTGGTCAATATTCCAGCAATTTACATAAGATTTGCAAGACCTGGAGCTGCAGTACTACCGCAGATATAGTGGTACAATATTAATTTATTAATTAAAAAATTAGTTTAATAAAACCCAAACATTTCAGGTCACTTTCACAAGCTGAAAAAAAATGCCATTTAGTTCTAGGAATATCACAAAAATAACACGTAAAGACTAATACTTCAAAGTTGATTTTTTCAGAATTGCCATTTTGAAACTATTTTCTTCTATCATTTATATCGAGATAGAGCAATTTAGGTGTTGCAATGCTGGAATTTCTCAGGCGATCAAGATTCTTTGTCTCCAGTTTTTGAGCATTGTTGCTAATATGCCAGATCTCAAATATTCAGTTAAAAAAAATATTCAAATTGCATCAATCTTTGTGATGGAATCTGTATGGGATATGCTTATAAACTAATTGACAGTAAGGAGTTTATATGAATAAAAGAAAAATTTAAGGAAATAAATTTGAGCACTCAACATAGCAATTATCTTAGAAAATCCAGCATGTGGTAAGTGATAGAAACACACCCTACTCATCCTTCCATCACTATTAATAGTTGCATATTCTGAAAAAAGAGCTTTCATTAATTTTTCTTCCAAATCTGTTATTTTTCACGTTTTACTTTTATTTTGATTTCACTAGGTAAATCTGAATATAAATACATACCCACATGGTATGTCATACTGAAGTAAATATCCATTAGATATAGTACGGATTAATTGAAGCAGAAGAAAAATATATCAACAAGACTAAATAACCAAAATATGGTACATTTTGAGTTCAGGCCTTTATTGGGTGTTTAATCATGTTAACAATGTCAGGATTTTGTATTTCTTTAAAAACAAATAAGTTGTCCTACAGTGTTTCTAGCAAATTCCTGTACTTTATCGAATGGGTCTGCAAAAAGGTGCTGAAAGACGTTACTTTCGGGTAAAAATATTTTTGTGAAATAAAAATATTCCTTACAGAGAGAGAAGTTGCTCTTTCCAGTTTTCACACTCGAAGTTGATAGTACAGTGGATACAAAGAAAGGGTTTTCAGTAGAGTCCAACAGAAAACAGACATACAATTGCTTTTCAAGGGATGATGGGGTATTTTGCTGCCTTTCTGTGCCATTGAGAATGCTGCCCCTGACTTACTCAAATAAATCATCAATACTCTCTCACAGAACTGGTTTCTATGCTGCTCTAACTTTTCTGAACTTCCCAAGCTAAAAAAATGTCGTGGTTTTGGCCAGATTGGCCAATCAGAATGACAGATGCCCCCCCCCCCCGCCCCCTCTCATCAGAGAGGAGAGGAAGAGATAAGGAGATATATGAGTTTAGAAAAAGAACTAAACTACTTTAATGAAAATAATAATGAATAAGGAAATAAGAAATAATAAAAAAAATTTAAAAAAAGTATACAATATATACAAAACTGTATCCAGCTCCCAGGATGACGATCGCGTCACCAGCAGACACAGGGAAAGTCCCAGACTGGAGTCAGCGACGGACAGGAGCTGAATTCCGGAACTAGAGTCAGGAGCGCTCGGATCGCGATCGAAGGCAGACGAACAGACAGGGTCCTCCTCCGATGTCGGCCATTGAAGAAAACGCGAGCCAGAGCCCACTTGCCCCTTTGATCCCTTAGCTTTTATACTGAGCGTGATGCATATGGGATGGAATACCCTGTTGGTCAGTTTTGGGTCACCTGTCCTGCCTGCTTCTCCCTATAGGTGTGACCCCTCTACACTTCTCCGCTTCCAACCCTCTCACGGGGCAAATAGCGAAGTTAGCTGACCTTGGTTGTTATAGCAATAAGTATAAGCAAGAGCCTCTGTGCATACCATTCCTTGGTATAATCAGGTCTTATCGCTCTGAGAGTGAACAGTTTCTGAACAATATGCTGTTAATTTCAGACTTTAGTCAGTTAGAGGAGGCCCAGCTAAAAAGTAGAATTACAAATCAGAAAATTGGTTCTGTTTTACCTCAAACCAGGACAGAAAATTGCTGCTAACAGATGCCAATGCTTGTTCTAAATTTTATACATTTTGACTTATGTTACTGATGAACCTGTTTAAATAGCTTTCCATGGACATTTAATCAGATAAAGAGAAACAAACTGTTACAACCATATAAAAATTCAAAATCTGTGGGGAACTGAGAAATGATTATTTTTTTTGGACTTGCTCCAAATCAAACAAATTAATGGAAAGATTCCCTGTTATTGCTATATGCCAAAGTTTTTGCTAGTAGGAGCTCAAGTAGAGGCTCAAGAATGCTACTCGTTATAGAATCAGAATAGTTTGGGTTGGAAGGGACCTTTAAAGGCCATCTAGTCCAACCCCCCTGCAATGAGCAGGGACATCTTCAACCAGATCAGGTTGATCAGATCCCTTTCAACCTGACCCTGAATGTTTCCAGGGATGAGGCATCTACCACCTCTCTGGGCAACCCGTGCCAGTGTTTCAACACCCTCATTGTAAAAAATTCTTTCTTGTATGTAGTCTAAATCTTCCCTCTTTTAGTTTAAAACCATTACCCCTTGTCCTATTGCAATAGGCCCTGCTAAAAAGTTTGTCTCCATCTTTCGTATAAGCCCCCTTTAAGTACTGAAAGGCTGCAATAAGGCCTCCCTGGAGCCTTCTCTTCTCCAGGATCAACCAACCCCAACTCTCTCAGTCTGTCTTCATAGGAGAGGTGCTCCAACCTTCTGATCATCTTCGTGGCCCTCCTCTGGACCCGCTCCAACAGGTCCATGTCTTTACTACTGTGAACAATATTTTTAACAACCAGAGTTATTCGGAAATAAGTTAAGCCTCAAGAATACTAACCTACTTCACAGACATCCATATTCCTCTGACTCCTGCTGAAGGTGGTATGCAGATCTATGTTGTAGCAGATGCTGCACAGTTCAAGTAATTGCAAGCTTCTATTTGATTTTCTAGAAGCAAGAGACTAGAAAACTGTTTGTGGTTAAGTGGATTCAACTTGGAATAAATATAGAACTACACCTTTCAAATATACAATTTTCACTGACTAACCTTAGCTAAATGTAAAGGACCACTTCCTTTTTCAAGTTTAATATTTAGTAACCAATAATTTAATGCCTAAAATGCTTTACTAAGTAGAAATACAAGTCTATGCTTGCATTTGGCTGGAGAGATTTAATACCAGAAAATGAGCTTGGAAGAATTCAAGGTCCCGTGGGCCTCTCAGACGAGCTTTCCAAATAACACCAAGTAGATACTCAGTGTTGTTGAGAGAAAAAAAAAAAAGTCTTCAAACAAATAAATAAATAGACTCACTTATGAAAGAGGAATTTGACATAGTCATACCTAAAACTTGGTTGCAGTTGTCATTAAGACCAAGATATATGGCCTTTATCCAGACTGGAATTATAGTTTTGTATAGCTTTGGCACATATTATGAAATTAGGCTAGCTGAAAGATTATCTCATTCCAGTCTTCTACTAAGTCTTATCTTTATTATAATATCTTTAGAAAATGAAAAATGTAGTGTTTGGAAAGAATGGAGTAATCAAAGTATTCTATCTAAACAGGAACCTGGCAAAGAATGAGAACAGCAGGTTGCAATTTTTCTGTCACTTGGGAAAGCCACCCAAAATTATAATGTGAGAAAGGTATGACACATCTACTAAAAATGGTCCACAGACAAGAATATTAACCACAATGGTACAGAACTGCAAAGTAAAACAAATATTTGAATTGTTGGTGGACGGAATTTTAATAGTGACAGTCTACTGAAATCTTTTCTTTTGTACTTGTCCTTCTGACAAGGAATTACAATTCCATTTCTGTTCTGTCATTCATTGTTACTGCAACACAGGAATGTGAATTTTAAAGGGTATCTTAAAATAGTGTTTTGCAACTGAAGAGTTAAAAGAGCATCTACTTAAGAAATATGAACTGATCATAAAAACAAGAGATAAATGATCAGCAGAGAACAGCTTTGTTTGTAATAAAAACAACACATTAAAATGGTTGCGTGAAACACAGCATGCATATAGCAAAGCAACCATATACAAAAACATGTTGTAAACATGATGAACTCTGAATTTCAGAACTGCATTGAAAAACATACTAATCAGCACTAATTGGTGCTGCTGCTAATAAAATGACAGAGTTCTTTACTGGTTTCTACAAATTAAAATAATATTCAAATAAAGCAAGAATGAATGATAGAACATCCTTGATAGAGTCAAATTGCCTTGCAATCATACTGTTTTGAGAATTAAATAGCATAAAGAAATAGACACAGTAGATTTGAACAGGATAGGTTTATTTTACAGAGCAGAATGTTGTGCATAGGCTGGAGATGGAAATGTGTGGGATGGCGATAGTATGTAAGTGAAGGTGTATAGAGCAGGTTGTCAAACACTTTGCTAATTACTTTATAGAAATATTTAAAAGATGGGATAGCAAGGAGACAGTATGTCATACTGATGGAGATACCAGTGCCTCATTAATGTATATGCAAGTGTTAGCAATAATAAATTGAGTTTATCTGTGTACTAAAACCATAAAACAGACTTTCCACAGGAGAACATTAGAAGCTGCTGAGAAAAAACATATTGCAGTTGGCACAGTTGAAAAAGTGACCATGTGTTGTCAAAGTCAAAATTATTAAGGATTTGTGATAAAGGTCATCAAATGTTATGTCACAGTGTGAGACCCTCAAGTGTAAAAAAGTTTGTTAGAGAACTGATTCTCTATGTTCTTTGACTACAAAATCATAAGAACACTACTCTTTAATTTATAACAGGAATATTTAGCTTAGATTTCAGGAAAACTAAGTAGGAAATCCCAGTTAGGAAAACTATTAAGAATATCTTAACAGGACATAAACACTACACCAGGCTACCCTTTGAGGCTATGCAATCCTTCACATTTGGGGATAAGGCCAGACAAAACCTCGTTCTATGTGTAGATGATAATGAATGCTTCATTGCAGTCAGGGGTGAGTTCTGCAAGGAAGATCTCTTACAGTTGTATAATTCTGTGATATGAAAAGCCCTGAGCAGAACATGTCCCAAATGCTGCAAAACTTCATTGGGGTAGTTTTATATTTCAGTGGTTTCTGTGCAATATTACTTCAGCAGTTAAGGATGCTATACCTAATATTTCAGAGATGCTGGATGGATTTGAAGCAGTAATGGATGATCTCCATCTTGCTTCTGAAATCATCAAGAACAAAAGAACATTCTAATATATGACAATGATGATAACCCAAAGGTACCCCATGTTTCACACTGTTGTACCTTGAATAGTACCTAAGCAGTTTGCTTATGAAATCAAGAGCAAACAAGAGATTCCATTTCCATATGGATTTCAGGATATATCAGCTTTCTTTTGGTTTTAGGATATAATTTTGTTACAGTATTTTTAAATATTGCTTACTAGATTGTGGCAAAATACAAGGTGCTTAGCCTGACTTAAACAGGGTGAAAAGCTAATATACAAAAGAGTATCCTAGAACATAGAGATCTTCCAGCCTGTCGGGATAGCTAAACACACTCATTCACACTTTGTCTGAAATAAATCTCATTCAAATTGTTGTCTGAGCACACTGCAGAACAGCAGAGGCATGACTGACAAGGTCTCAGAGGGACATTCAGTGGAGAGTCTGGAGTACTGATGGGTGCAGAAAGGCCATCTGAGATGCAAACGTACACACAGTTGAATAAAATGTGAGAATTATTTCCAGAGCGTGGAAAAAGTTGTGGAAGTGTTATTGAGGGAGATGTCACACGAAGGAGAAAAGCCATATTTGGTTTTTTGTCTGGGATTTTAAGTTAATATTTTCAGTGAAAAGATGTGGTGATATCGTTGAACCCTATGCCTTCCTTGTGCTGCAAAATTTTTTTTTCTTAGCAGTTATACCACTGTCTCTCAAACCAGAGATCATCCTGAAAAAAGGGATGCGATACCATTTGCAACTGTAGATGGTGTAAACCCATAGGACAGTGCAAGGTGGAATTAGTTGAGAATGTGGGAAGAAGAGTAGAGTCCACTGAGGAGGAGAGCACAGGGAAAAATAAGTCAGGAAATGCTGGATTAATCTCTTGACCCACATGCAGCTCTCTCTTGAGTCATGTTTCTCTTGTATCTTTGTGTCTTCTCTATATGTAACTAATCTGCAGTCAGCTCCTCTGCTTGGACCATTTATCCTGGTCAGCAGCCAAAACAGCTCTAAGCGCTCGCTCAGTAATAACCCAACTAATATTTTCACAGTTGGATAAACTGTGCCGCATGAAAACCTTCATCGTGCCTTTCATAAACACTTGCTATTTTCTGTCTTAACCAGGTACTGCTTGTTCCTTCACTCTGTCCTGGATGCCTGTGGCTTATAAATTATGCAGACATTTACCAGTGCACAGCAAAGGGAACTATTGATTAAATCTGTCTTGGAAGATGAGGGAAATGTAGACTAAGTGTCAAAGGCTAAGAGGAATTTATCTAAAATTTTCTTTCTAAAATGTATTTAGATTTTTTTTAAGGTGCAAATATTAGCATATAGTGCCTTTTTCCACTAAAACCTTTTTCTGCCTCCATGAAAAGAGACAGAAAATCCCTACATCCCTACTGCTCTCAGTCCTGAGTAGAGTGACAAAATGAAATCCATATATCCTCATGACAGGAAAGACAGAACAGCTACTACATTGAGAAAGTATGCGGTAACCACACTACCATCTGAAAAGCTTCTCTTGGCATTGCTTATTGGGGAAGACAGAGGCTTTTCTTAAAAGGCAAAATGCATTTTAGGATCTGATTTTATTAATCTGTCGTGCTTATTTTATCATACAGCGATCTCATACCACTCTTGACTGATTGGATAGGTCATCACTGTGCTGCACTACCACGGGACTACCATTACTTTTATCTCTCTGTCTCAAACATGGCTGTCAACTGAATGTAAGACCAATGCCACCAAATCTGACATCCTTGCACTTTTCAAATGCCCAGGATTTTTAATGGGATTTTGTTTCTGAAAGAACAAGGCCAAGAAAAGTTTCAGCCAAAAGCAGCTGAGTCAGAACCACCAACATTTCTAAACAACTGCCTCCTATTTGCATTTGAATTTATTATTTTCAGTTATTTATGAACACTGTTCATATTGTTTAAACACACGATTGCCCCTAGAAAACAGATATAATTACTCACAACTCAGAAACTTACGGAATCGGATACCAATAGAATGCACCTCTATTTGATGAGCTTTCTGATACTGGAAATTAAATATGTTTATGGTCCTATGTCACTCAACCAGTTTTATAAACCTTCTTCCTTTATTTGGCTTATACGTGTGCACACTGTGCTTCTAGACTTGGATCCATAATTCAGCTGGAATCAGAAATAATAGTCACAAAAAAGGGCGCCATAGTTTTGTACAGACCTCCGTTGCTTCTTTTCATCCCAAGAAAAGAGATTGACCCAGAATACATTCCATGATCTGAATGATTTTGCTGGTAATTAGGAAACCAGAGTTTCTAGTATGGGATGGGATTTGCAGTGGTAGGTGGAATCCTGCCTCTGTCATCTTCTACACACCGAAGCACAAAACAGACACTGATTTCGTTTGGCGGGAATCAACTTCAAACAGAAGGCAGTACGTTGAAAACCTTTAAACAAAACAATGTATTCATCTTTACTAAAGTGGTATGTGAATGGATACATTCCTATTCCAAAATCTTATCTGTCATGTGTTGCTGCGTGCTCTTTATTTATGTATGGAATTTTATACTGCTTAAATACAACATTGAGCTGAATTTATTTACAATACTGAAGCAAAATTCAGGCCTGTTGTTTGAAGAAGAGATTGTTTGATAAGAAAGCATTATGGAATACTCTAGCCTGAATAAATGCATCAAGGTTTGTTTATGGTAATACAAGTTAAAAAATGATTAGGATGAAATGTGGACAGCTGCTTACAGTTAAACTCTGGGAAAAAAGAATACAGATTAACAACTGAACTGATACTATTCTGCATGAAAAAGCATAGCTTGATATTTATCCTAGGTTTGTTCATTGATATTCATGTTTATTCAAGCACTTGCTTGAGTAAGCAATAATAATACAAGTGCCCTGGTCAAATAAAAATATATGCATTTTTCCTCTAAAAGATCATTGCCAAGACCAAGAAAATGAGATCTTCCCTACTTTCTTACATTATGTCTATCAAATGCAGATTTTTGGTTGCTCACTGAGGTGAAATCTTTCTATAAACAAATCTGTCGTCACCAAGGCAATAGATTCCCTCAGGGAAAAATGGGGTGAGTAGATACAAATTTCATAAGAAAGAAAAGTTCATGCCATAAATATTAGCAGATGTAATTTTTGTTGTAAGAGACGCTGTGTATCTTCTCTATTGCTGCTACGTTCCGCTTTTGGTTCCATGCCACAATAATCTAGAGTTAGAATGATACTAATTTTAATTTCCTTTCTGTTTTTACCGGGAATCCTCATTTAGCAAAACATGGTTGCATGAATTAAAGAAAATTTTCGGGTTTTCTTAAATTCTTTCCCAAAGGATATATTTTTTTCTTCTCAAATCATTAATGTACAATGCTTGGTAGGTAGTCAAGCATCCTGTTAAACTACTTTCCTAAGGCTTACTTCCAATTTTCCTATATTCTGCCATGATTTAAGTGAAGATTTTGCAAAAAATATTACTACTGTTTTGCTAAATCAATCTGTGGTGATTATATATAAGCAGATACATTAACAAATATTCCTCTGGTGATCCAGACTACAGCAGGAGCTCAGCACTAAGGAATAATAGTAAGCAACAAGGAAGTACAACATATACCATGAAAAAAATGCCTAATAACAGAGGTGTCTGTTGGCAGAAGCATGGCAAACCCCAATGCATCCAAGCTGAATCCAGAGGCAGTGGAGCTTAACATACTTCATAGCACTGAGGATTCATCTCTAGAGCAGCTTAGAGAGGAAGTATCTATATGGGCAGGACATAAACGGCCACATGCTGGCCAGACATTACTTGCATTAATTTAAGACTGTCGCCTACTAATGCATTCTTCAAAACAAAGCCAATCAGTTACTATCAAGTTCTTAAATTAGCTACTTTTTAACCCCCTCTGAAATACCAACCTGTTTATTTGACATAATAGAATTCATAGAAAGTGATCTTAAAAGGTTTAATAACAACATAGAAATATGTTTTGTCCAAAATAACTGTTTGGAGATTTTATACAGTTAAGATCATAGAAACAAACTGTAATTACTGGGATCCACATGATAGCATAGGCATGTTTTTGTGGTTGGGACATAACTGAAGATTTCAATTTAAAAAGGCTAAGCATGGTGTTTTGGGTTTTTAGAAATGACAAACTACAAAACTGCAGGTATTGTATTTCTATCCAAATCTTTTTATATATCTGTAAGCTCTTTCATTCAGGATTGGAAATACCATAACAAAAAGGGAAAAAGACAACAGAAGTTGTACATTCTGCACAAAAGAGGGGAACTGAGCCAATGCCTTTTGTTGTTTCTATATATCTATGCATGACATTGAATGGTAATTTCTGATTGCATTAATCATGGGATGATGAAAGGGGTGCCATTCTCCCCTTGTTGGAGAATCCCTCTCTTCACACTTCACAAACTGTTTTATGTTAAAGTTTTCTTATGGAAGTTGTGTCAGTCCTATATTATTTCTGCCCCTGAATCCTTTAGTTATTTTTAGTTGAGACCCAAAGGGCTGGAGCATCCTTATAAATCCGGTCCCGAACGGAGGTCCGAAATCAAGTGTGTTAATGCAGAGAGGCACTGGGGATACCGAGTGATGCTGCTGTAACCCCTGGGTCCCTTTCTGCTTCTCAGTTCCTCTTGGAGAATCAGGCTCAGGCTGCAGATAAGGCAAAACACATGCTTCTGCAAGCTGCCCTTCTTCCTAACGCGCAGGACAGAAAGACTAAGGCAAATGCTCCACAGGAACCGTTATATGAGGAAAATTTTCTCTAGCTTGAAACACTTAATCATCATGAACAGAGAGCAGACAATATCCAACTGACATAAGTAACAGCTTGATATACAAGGACCGGTTAAAACAGTGTTATCATTAATGGAAGAAACGTCAATTAGGTCATGGTTTAAAGATAAATGACAGAGTCTCGAGCTGCCTATACTGGCATGACAGCACAGATACCGTCCCAGGCTAACATCCAATTATCTGACTAGCTTTTCGTGTAGGTTCTTGAGTTTTGCAATGGCTACATAGCCAGTAATGCCCAGATCAGTGTGACTGTGCTTCTGCCCACCTCTCATCTTCTGTAACACAGCGTTCTTCTCAGATGACTTCCAGCAACAGAAAAATGGTAGCACAGATGTAAGCAGGAATGCGTCATGCTGAAAAATTATGTTTTGTAACAAAAGAATTGGAATCCTGTACTCATTAAGGACTTTGTGCTGACTCTGCTACTGTGGGCAACAGCTGGAATAACAATACTAATTTTTGCACAAATAAGAGAAAAGTGACAGATGAAAATAGAATGTTCTGGAGAAAAACGTGAGATTTTGGAAATTTTCTTGTCCTTCCGAATGACCTGGACAAGGAATGAGGGAAATACCCTGCACTGACAAATCAATAGACCTAGTGTGTCTTTCCATCCCTAATTTCCTGGATACTGCGGTTTGACAGGGGCTGATACGGCTGCAGCGTGACAGGGCTGCTGGAGAGACCGGCTGCAGTTCCTCTGCCATGTGGAAGGGAGCACATGTGCTACAAAACTGAGTATTGCTCAGACAATCTACCTCCCCAAGCAAATCCATGCCTGCCTCCACTTGAAATGCCTTGTTTTGTTTTGTTAAAGGAACAGAAGCCAAGTTGGCATTCTCTGAAATCTTTCCCCTGTTTGTCCACAAAGCTGGGAGTTTGCTTTTTAACTTCAGTTTCATAGCACGGTAACATTTATTTCAGCTTCACTACTTTCTCACAGTAACAGTAGATATATAAACTGGTTTTCAGTGGATTGGTAGATAAAACAGAGTTCTTTTTTTAATAATGTACGATTAATGGCAGGCAAATTCTCAGCTTGAAGTACTTCTGCTGGTGGAACATCTGTGCTGAGAGCAACGGCTCTAACATGTACGTTATCAGTATGCAGTAGTACAGTACAGGCTCATGAAGAATTACTTGGAAAGCGTGTTCACCAAATGTATCACCCTGAGTGAGGTCCTTTGTTGAAAAATGCTTCCAGCTACTCTAAGAGTATTAAAATAAAATAAAATCCTTTTATGTGTCAGGGAAATATCTGGAGCCCATCCATGAATGGCTGGAAACAGTGAACAGTGTATGACCAGTGTTGAATATCAAGGATCCAACTTTTAAGTAAATGCTCTTTCTATACACAGAATCTGAGTCCAAGCTTTATGTAGAAGCTAAATATTCAAAAAGTAGATCCCAATACCTTTATTGGGGTGTTAAATATACTTGATAGCGTCAGAAAAATTGTGTATCACATATTGTGGAATAAATAGAAGAATGAGCTAGTATTTTTCTGACTCAAAATACGAAACCAGATTCCAGGGCAGATTATGACTTTTAAAAGGAGGTTCACTGTGAGTGGAAGAAAAGGAGCCGTGCCAGAGCAGGGCTCCCAGGAGAACTGTAGCTGAGTCAAGTTTCTTTTTCTGGAGACGGTGGAGTTAGGGGGGTGAACAGAGGAGCACAAGATCTGACCACCTCTCTACCCTAACACATTGCACTATGCACAGATTTTCCTCTCTTCTGGGTTTCATTTTGAGCTAATTACCTAAATTATCCTTCTCTATAGTCCCTCTTAGTGCAGGACAGAAGGAATTTATAAATACTAGATGTGATATCCATTGTTCTAATAAAAGTTTCAAGTAGAGATAAAAGTTCTGTTTGCTTTGGAAAGCAGCCACAAGCAAAGTTTATTTGCTACTTCAGTGCCAAGTTGAACTGCAAATACAGACAGCGATTCTCTTTACCCTGACCGCAAAGCACATAAACCCTTGAGCCAGCTCAGGGAAGTCCCTATTTGTGAAAATTAATGTGAACATTTCAATTTATGCAGTCTATACACATTTTCATGTGTTTGTAATACAGAATTCTCCTCCAGGATTTTAGAAATATTTTTATATCATGAAACTGCAACCCTGGCTATATACATTAAGGTTTAAAGGCTGGAACGTGACTAACAGCTGGTGACAAAGGTGTCACTACTATCTGCAGCTCTGACATATGGTTCTTTATAGGCTTGGATATAACTGTCATCTTCAGTTAGTGTTTCCATTCCTTCTCCAGCTAACTGACACAGGACCACTGGGCTGCTGTACCCCAGTGAGTTTAGATTTGAAGAAAGAGTAAGTCAGAGGTAGGGAAGAGAGGGTGAGTTTTTTTAGTGTGTTGATAACCACTTATGAACATCTTTCTGTGGTGAAAAGGACAGCGATACAGCCCAGCTGTGTCCTCTCAGGCAGCTCATTTCTATGCATGATTTTAATATGCTGTGAAAAATACTTGGTGTGCCCTCTCTGTATGTGATTATTTTGATCCTGCAAATCTTTGATTTCACTTGGATCATGCTTTTATCAATCTTTCATCAGCTTCATTTTTCAAGAAGGATTCTTACTCTCTGACATAGACTTGTGCTTCCATTGTTGGTAGCAGCATAGTCTTTGTAAATATAATATCCAGCCTTTGGCTTATAAACTACTCTATTTTTGTCAAAAGCATGAATTTATATACAAATACACGATTCACTACATTTAATAGCAATGGTAAAGGTATAAAATGTATAACACAAACACATAATTTTTGTCTTGTATAAAGTTTACCTGATGGTTGAGATTCTTGCTTCTTATTTCTTGTCATTTCTGTGTCACTTCTAGAAACAGCAACGTCTTTCAGAATAGCTTTAGCTTTTGGGAAAAGTGATGTATTTTATTTATAAATAAATTCCGGTTTTGCCTGCAAAACTATAAATGAGAGTATACATAAGCATAAGGAAATGTTTTTGTCTACTGGTAAACGTCTCCCTAGCATCAGCATTTATTTTCCATTATAGCTTTCCTTAGAGATTGTGCATCTACCTAGAAAGATTGTAGATATCTTTCCAATTTTTTCCCAGTTATTGGAAACAGGATATTTTCTTGCTTAAGGGTCCCTAAAGCAACGCATAATGAAGGAAAACTCAAAGCACAGGTTGACAGGGCATTTCACATGGGAAATGCCATCTCAGCTGTGATGTCCGAGGGGTCCTTTGGTGGAAGACTTTACATGAGCAGCTCCTCATTCTCCACTGCAGAGAGAGAGGTTTCAGAGCATGTTTCAGTGATACCATATTCCTCTTCCAACTCCTTTCTTCTAGATGCAGAGTGTGGCCATATGCATTTACAAAATACCTGCCTGCAAAATCCTACAGTATAGAAGTAGATGGTATATTGGACAAGAAGAATTTCAAATGAATATTTGTCAAAATGAAATAATAATTATGCTGATATTAGAAAGTGCATTGAGGAATGTTACATGCTTGATAAAAGAAATATCTGTATTAATTTTCTTACACAAATCCACAAATCATCAAGTACTTAATCTAGAATTTTACCATCGAAAATCTTCCTGGAATGTGGTTTGACCTGTAGTATCTGCTCTGTGGCTAGAAATTTTTGCCTTATTTTGAGTCCCAGTTCTTCTCACACTGACTTCAGTGGTGCAGACCATATTTCAGTGTAAGCAGCCAGTTACTGGTTGTGAAGCAGTTTATCTGGGATATTTCTCCAGATTTTTGAGGTTTCCTTTCCTAAACATTAAGAAAAGCCTTAACTTTGGAAAAGATCCATAAACCAATGGACTGAAAGAGTTTACAGATAAGCATAAATGACTTCTAAATTTTTACCATTTCAACCTGTTTTTTTCTTTAGTGTGTTTTTTTTTTTCTTTTTTTCCTAAAATAATGACTTGGTTTGTCAAAAGACGTGTTTGAAAAGGTACATGTCATTATTTTTGGAATTTCACAGGATTCTTTACCAAAATTAAAAGTCACAGGAACATGCTTGTTCTTATGAGCACTTTCATTTTCCATAAGCTGGTGTTTTACAGCAAAAAAAGGTTTTTGCAAAAGTTTCTGTATGCCCTCTCAGGGTGAGATGCACCATCTTCTCCACTGGTCCTTACCACTTATTAGCAAAATCAACTGTAGCCATAGTAGAGACTGTGTTAAAGATGAAAGTTGAAATTACTTGCACTTTATACTGCATTTTATGATTCCCATTTTTATTCTTTATCAGCTGTTACATATTCTTGAGTATGCCAGCACACAGACTTTTATTTAATGTTTCCAATGAATGGTATGGGCTTCTGCTTCTTAAGACGGAATAGGAAATATTTCAATAGCCCTTCCTGTCTTGCTGAGTGTGAGGTTGTGCAGCTGTAAGGAAAGCCAGAAAAGGTTTAATTCATAACATTTGTGCATTTTTTTCAGAGAATTTTGCAGATGTTCCTTTCTGGTGTGGCTTTTTTATTTGGCTTTGCCTCTGCTTTGTTCTCGTATTTCAAATTTCAGTATGAAGTAATAAATGACTGTGGTACATGGAGAATTTACAGATGGATCATGATTTCTCTTTTCTTTTTCCATACTGTTTTGGAAAAGTCATGTTGCATTTAACTTCTGATAAAATTCTTTAAAAATACAAAGATCATTAAGACTTTATTGGTACACGTCCCACAAAAGCTGAAGGGAAAAATATAAACCACTGATAACAAGAAAAATTAGTGTTTCTTCCAAAGAGTCAGGAGCACAGAAAATGGCTAGTGAATTACTAAAGTAAAAACTGCCATGAGCAGATTGCCTTAGAGGGCAATACTTTATCAAAGCATTGAGTTAACTTGTGCTTCCTATTGTCTCTGTTCAAAGTAGTATATACTTCACAGGTTTTCTAAAATGAGACACTCACTGGGATTAGGTAGTCAGAGACTCCTAAATTCTTTGGCCCCCTCTGCAGGCATGCAGAGCCCAGGAAACAATGCAAATGTCACACTGTGTCTACGCTGGGACAAAATGGGGAAAAAAAGACAAGCCTGGCTCCACAGGCGTACAAACCCACCTACATTCCGCATGTCACAAACCGCGAAGCCTATTAACTCGCTGCTGATGGGTAGGAGGAGGGAACGAGACTGCAGGTTTCCTGACAAGCCCTCTCAGGCAAATGGGAGCAAGGGCAGCAGCTGGAATCCCTATCCATGGTCCAGCATCCTGCATGGTCAGTACAGGGTGCCCAGGGGCTGTGCTATTGTCGTGGTTTGGGCTGCACTGGCCACATATTTAACCTGTGAAGGGTTCTCACCTGCATATTTTCCAGGCAGTAATCAAGACCAAATAACTGACATGGTGACAGCGTGGGCTTTCTTTGTGACAGTGGCTAAATATTAAATAAAATAGAGTACCATCCACTTCTGGATTTATGTCAGACCTACAGACACTGATAGATGTAAGGTGACTTCAATATTCTTTAAATGAGTTTGATTTTCTCGCAAAGCCATACAAAAGATCTCTTTTTCTGTCTTCCTCACACACAACGCTGCTTTCTTTCTCTGGAGTGACAGCAGGAGACAGTTTAAAGAAATTTCTAGGTTTTGTAATAAACAGGACTTACACAGATAATGAGATAACACTAGCACAACATTAGGTTTGGTAAAAAAAAATACCCTGCATGTTGAGTTCTGAAAATAACAAATTTTGTGTTAAAGAAGAAAAATATGATGAAGAGTTAAAAGCACTACACAATAGTGTCAGTTACTGAGGTGTTGATTTTTCCTGCAGAAAGTCTATCCCATAGGAATGTGTCATACAGTTATAAAGATGTACAGAGCACGTAGTGTTTTTTTAAATTCTAGTTGGCTATTTTTTCTCTTGGAGAAATTTTGCCTTGCTGGGTATGAGAGCCACAGGTTCTTACCAAGATCTCCCCTCTTTTTCCAGAAAGTGGACTGTGTTGACTAGTATTAACAAGCACCCCTTTATACCTTTCCTTCAGAGAGCACAAGGATTCTTTTGAGCTCTGTAACGAAGGTTTGTTCTTCCTGAAATTTGCACATTGGGCTAAGCTCTGCCCTGGCTTGCAGCACTGCGACCCCATTGAGCAAGTTCAGTGGGGTTATGTGGGGATAACTGAATCTGACCTCCTGACTGTCATTTAATAAACAGAAGAAGAATTTTCTTTTCTTGCTCGGTTTATAAAAGTTCATTTTCATTGAGGTTTTTTAAAGCTACATCTTAGGAACTTAATTCATATTCTGAGCATACCAGTAGAGAATCTTAAAAGCAAGTTGTTGATATAAAGCAATGATATTTTATCAGATATTCTGGAGTATCCCAGCAACAAATCACTTTTCCCTCAGTAATGTGGAAATGGGACTGCAACAGAGTCCAGAATAGCCTGTAGCACTCACACTTACTTCTTCATGTGTACCCTGTGAGCTGGCTCTGGCCTCTCACTAGGAACTATAGATATTTCCTGTTTTTCTAAGATGTTTTTGAGCCAGTAAGAGAGTGAGGAAATTTGAAAGTAAGAACTTCAGGCAAAATGCATCCCTAAAAATATAAGTTAATTTTTTTATAAGAAGACTGCTCTGACTGGTTGTTTTTTTACAGTACATTTTCTGTAAATACCTATATGTTCTCCAATGCGTGTGAAAGTACATGTACACACCCAAAGAGGCATCCATTGGGAGATGTCAGGCAAAACATGACCTGCTCACCTGCGGCAAGGATGGATGTTTTGTGTCATCAGCTTTGTGCCCCAGCGCAATTTTTGAAATAATTGTTGCCTTTCTGAGTCATTTTGCACAACAGGAGGTGTTAGAGTTCAAAATGGTTTTTTTAACCCAAATCATACTCTGTCCCCTGCTTCTCTCTCTCTCCCCCTCCCCCTTCAACCTCATGCTACCGAGTAGTTTCAGCTTTCACAGGTTTCAGTTTATGATTTATTATAGCTATTGCTATTTCCTGAATATCTCTAGATTCCTTTCAGAGGAAATTTCTGACTAGTCCTCGCAAAGACAGCTGAAAGCTACTTAAACCTGCTCCATTAAAATCCAGCCGTAAATAAAATGCATCATTTCTCACTGCAAACAGGTACCTTCCTACATTGGAAAGAGATGGTCACATACAGTACCCATTTATTTTTATTTATTTTTGCTATTTCCATGCAGATATCAAATCGTGTGTTCTGTGGGTCTTAAATGCACTTCCTTAGGGGGCAATCAAGTATGAGGGGAATTATTGCTATGCAAAGGAACAGCTCAAGAACTGTAGTAATTCCAAAATGTGCGCTTAATACTTTTCTCAGGTAAGGTCAGCAATGTATTAGGAAATACACAGGCAGAAGGGAAACTGTGGGATAACAGAAATAAAAAAAAGGTTAATTCAACATGTAAGTTGAATGATTAAGCAGGCATTGACCCTGCTATGGTTTGTTATGGACTTTTTTTTTCAATTTAAAAATTATTCATTAGTTGTCTCTCCACTTCACTAATTACCAGCTTTGCTGAAGGCTATGTCAGGGAGGAACTATCTTCATGGATAACTCCTAAGAATTGGGAGCCACATAGAAAAGAAAAACGGCCCCCCCCGGCTAGCCTGAGTTGAAGTGGCAAACATTGTGTACAGCCTGCCAAAAGAAATGGGACCAGAAAGGGACAAAATGAATAGAGGCAATGATGGATAGATGAGAGGGAGTTATTCATGGCTCTGAAAGCATGATGAAATCTTAACTAGATGGGAAACAAGCAGATCTTGTGAGGAGGAAGCCATTAGACAAATAAATGTCATAAATTTACAGGTGTCCTGTGTTCCACTGCATTATTTAATCATGTTAATCCTTGGCATGCCTTTTCAGATACTAAAGAGTATTTCATCAAATCCTGCTTATAACTGATACTGAGGCTGTGGAAATAAAGTGCATATGGTGGCAAAAGAGTTACATCTTTCACTTTGAGCGTGCATCTTAGAGTATGTAAGCGCTTAGATTTATTGGGTTTTTTGTTTTAGTGAATACCACGTTGAATCCTTCATAACGGACTTCCTCACATTCATTTTCTTTCTTGACATCAACACTTAGAAGTCATGTGCCTTTTTCCACCTCTGCCAATACTGCTGTACATTGGCCTAGGCAAAGGAAGATCAATTCTTCTCTGATTCTTTTTTCTAATCTATTAAAAATATCCAATTATTTGGTATGGCCAATCATTTAGCTACTTTTAGTCTTTGTAGTGGGTGATCTCTACTGAGCCACTTTGTTTTGCGCTGGGGCTGTCCAGATTAGTATTACAAGCTGTCTAACATTTGGGATTCTACAAACATTTGCTATCTGGAGCTGCGCGAGTTGCTCAGACAGCTTTCCAGACCCACACAGACAAACGTTCCATTGAAATGAATGGCTCTATTCATTTGCGAAAAGGAGGGAAAGGACCAAGCAAAATTTTAAAAGGGCTCTCAGTGCATTTATATAGCTCCTACAGAAGTCACCAGCTTTAGTTATAGAACAAACCTTGCTATCCTAATTGTTGCAGTGCTTTGGCCATTTCTTAATTGCTCCCTTTGGACTTCTTTAAGCTCCTGTCTGGGATCGTTTTAAAGTGTCTCCCTTACAAAAACACTGCCAGCACATGGCAGAAAAAGTGAAGAACAGGTCCAGGCTTCTAAACTCCTACATACATGAGGAATTTTAGTTAGAGAAATAATCCCAGAAAAGTAAATGGGATTCATTATGCAAGTAAAATTACGTACCTGAGTGTTTGTAGGATAGGACCCAAGACATTCTATTTTCACAAAGTGTCGAGGTACAACCATAACGGGATATTTTTCTTTTATAAAAGCAAAAAGCCAAGTATTACTAAAGAATAATGTCTTTTGCCCTGACATAGATCCACATTAGCCACAGAAGCCAAAGGATACGTCCTAGTAAAGTAGATTCAAATCTGGACAGTATGATGGGTTTCTGGCAACTTAGTCTTATTACTCTCTTTAGTTTTCCTGTGCTGTTGCTTCATCCTCATCATCTCCTTGACAACTCTTACCTTCCCCTGGCTACATTCTTTCCTGTTCCAGTCTAAGGTGCTGCTGCCAAAATCATCACCATAATCTTCTATTCTAAATAGGCTTCCTTTCAGCATCTTGAACCCATTTATTGACTTCCCACCTACTCCGCACATTGTTCTCCTTGTTTTTACCTTCAAGATGCTGCACAAAACAGAATTTGCTTTGACCTACACCCTCTTTTTCTTCCATTTCCTTTTCTGTTCCTTAATACCTCTAGTTCATGCTTCCTTTGCCTAACCCTCCCTATTTTAGTTTTGTTGTGTACCACCCCTGTCTCTTGGAAATACAGTGAAATACGGAGGGAAGAAAACCCAATTTTTTGCCAGTATACAGTTGTCTTTTCTTTTTAAACTCAATTCTTTTTTACATTCTTCCTAAGGAAAGCTAATATTGTCACTTTTCACCCTCTAGTAACTGAAATTCCCATTTTTTAATCTGGCCTGTGTGGTCTCAATTGTAGGATCTTTGGGACCTTTGCTTTAATGTTCTGGATAGCTCTGTATGTATTTATGATACCACAGAGGTCTTGGAAGCATAGGCAGTGAATGTGAGATGCCAGACTAAAGAGAAACACTAGTGTTAAAATTCAGCAGGTGATCATCTTGATCTCATTTCCCAAGCCATCACTATGAAGTAACAGTGAGCCTTCCTTTCACATCAACATCTACCAGGCAGATTTCCAGTAAGATGACTAAAGAGATGTTGTGGATGTCAGTTATGGGGAAGGCGGTCTGTGATTGTACCCCCTGTTCCAGGCACAGATGATCTTGGAGGAGAGCTTACACCCTGTCACTGCTCATTGCCCCCTGCTCGCCGAGGTCACCACCCTTCCAGCAGGTGGTCAACTGTGAGTTCGAACAGTTTGGTTTGGGCTCGGGGTGCATCCCCTTTAATTATTTTCTGTGTCAGCAGAACTGGATGTGACCACATCTTTGATATAATACCTTGAAGATCTGTTACTTTTGTCAGTATTTCACTGTTTCTTCTTATATTTCAAGGGGAGAGGTTAGCACTTTGTGTACGGTAATCACAACAAACTGGTGCCATTTAACTTTTTGAGCCAGCTTGACGAGATAGAAAATGCATACAGCAAATTTTAACGTCTGCCTATTTTTTCCTGTGTCAGAACAACCTCATGATCCTTCATTTCTGAAGTAAATAGTAATTAGCAGCAGGGCCATAGCTTGTACTGAGACAGAATTTCCAGACATTAAAAAAAGATCAATTCCAGGACATTTAGAGCTTTGGTAACGCTCTCCTGGTGAGTAAAAGCCTCTACCAGAGGGTGATAAAGCGCAGCTGGGGCTGACCGCTGATTATTGCTCTCTTCAGCCAACACAGCTGTTTATAGAATAACCTACAGCTACCCTTATATAGGTAGCTCCTCTTTTGGACTGGTTCTTGTAAGCGTAGTGCAGCCACATGTGACTGTTCAGCAGAGCACCGATGCCTTTAAAATGATTCAAATAAACATTTGCTGGTGTGTTTAAATAAGTCAGCAAATTACCCCCCTTTTTACAAGCCTATATGCTTTGGCGTGAACCTTAATTTGGCCAAGATGGCAATTTTTGGCAAACTTTATTTTATTATCAATTATCAATGTTATCAATATTATCAATATAGCTAAATGACAAATGACCAAATAATGTAATGTCATGCACAAGCTATTGTTTTATTGATTAAGACTTAAGTGTTTCTAGGCTATATTTTTGAAGAGATGTAAGGATTTTTGCTAATTTCTTCAGAACATACAGAATGAAATCCGTGGGCAATAGACACAGTACCTTCAGTGAGGCCGAGACTTTACCCATAGTAGGCAATGAAATTGAAGTCAGTGACAGATTAAATATAACTATCACTTTTTTACACAAACTTTCTTTCATTTATAGTATGTATACTTTCATGGTAGTTTAATTATTACTATTCCAGAGCAAGGATGTTAGACTGATGCTAGCTATCTTGAAGCAGAATCATATTTTTTGAAAAAAGAATTAATGGGTTATTGATTTAAGTGTCTCAGCATGTGTGCAACACACTCTTCAATGTTATAAAAGCAATTTTTACCTCGTTAGTGGATCATAGGTTTTTAATATGTAGTGACATAATGCTGGGGCTAAAAAAAATCTCTTTAACAAGCTCTTCCAAGTTCTCCCTCTTCAAACCAACAGACATAGGTTTGAAATGCATATGTTGTGTCATTTTAAAAGGGTTTTAGAATAAGTCTTAGAGAAAATAACTTTTATCTGTCCTTTGAGTTTCTCTTGTGTACAGGCCACTCCAGGAAAGGCACTCCTGCATAATGGAATTCCAAGAAATTAAAAAAGCCTCTATGTAATGTTGTTTGGGTATCCAGTGTCAGCAATATATATATATTTGGGTGCTTAAGTACCCAAGTAACTTTAAACATTGTGCTTTGTGATTTTCTCTTATGCATATGCCACTCGTTTGATAAAAGGTCTGAAATGTTAATTTCCAGAATCTTCTTATTGTTCTTAGTATTTTTGCTGTAGATGTTAGAAACACCATACAAATCTACCTTTATGGCACAAAATCTTGGAAAAGAGAGGAAAGATACCACTTTAGTTAGCTAATGGGCAAATTTACGTAAGACTCAAAGTGGTAATATTGTCCAGTACTTAGGCTGAACGACAAAAAATTATAAAGCACTGATGAGAAAAAAGATCAGTTTTACCAATGAGAACATACTTGATTCAGGTTACCGGGGCATTAAGAAGAATGATAGAGAAAGAAAATAATGGAATCTTGCATACTAAGTATGAATTGTTTGACTTTGTGCTTCCTCTCTTGAAAACAGTTCTTTGCTAGTCTACCTTCCACTGCTCCATGAGGAGACTCCTCCCTTATTAAAGTCGTCTTCTTTTTTCCTTTCTTTCCATAAGTATCTTAAGAGCACAGCTACTAAATATGGCCTCATTTGTAGAATGTATTTTACATTTGAGCAGATCCTCTAAGCTGCAGAGAATGGGAGACTGCTTTGCAAAGTCTGTTTCCACTCAAGGATTCCAGCCTCTAGTTTTGCAAAGCCTTCTGGGAATACATTTTCCCGGTCTGCATTCCAGTAGCTTTTTATTTCCTGTGGCTGTGTCAAAAGCCGTAATAGTAAGTCTAAAGAATGGAACAGGTTACTTTATAATATATGTACCATATGGCTTTGCAGCCTTCTTTCTTCATTTGTTTGGAAATGATTGCAGAGGATAATAGTGACTCTGTTCACTAATTGCTGTCCCATGTGCCATAGTCACATATTTGAACTGGGCTGTCAATGAAGAATTTATGTTTTCTTTTCAAATTTTCTCTTAGATCATTATATGATCAGAGGAAGCTAATTGCAATTTTTCGGAAAACTCTGGCTTCAACAGCAATGTCTTTTGGATCCTCATCAGCTCCACACACTATATATGCACTTTGTGTTATTTATTGCTTTATATTCAAGTCTGCTTTTCTATGGAAAGAAATGTCACTTTTTGCACTCGCCTAATTCTCAGCATCATGTGGAGCCCTAGCATCTCCAAATTGACTGGGAGAAGCTGATAATTTACAGAAGCTACCATTTATCTTAATGAAGACAGCAGCATCAGAGCTGCAGACCGCAGTGGGATAGCATTCTTTATGATGTATTTCAAACCACAACCTTTATAATATCAGATTTCATTTATGACAAAGAACCCCAATGTTCATCAATATTGTATTTCCCCAGAATGTTGTTTGTCTTTAGTTTAAAAGCAAAACAAATGATGTTTTGTTCCCAGTTAACTTACTTACAAATTTTAAGCACAATTATAAAATTTTATTATATGACTTTTTAAAAAAGCATAACTAGAAGACAATAATGTAAATACTGAAATTAGGAGAGGCTCCCTTGATATTAAAGTACTGCCTGTACTTGAGCTTTATTAATTATTTTGTTTATTAATTCTTTTGGTCACACATTTACACAGTGTCCTACCATGTAATAAATAGTTTTAATGCTACATATTGCATAAAAGTTCAGTGTTCACTCTACAGTCAGTGATCTTTATTTCTTGTTCCTCTTTCGTTGTGTGGTGCAAATTACACGGAGGTCTTAGTGCTAGCAGAAAGTTGCGTGCATGTCTGAGCTTTTGGCTTTACCCAGCTAATTCACCTGAGGCACAGCTGGAACTGGGGGGAAACGAGGGGGCGAGGAGGTCTTCTTTTACATTTTTCAAGTCCTAAACAGCAAGACAGTAGAAGGAATGTCCATGCGCAACTCTTGAAAACAGCACAAAGAAGCAAGAGCAATAACAGAGGCAACGGTCAGAAGATTTTTTTTTTTTCCAGTGGAGTATAAAACTGAACAATGAACTAGGTGAAAGAGACAGGGTGAAATAAAAGACACTGAAGAGCTAAAAGACTTGTCTGGACTAATCTTGTACTTACTGATATATTTAGTTTACAAGTCATCAGTGCTGAAAGGAGAAATCAGGGCTGTTGATGGAGAAGGGCAGAAAGGGCAAAAGAATTCTGGCTAAAGCTTGTCTTTTAACTTTGATGTACATCTTGGATAATATAGCACCAGGATGGACCCCTGAAACAAAATGACATGGGGTATTTAGAACATGTCTTTAATTCTGACACTTTTGAAAGAAACTTACAACCACTGAAGTGTAACAACTCTGGAGAAGAACAAGGCTGCCTTGTAGGGCCAGCACGCTATTAATCAGCCAGGGTGGGAAACTATATGCGGTAAGTGGTGGGATGAGGTGAAGTGATTCCTTGGCTGCATAGACTCCGTGTCAGTGGTCTAGCGTACAGCCTGGCAGAGATCTCCTCTGTGTAACTGCAAAATGGTAAAGCAAACTTTCCACTTAAGTTCTCCCAAGATTTTCATCATTTAAGCCAAAGGAGAACCTTATGATCCCATCATAGGCCAGCCATGAGGTAGTGACGGAGTCACAGAGACGTTTCATCGGAGAGAAGTGAAGGGTGTCTTACACTATAACAGCAAGAATTCTGTTTGTGCCTATAGTGTTCCTAAAATGTGCCAGGTATAAAATAAACACTCTGAAGCGCTCAAATTTGGATGGGTAGCCAAAGTAGAAGAGGAATATGAGGAAAAAAGACAGCTATCTAATTTTACAGTGGGCTTTTTCACACTATCCAATTACAGTTTGCTGTTTTAACGTTAGTAATTCTGAATGAAGTACTTTAGGAAACTTTTAGATGCTCTCATTATTTTATTCCTTTTGAGATTCATTTCTCACTTCTCTGAAATTCCATGTGACTGAAAAAAACTTGAATGAAGACTCATTAGTAATACGTTTTTCTTTAGTTTTTTCTTATTCACCACTGTACTTACTTGTCACACTTTTTATCCTTTCAAGAAGGACAGCTTTCTCAGGCAGCTGAAGAGTTGAAGAGGCAAATTACCCAAGGTCTTCTGGTGGCACAAATGAATTAGGTCACCAGATGAGAAGAACAGAAAACAGTATCAAAACACCAAAATAAGGGCCACAGGGAGTAGCTACAGAAGGATAATGTGGGGTTTGCTCTGAGGAAATAGCTACATGATAATAATCTTTTTTACATGACTTGGTTTTCTTTGCGCTCTTTAATAGAGAGAGGAGTGAGCTATAAAGTATTTTTAATCCTCAGCACTGAGGTGCTGAGTTCCACTGTTTAGTTACAGATTTTGTGAAGAATTGATTTTTTATTTGGTGTGATCCTATTGCCTTGTTTGATGGTCCTTGTATTAGGGAATATATTATTATATATAGTATATATAGGATTATATAGGACTATAATCCTATTAAAGACTGAGAATACAAATTTCTTACCTTCTCCAGGTTATTATTCATTTTATGACTTACTTTAATCCTTCTCATTTTCCTCTTTTCAGAGTGTAGTTCTAATTCTTTCCTTGTATGGAGACAGTCCCGTATCAGCATCCTTGCTGTCCTGTATACCCTTGTCTGTACCTGTTTATTCTGTGATGAGGAACCAGAACTATGCCTGTTATTCAAAACTTGTGTGCCTCATGGATTAAACACCGTCATTATAATGCTTCCGTTTCATTCTCAGTTCCTTTCTTCATACCTAAGAATATAATTGTTGTTTCTGTATAGTACTAAGCACAGAACTGATTATGAAAATACACGTTGTATTTTATGCTATCCTTTCCTGTAATGAGCCATTGCTATAAACCACTGGAATAGGAAACTAGCATGTTCCACATACGTTGAGCTGTTCCACATACATTGAGCCTGCCAACCAGCCCATCTCTGCATGGTCTCAGTCATTAGTCCATACAATGGCTCTGTAACCTCCACTAGTTCCAGTAATAAGCATGATAGCTAAGTTGAAGTGCCTGCTACGTAGTGAAACATGTCTCAGTTTTGTGTGAATCAGCAATCCCTAAAGCTGATCTTCTGGGCCTAGGTTTAGCCTTGAGACATGCTCTTCAGCATCCTCTTCATGCTACAGAACGTGAGGCCAGGACAGGACCAGAACTCAATGGTGCCTGTTAGCTCTGCAGAAAGCCTCTCTGGAGCACAGAGAATTAGAAGCAAAAGTTAAAATGAGGTTTTGGGAGAGGCTGAACAGTCTAATTAGATGAAATCTACCCTTAACTGAGGAAACACTTCAAACTCCACTTGAATACAGAAACACTTGTTTCTGGACTCTCCTGCTTACCTTATTAAAAGCTCTACTTTATCTCTGCCCTGGAGAGGAATGTAATCCAAAGGCTATGTCTATTTCCTGAATTTTTGCTTTGTCCAGGAGAGGAGGCTTGTTTAGAGGTTATATTTCTTTACAGGCTTTCTTTTTCTTTCTGTTGTTAAAAGAAGAAAGCTCTGTTTGTTCTGAGTCTGTGTGACAACTTTTTTCCTGATTTGTCTGAAGGAAAAAGGGAGAGAAGGAGTTGTCATTATCAAGACAAGAGAGTTTGAGGAACAAATCCAGCTGTTGCTATGAGGGCTTAAGAAAGACTGGAGCATCACAATACAAAGTAGATGACGGTTTATCCTTCTACAGTTTGACTAAGTGAAGGTCTAGGCTAGGATGGTAATTTCCCACAAGTCTGCTAAAATCTCTGTTAAGAAGAACACGAAGGTAACAGCTATTGTTCAGACTCATCAGTATATAACATTGCTACTATTTTACAACATTTGCACAGAAAATTAGCACATCCCTTGATATTTGATGTGAGTAAACAGATCCAGCGTCTACCATATTGCCTCAATAAGTATAATACCGTGGTTGTTACAAAACAAGTCCCTTGGCTCAAGGTGGAATCCTTTTTCATTAATACGTTCAGCCTAACATATTCCTAGCAGGGAAACTGAGGAAACCCTAGTGTACACTGTGGACAGCATGCGGTTAGTTTATGCCAGCCGTTATTCTCATTGCTTACACTACCCACTGCAAAAGGCATTTGGGAGCTTACACTGAAGACAGAGGAAAGAGTCGGGCCAGAATATATATCGCATTACTGAAAGAGTTCAAGCTGATCCAGGGTACAGCACCCCCGAACCACTGTTGTCTGTGCTACCACTTAGCTACGCTGAATGAGAGGTTGGCAGAGCTGAGCTTGAAGCCCAGGTTCCGGACAGTCAGTACAATTGTCTCAATTTAAGAAGCGTTTGCAGTAGGGAAGACCGGTGCTCAATAAGGAACTAGTCTGGTAATTACTTAGATATTCGGCATATGGTATTTCTATTTCCAGTTGCCAAGGGATGTCTGAAATGTATTTTCTGTGTCATTTTGTGGTAGGAAGGAGAACATATTCATAGCCCAAGTATCCATACCATGTTATCCACTCGCATACAAAACCTCTGACTAAGATTACATGTGTAAATTGGCAATTTCAATCAGGTCATTTCAGTTGAAGATCCTACGTGCACTTGTGCATAACTGTTCTAGACATCTTTCAGCAGACTGTTTCTTAAGCATCTCTAGTATGAGTGAATTTTGCAGTGTCTGCAGTTGGGTACGTAGCCCAGCAACATGGGTTTTAAAATACGAATTCAAAATGTTATTTGTTAATGCAGAATTTCACATATTTTTAATTCCATATATTGCCCTTCCACTTGTCTGCCGATCCCCCTCTCTCAGTTGTTTTTTTGTGGTTGACAAAGTATTCTGTTTTCTAATGTACAAGATAAAATGTAGGCGGTGTCTGTGGTTTGAAAGGGTAGCTCATTGGAATTAGTGTGGTAGAACAGTGTTTCTGTTTGCAACAAATGTGGTAAAGAACTTCTGTGAAAAAAATGCTTGGATTTAAACTTTAAAAGTTTCTCCAAAAAGACAGAATTAAACATAGTATGCGTATCTCAGCTTTGATACCATTTGGAGTGGTGAACAGAGGGGTGATGCAGGTCGCATTTCCCCATGCTGATGATTAGCCCAGTGTTGGGAAAGACTCCTTCAGGGGTGTCAGTGTGAAAGTGCCTCCCGCTACCAGTCCTCCCGTCGTAGGCAGCGTGGACACATCACAGCAGAGAGAAAAGTGGAGACAGCAGGCTGTTTCGTAGCTACCCTCACTGACAGACTGTCTTCTGGCTACTCTTGCCAGCTGGCAGAGGTTAGAGCAGTCCACAGGTTGCACTACCGTGTCCAAAACTAAGAAGAACAGAAAAGTAGGGAGCACAGCCAGCTCCCTGATGGTCTCCTCTTTCTGCTTCAGTGAAGCAGATAATGTAACACTCAGTGCTTGTGTCAGACGTAGTCTGAAAGGATGGCTCCCAGTGCTGCCGCTGTTTCACTACTGTCCCTCTCAATAATAACAGATAGAGACCATGATCCTAAGAGGGGCAGAGTGCCATGAAGTGTCATGGAGGAGCTGATAAGCCTCATCTAAGTTTTCACATGGAGTTAAGAGTTAGTTGTTGGCTTCGCAGGAAATAAAGTGCTGTTACTACATCACCACCAGCTAAAGGTAACGTGTTGAAAACCTGTCAGACCCATTGGTCAGACTTCAACTGCCAGAGGTCTTGTTTTATACAGCAGTTTTTAAATGAATTCAAGGGGATTATAACTGCTCTTCAAACAAAATTTAATATCTAAATACCAGACAGATAGCATATCATACTTCCTTATGGTTCAGAAGCAAAGGGAGTTCAGCCTAAAATTCATTTGCAGACATCTGTAAAACACATTGCTATGGAATGACAATAGAGGTGATCCATAACTCGAAGTGGGCACTTGTTCTTTATTATGAAATACAGATATAGTGACACAAAACATTGCTTTTCAAGTAAGTGTGCACAGTGCAGTCTAAAAGCACAATATAACTGCATGCCAGACATTGATTTTCTCTTGCCAGTGAACATGTGGTTGATATACACGGACATCTTGTGATTAGGCTCCACTCAGTAGCTGGACCTGCAAATGAAAGGGGTGGAGGGGAGGAGGACGAACAAGATTTCTTTCTGCAAGCAATAAACAAACCATAAATGTGTTTATTTCCATAAAGACTGGAAATAAAGATTCAGAGTTCAAAAGGTATTTGCTTTCAGCACATTTCTTCATTGGAGCTGGCTGTTTACTTTTCACTGGCAGTCATCTATGATCAAGTGTATTTTCTGGAGGAAAGAGATTTTCATCTGCTGAATTTAGAGACTTAATGAATAAGGAAGCAACATGCATATTAATTTATTATATGCATGAATGACAAAGAAACTGACTTATTAAACTAATTATCCAAAGCAGTACAGAATAAAAATGTTGTAATCTATTGTTCTTAAGAAATGTTACATCTCACCAGGGTTTTTTAAATCCTCTAATTCCTGTGGGTTGTAATTTCCAGTTTCAGAAATATCTCCGTCAGCTCTGTACGTCATTGCAGTAAAATCCAGTTTGGGCCAGATCTTACCATGATCCCAGTTTCTGTTCCTGAGTGACAAGTATCAGTGCTGCTAAACAGACTGGACACAGTCTCAATTTTGCAGGTCCAAAACAATGTGTTTCAGTAACTATAATAACCAAATGAAGTGTCTACTGTGGTCTGCTAGGTAATTTATACATCTTATACCTGCAAAAATATATTAACTAGCTTATTTTCCCTTTGGGATCGGTTACTACACATTTTGGAAAGAGGACAGAAAATCTCCAGTTAAGGCACTGGTTATAAAATTAGGAAGTGGGGGTTCAGTTCAGAGATCTGCTGAAGATTCCTAACCACAGTTTTACGGACACATCACCCTCCTCAGTTAAATAACTGAGAAACTCTTTTGCTGATCTCATTTCTGCCTGGGGCATTTTTGCCACTCGAGAGGATGTTACATTCTATAAAACCACAAGGGAATCTTTCACTTATCTAGTCTGTCTTGCCACATAAAAAGGCCAAAAGAGCTCCCTGAATTAATTCCTGTAAGAAAAACATTTTATTTTTAAAAACTCTATGAACACCTACATGAAGAAGAATAAGTAGGGAAGAACTAGGGAAGATCATTCTGTGCTAATGACTGGCCTTTTCATTATTCTCAATATTTGCTGTCCCTCTAGTCTCAATGTGAAAGTTTGAGCTGAAAGAATCCAGAAGAGACTGAATATATATTTATTTCAGTGCTGAAGAATGCCCATCTATCTGATTCCTCTTGGTGGAAATATGGTATTTCTCCAGGTTCTTATGATCTGAATGCTTTTCCCCAATATCTAACCAAAATCTTTCTTTCTGTACATTGAAACCAATTAATCATTATCTACTTTTTTGCCCACTGCTGGTAAAAGTGTTTAACACAACATCAGGAAGCGATATCTTAGCAGACAGCATTACCTAGTTTGGTAAAAACCTATTGCCTTCCTAAGTAGGTAAATTCTCTTGAATATTTTTGCATTACTGGTAAACAGACATACCTCTTTCAGAAGAGGTATTAAATATTAAAGAACCAACCTAGAACTAAATATTTTTGTAATTTCGGTGTCATCTCTTGCACAACGTATGCTAAAAAACACCATTCCACTCCTCATTAATACCTTCTTCTAGGTTACTTCAGATCACAGCAAGGATAGATTTTGTGCTTATAGAAATCAAGGAAATCTTTTCCTACCCAATCGCTAATAAAAAAATGACATAAAATATACTTCACTGTCAGTCAATTACTTGACTGTTTCCAAAAGGCTAGGAATGAACAGGAGAGGATTTTTCTCCCTCTAGGCAATCTCAGGGAGATATTGAGTCTCAAAGAACATTTGTTGTCTCATAAAAAACACAGCAAGTACCTTTTGTACACGTACCCTTTCTAGTAGTTACTTATGGAATATCTTTGTTTTATTCTACAAATGAAGGCTTGGAACATAAAATTGAATGAAAGATGCCAGAACTTTATACATGGTGTCCAGAAAATAAAGTCTTAATAACTTGTTAGAGCATACTGCAGTGCATTTTAAAAAGTCTTAGATTTACCATTTAACGTGCGTCAACCTATGTAGCAGTAGTCTAAAAAGAACCCATAAGAACAGTCACGTGTTTCAAATATATTGTTATTATTTGATGAAATTGCAAAGCAACCAGTGAGCATATATGATAATTATACCCAGCTACTTAGTCTTGAATTTTTCAAACTTTTGGCTTTAGCCATGTCTGCACTTTTTCATGGAACATGAAAAAAAATTATGCACATTCAGGCAAACAAAAATTGCTCTGAAAGTGATTTCTAAACGATTTCATACTTAGCAAAACAGCACTGCTAGAGACTTACATAGCGTTTCCTTTTGTTTTTAAAGGCCTAATCCAAAATCTATTTAAAGTTGATGAGAAAGTTTTTATTGAATTCCGTGTGCTCAGAACTGTGTTGTAAATGCAAAAGAATTGCTTCCAACTGGAAAGAGAAATATTAAATACACATATATATTAACTTACATGTAGAAATATAGACCAAGTGTTTTTTCTAAGAAACTCAGATTCTTTTTAATAGCCTATTTCATAGCAGTATTCTAACCAATTTCTCCTCGCTAATTTCTTAATATTTGGGTAATGAAATATTATCTTTTCCTCAGAAGAGCAGAATATAATATAAAGGATACAATAGATAGATTACTGTTGTTAAGTCTCAAAACATATAAATCACACTTCTCTGAAATCAGATGCATTGTCTGTTATGTTTGCTTATAAGGAATACATTCAGTAGAATCAATATAATTTTTTTTTTTTTAGTTTAAAAATGTCATCCTTGAGAAATTCCTGTCACTACTGCTGTAGTAATTGAATATGGATTATGAGTATGAATATGTGAGTCTGGATCCTTATGAAAGATATTCATGCTGCCTGTTAGATACCTATTCAGTTATTTTGAATACCTTTTTGATGAGTCTCTTCCCTTCCACTGACATAGGAAGCCTAATATAACACTAAACTTGATAGCTGTGTGCCATGTGTTTCATTCATGCCTTGTAGTGGGGCAGGGCCGGGGGGGGAACCCAAACCAAAAGACAAACATTTAGAAAAATCTCCAGTAATTAAGATTCATAGGAGTTACGGCAAGAAATAGCTGGACAAGGCACCTACATGAAAAAGGCACCTAAGCGAAAGAATTATTTCTCCCTTTGTGAGAAATATTGGAAGCAATGGACTGTAGTCCTTTTTGTATGTTTTTCCTTGATGAATATTTCCAATATCTGGATAAGCATAGATGTAAATCTACCTTTCTGTTACCTCCTTGCTTCTTATTCCACCCTCCATCTGCACTGTTCTAGTCGTCGTAAAGTTAGAGTGTAGCTTCAATGCATGAGAGATCTCAGAGGTTCCATTTTGCTCCTTCTCCAGGCTCTCATTCATCCTTGCCAGTTTAAAGCTCCTCATACTAATGTATCTTGAGCATAGTTGGCTTTCAAAATATTTGTTAAAAATGCTACTAGGCAACACAGTTTCCTTCTAACAATGTGGGACAAACAGATATTCTTTATGAAAGAATCTCTTGTATAATATAAAGAATACATAGATTTATATATGCATTATATTATATCTTACATAGAACAAAGAGGCAAAAAAGAAAATAGTAACACAGCAGTGAACTGAGGGGGAAAAAAAGATTCATTCTGAACTGGAAGGTGGGCTTAGGAATTCCTGAATTCAGACTAACTTCAATCCAACTTTTTACTAAATAATAAATCAGTGAGTCTATAAAGGTTAAGTAAATCGAGGAGTTGCGTTTTTCAAGTCACATTTTTTTAAGAGAGTACTGCATTTTTTTGTTTTCTTAATACAAACCAATAGGCCATAGTGAAAGCCTTTGTGCATAGCTATAATAGCAGCTCTTCTCACAGAACAGAAAACAACAAAAAAAAAGAAGATGGAAGTGTTGATTCTGGCAACCAAGAATATGCATTTAATGTGTGACCTTTCAGGCAGTCATCTTTTCAGGTTCAACAGTACGTTTGTTGCCCAGTCAGAGACTCTGTGGAGTTCCCAGAGGTCCTTCATTTTTGGAGGCCTTTATGATGAAGGCTGTTTGATTTCTCTTCTCTTCCTAACACATATTCGTTTTATTATAAAACAATAAAACAATGCATGGTTGAAAGGGCACCAAAACTTTATGCTATTGCTCCATTATTGAACAACTCTCAATCCCAAGGAGCTTGTCTAAACTTAAAGTCTTAAACGTAAGCGGATAGGGACACTAACATCTCTGAGACAAAAGACGCTATGAGAAAAAGAAAATATTTTGATAGAATCATCTCTGAAGCAGAAGATCTACTATAGTTGTGCAGAAGTGCTTAAAAGGCCATGCACCCTTAGATACCTGAATTTGGGGTGATAAAGTCGGAAAAATGAGTAATGTGAAGGAAAGGGAGATGCTAACAGGGACAGGTCAAACGTGAGGATAAATTCTGAGTACCTAGTTTCTTTTACAAACATCTGACTGACTGAAAGCTGCTGCAACAGAAAAAAGCTATTTGGGTTTTTTTTTTTTGAGGTGATCACTTCAAGGATGGGGAGAGGAAATTCCACTTCAAGACTTTGGCTGTCTCAGGAACTCTTCTGAGTAACTATGGGATTTGCTCAGACTTAAGTACAGTAAATTATAAATTGTAACCTAATAGAAATATGAGTGTCCTACAAGCTTATTATGCAAATAACATTTGGTATGAAGTTAATATGAAGTCAACGGTCATTGACTGTAAAGTATCTAGAACTGGAAATAGCACAGTGCCAAAGGTACCGCATTATAAGATTGCAAAGATTTACCTGGTCCTATTGAACTATTTGTACAACTTGTATTACATCCATTTTTTTCCACAACAGTATAAAACATAACAATGATGACCCACAAACTGACAAAGTTAAGTAGCATCAAATTTTAGACTAATTCAGGTAAATTAACTGTCTGTGATGCATTACCTTCACAAACAGCGCATCTGAACATCATAGTGTTTCATGACCTAGAAGTAGTTCAGATACCACAAAATTGCTTTATCTGTAAAGGGTGTTGGTCATTGGTATGAATATTTGGATTACAAATAATTGGAGTGATATGTGTTTTTATCCTGGTTTTAATTTAAATTAAATGCCATTTATAACAGATTTACTTCACTATGTCCAGAAAACTGTTCTTAAGGGTAAAAATTACTGAGTGTTACTATACACCACTACACCATTCTTTAAGCTGGGCTGAAATCAATGGAAGAACATAGTATTGGAAATCATCAGATGGTAGCATTTGTAAATGCCAATGTGTATTCCATGTTGAAGTGTGCTATTTCTGCCTTACACACTGAAATAAGGAATCATGTAGCCTATATGGATTTTGCAGTATATGTGCTGACTCTCAAAGTCCCCGTAAGTTAGGAAATGTATCCTGTGTCATTCTTAGAAGGCTAGAGTATACTCCGCATTTCTAGACACTAAATTGCTAAGTAAATATCAAGACAGAAAGTATTATCTCATTTCAGCAACAAGGGAAGTGGAGGAAAGACACTGTGTGTAGGCTTGAGCAACCAAAAAACAGCAGGACTGAGACTGAACTTTAATAAACTTGAATGAAAAATTTGTATAAGAAAATTTCATCACCTCTGTCTCACTGAATTCACAGAGTATTCAACAACTTGAGTGAAGGTAGACAAAAGGAATCAGAAATTTGTGGCTTGTACTGCTTGTAGCCAAGGTGTTCAGTGGACTGTCAGGGCTGCCATTGGTGGGGGCTGAGATGGATCCTCTGCAGTCAGAGGGAAGGACCTTTTGCTGTTGGTAATAGTTTTTGCACTCATAGTGCCAACTGGAAGAAATAGATGTGGCAGAAGGTAACGGCAGGTATATTGCTCTCTACTATTGCACAGGCAAAAGCCTGTTACTGTTTGTTGTCCATTTTCATCTGAATGTGTTGAAGGCTTTCACCCTGACTGAGCGTTGGTGATAGTAATGCTGGTTTTGCACCTGAACTAAGAAATTGTTCCCTATAAAGACAAGCAACATATAGGAAATCGTGACTCTATGGGATCAGAGGGCCACGCGACTTCTCTACAAAAAGAGGGTCCTCTGTTTCTTTGTACTAGGGTTCAAAGACGCATTTAGGTTTTTGATGCTATCCAGTCACACAGAATGTATGTGTAGCCTTTTTCTGCTTCTCAAATGTAATTTGCAGTTTTACAGGTTGTTTCCTCAAAGTGATACTAGTCTGTAGAAAATATTTTGGACAATACAGGTTATGAGACCTACAATTGAAATTACCCAGTGTTTTCCGTTATAATTCTCTGTTACCAGTAGAGATTTTAGCTTTATTATATTTCTGTGGATTATATGGAGATTATTTATGCCGAGTACCAATGAAACTAAAAGTGGTACAGTCTCTTGGAATGATATTAGATATCTAAGTGATGCTATTGGTGATAAAAGTTTATCCCTTTTATTGCTTCAGTTTCTTATTTGGAATATTTTGAATACCTCAAGGTAATAAGAACTGAATAAAACAAAAGTGCAATAGGTACTTCTATATATTAGTCCACTGGCAGGAACTGTGAGGTGCCTCATGGAAAAAATGTACTCAGCAACTGTGGAAACTAAAGCTGCTTTTTTTTGCTGATGGCAGCAAAACTGAATCAACTAATTGACTCCGTCTATATTTTTACAGTTGGCTTCTAACATATTCTGAAGTTGGTTTTTACACTGCCTTTTTGAATTTCTGTTTCTGCTTCAAGCATGCATCGCCTTTGAAAATGGTCTGATCACCGTCATGCTACAAGTAATAATCAATTTACGGTAGGATAGAAACACAAACAGAGTCTAAATATACTCTGCAGAAATATGGGAGTTCTTTAACCTGGACAGTTTCTCTGCCTGGAACTGAGAAATAACACACAAAAAAGAAACTGCAAACGGATGGTATTTGGCATGCCTTTAAATATAAAGACGAAGTAAACACAAATTATTCATGTGTAAAACCAGTGTGAAACTGGGAGATTTGACATTTGCAAAGTACTAGCTCTGAAATCAGGGTGGTTTTTTTAAAAATTCTTTTATTTTAAGTATTTTTGGTTCAAAACAACGGAAAACAAATTTAATAGCATGCCAGATTTTTATTTTTTTCGGAGCATTAAAATGACTCCTCAGAGATTCCAGGAAATTATTTATTCACAATAAATTAGAGCTGCTGAAACTGCCAGCCAGACTGTCTGCAGCAAAACTTACAAATGTTTTATTGTCTAGCATCATTGAAGTCTGCCAATAAAATTGGGCTTCATTCTACAGTCAGTGAAATATTGTACTCCCTCTCTATAGGGCTGTTCATTTAGTATCCACTCACGTCGTGTGTGTTTGTGCATGTGTGTGCGTGTGCACTGACAAACGTGTGTTATCTTATAAAGAGGAAAATCAAAACAGACATAGCTGAAGACAGAGTACAAGGACCTTATATTAACCTATTTTCATTCCGAATCTTGTTCAGAGACCCAGTAATATGCGTTCTCTTCCAGCATTTATGGTTTACAAACATATATAGCCTTTACTAAGGTACAGTGGGCTAGTAGGCTGTACAAATTAACTTTTCTTGAAGCCTTTTAGTGTTGCTGTATTTTTATCCCTGCATTCAAATAATGAAAAATTCATTTAGAAAAATAATTTGGAGAGTTCCCAGGTGAACAAAGAGTGACACCCACTGTATGCCCCCACATATTCTTTGGAGAGAAGGGCAGGCCTCATCTATATAGTGTTTTTTTCAATATTTATCAGAAAATATTACTTCCAAATTGAGAGAAAGATGTTTGCTCAGTCTTTAAAATAAAAAAAAAAAGATTGACAAGGCATGGAAATGATAATAGAAGTAACTTAACAAGCACACAGATCAAGGTTTATGCAATGTGCCTGTCTTTCAGCTAGGAAGCAGACTGAAAACAACTCATCAGACAGTGGAGATTTGTAACAATTATTGAGGCTTCTTCAAAAATACCCCTTGAAATGAACTGGAATCTTTCTTCTGGCCACATCAAAGTATGCCTTTGGATCAGGCATCCATACCATTTAGTTCCACGGCCCATACAGATCCAGAGCACAGAGAGAAAAGGCCCATGCAGTGTCTTCTACCGTACAACTACTTCTGATGAATTGCCTTCCGTTTAGACATTCCTTTTTACCACGATATTCTTTCAGCTGTTGGTAGCTTTTTCTCTTGAAAGTTTAGTTAAAGAAGTGTACAAATTTCATTTTTTAATCCTAACAGTAAAAATAGGTGAATCTGTAAGGCTGAGTTACAGATTTACCATCTCTGTTAATGAAGTTACATTTCCATCTCCCTACTTTGCACAAAGACAAGCAGATCACCAGCAATGTATTCACGGCACTGTGAGAATAAAAGTAAGGGGTTTGCTCAATTAAGCCATTTATTACACTGCATAGCAAAAGCTGTGGATTCTTTAATTTAGGCCTATGACTTTCATAAACTGAATTAAGTGGAGGAGGGGATGAAGGTAGAAGGGAGCCTTTGACATTTTAAAATGTATTTTAAGGGAGTGTTCCGGTCCTGTCTACATCAATCGACACTCCAGTCTCCCAGCTACCAGAACCTGGTGTAGCTTTGCTGCAGTTTTATCACAGAATCCTCTAAATGCCCAGCTGTGAACTTGATAGAGGAAAGGGAGTCTAAATTCTTCTACAACTTGGGCTGTCCACAGAGTGGTCCCTGAAGAGAATTTCATAATGAATGGGATGCATCATAAAGTAATACTTCCCAGGACATTTGCTCTATTTTCACCTATAAGTCTGGAGAAGAGTGAATCGAGAGAAGCTTATTTAAGTTCCCATTTTAATGGACCTTTGAGAAAGGTTCCTGAAGGGGCTTTGCAAGACCTGGGTAGGCTGAGGGAATCATCCTACAATTCTAGAAAAGTATGTTTTAGCTTCCCCTCCTGGGATGGGAGGCTGCTATACGCTTATGAAGAAGAGGAGAGAAAGGGAATGAATAACAGGCTAGGCAAATTCCTGTAGTCCTCACTCAATTAAAACCTACTGCCTTGCATTTGTTGCCTAATTTCATACCTCAAAGGATTTGGGCCAACAGTCCCACTGGTTTCAGAGGTTAAACAGACTTCCAGTTCCTTCCCTTTGCCCACTCTTATTTTTCTTTCTTTAAGTTGGACATTATTGCCTTTGTGAATTTTCAGAGTAATGAGATCAAGGCTTTTAGACGTATGTTCTTCTGCATTTTTCAATGGCTCTTAAGGTGATGCCAAAACATGATCTGAAAAGTTCCATTACTTTAAGATTATAATACCATGTTTTCGGAGGTACTAAAGTGAGATGGATACTTAAAATGCTTCCAGAGAATAACACAGGATAAAACAGGAAAATAATAAAAGAGCATTACTCCTGTTTCCAGTTCAGTTCCACACCAGCTGTTTAGCTCTGATTCTACTGACAGCATGTTTTTAATAGAGTAATTACAGTTTTTTTACCAGCGACAGTGGACACAAATGTGGTCATAAGGTTATAATGATGATGTGTTTTCTTTCAAACGTGTTATATTGAAGCATCTCTATTTCCTTTTTGTTAAAAGGTATGCGTCACTTCAGTTTTTACTTGCTATGCACTAGGATATTCAGTTCTTTACCACTCTCATAGTTGGAATTACATGGGAGTGCATGTAATCCATCCTGTATGGACTTCTTGACTTGAGTCAAAAAAAGGGCCCCAACGACATAGCAAGTTTTTGGATCTTTCTAATAACTTGCTTTGTACGTACATCATTGGAAACCGGTTAATACAGATGATGCACGTTGAGTGGTTATATAATCAAAATGGGACTGATGTGAGTTAGAAGAAACTCCAAGCCTTATTTTGCATTCCTGATCGGTAGAATGTCAGAAGATACATTCCAGAGTCTCACTACATATCCACCCCTAAACACAAAGTTTCCTATAAAAGGTGTCATTCATGATGAGATAATTACAAACCTTCCAATATAGTATTAACATAATAATAACTAGTTGAGAGCAGTGTTAATTGTTCATTCATAGCTGATGTCCTAAATTTCACATCCTGTGTCATATAAAACATAGCTGAGATTCCATGAAAAGAATGATAATTATAGAAAAATCAGGGAACAAATACACTACATAGAAAAATCCTTATCTGAACATTCTGATTACATTTTGCTTCATTTTCAGGAGATCAAAAACAATTGCCACCCCCATTATCTTACTAAAGCGTCATAAAACCTTATTGCAGTACAGAGTTATTATACAACCATTAATTGAAATGAGAAAATTGGATAAAAACTTTGTTTTGTGAATATTTGTCACTCCTCTTTAATGAGTCTTCACACTGCAAAATTATTAATGTGGGATGCTACATGGACTCTACTCAGCCTGCATCACAAATTTATAACAGATCATAAACTCTATAACATATGACTTGCATAATGACTTTGCACAAATTTGAATTAGGTAATTTGAATTAGGTATAATTCTGATAACTTCTGTGGAATTACTTCTATTTTATGAAGCATAAGTGAAGGAGATGCCTTCTATAGCAATTAAAATACATCTGCATGTTTCTTAATTCTTTACTGTTCAACCTTGAAAGACTTTAGCTTTAATAAAGGATTACTTGTTTGTTTTCAACAAACAAAATGATTGATGTTAGGATCGTATTTGACTATTAGTATGATGGAAATTACAGACCTCTCTAATTCAGTGCTGGACTGCTCATAATGTGAGATCCCATTAATACTGTACAATAATGTACCTTTGTCATTCTTTGGAAAATATACTACTTGTTCTGTGAAGCAAGAAAGAAATGTAGTATTTGATTGTTGTTTGCTAAGCCATTACCAGTATATTCCTACTAAAAACATGACTGATGGTATAATAAGAATTTTAAATTGTTATTTACTTGGACAGTAATGCAACTTTCCTTGTAGTTTCATTATAATCAAATTTTATACTAGCTATTTTGAAAAAAGAGAGGCTCCAATACTTAACTAATCATGAGGCAGTTTCTGCTGTTGACAAAGAATGAAGTTCAGTTAAAATGTCCTTGAGATTTTGTAATAAAGTGAGACTGTTTTACATCTTAAATTGATTCAGAGATTGTTTATGTATTTCATTCCTGGAGGGATAAGAGGGTTTTAGTCCGATGTTGTTTGTTTGGAACTGATGAAAATTGCTCTGTGGATCAGCTGCGTACTGCTAGTTCTTTCTAGGCCTATTGTCTGGGCAGGGTGTAATTGCAATGTACATCCTCTAACACGTTTCCTTGGGTTACCAACAGCTCAGAATTAACAAATGTGTTTTTTTCTTCTTTTCTTTATATTTTATTGTTTTCTGAGGGGGTTGTTTTTGCAGGGCTTCATATCTAACCCTGAGCTATGAAAGAAATTCACTTGTTAGGTACCAGTGCAAACCTGAATGGGAATTAGTCAACAAAGCAAAAATACTCACTCCTGGCGAAATGCTGTCATTAAAAGCAAACACATATGTGCTAGATAATGTCTGTCCTGGTTCTATGGTGAGGATGTGACAGGAAGGAAGCATTACCCTTCCCTTCTTCTCCCTTCCGTGCTAATGAGCACTTCTCTTGATTCCATTGGCACTCATTCAAGGAGACACCATACATTTTCATACCTATCCCACCAGCTGACATATGTAGTTACAATTATAGAATCTGCTGAGGAGGATACTAATATTACCTGGCCCAAAAAATATTTTCTGAACCAGAGCAATTTGTCTCTATTTCTCCCAGGCTACCTGTCCTTAGTTCCACCCTCTGTAGGCTTCCTTTTTCTGTTTCAGATTGTCCAGGAGCTCCTTGTTCATCCATGCAGGTCTCCTGGCATTTTTGCCTGACTTCCTCTTTGTTGGGATGCATCGCTCCTGAGACTGGAGGAGGTGATCCTTGAATATTAACCATTTTTCTTGGGCCCCTCTTCCCTCCAGGGCTTCCCTCCCATGGTACTCTGCGAAATCCTGTGTTTTCTGCTGCAGGTCATCTAGAATCCAGTTTTGTAAGAGCTGCAAATATCCAGCAAATTTGGTAAATGTTAATAGGACCATAAATTCTGTGCTCCCTGCTCTATCCAGCATTGATTTCTTGCATGGCTTCCAACAAGGAAAGGAATGAAAGAATAGGGAGAAGATAAGTAAGGGAAAAATAGAAAGGTGTTTTAAGCTTTAAAGCATCTCAGTAGGAAGAGAGCAGGTCTTGAGAGCAGAATGTTTTCTGTTCGCTTATGGCCAAAACATTATACCAGCCCCAACAAACCCATATGTGAGTTGAATAATAGGCTTTGATTGATATAATCTTAGGCTAGACACTTCTGCAGGACAGTGTTATTAAAATTTTTAATATTCACATTAAGCCTAGCTCTGCCTACATATACATGCAGGCAGACACTATCCCATGATCCAAAGAGCCTTTAGAGTAACACATTAAGTAATACACAAAGAGAAAGGGAGAGGGACAATTGAAGTGCAGTGTACTAATGGAATATATAGTGCTATGTTTGAAAAATGCCTATGTATGTTTAAGTTCTAAAACATGATTGGAGAAATCTAATGGCAGCTAGATCCAATGGGAGTTTTACCACTGACTTTAAGCCTCATGGAGGCTTAAAAAGTAGTATACAGTAAAACGGATGCCAGTTTGCCCATGCAGAGTGTAGCTTTTTCATCGTTAGCATGGTGGTTAGCACTGTAGGAGGTATCATTACATACTGGGAGTTTTTTATAACTTTCAAAATTCTTTCTCTGTCTCTGTTGTATGAATGGCCCTATTTACTCCTCCAGGAGTTGGGGAGAGCTGGGGCGGGAGGTGGGGAAGAGAGGGCACATTTCAGGTCCGTGCAGCAAACACTCAGCCCTGGCGTTTTGAGGTTCTGTGTAGGTCAGCTTCCATGTGGCTATTTTAATACTCTTTACAGGTAATGGGTACTACAAATTTAGCCCATCTCCAGTGGTTGGCACTCAGAAGCGAGAAGAGCTGCTTTTGGGTATCCCAGTGAAGGAAAAGATCCAAAGTATTTGCTAACAGACAGGCATTGTGTGTCTCACCAAGAACACTAGTACACAGTACATTCTGCCAAAGTTAGTACTGATACCATCAATGATATTTGTCTCACTCTTCCTAGTTGTAATTCCTACAAAACTTTGAACATAGCCTTTTCAGTATTTTCCATTCTTTTAAGGACCCCTCCACCCTGTCTTTTCCATTACTTTAAAGGAAGGAAAAGGAAAAGGAAACCTGCTTGCAGTAAGTTGCTTTCTAAAATCCTGAGGATTTTATTTTCTAATTGATGAGCCTTACGGAAACACATAGCATTAAAGCAAGATATAGAATCAATTCCATACTTCTGAAGTAGTGGGAACTTGTGAAAACAATAAAAACAGAGAGATAAATAAGTTCCTTTAAGCAAAGCTCAGCATAATCTTTGTGGTTAATCTCGCCTGTAAGAAAGAGTCATTTAGATTTCAGCTGTTAATCAGGAAGATATATCATGGGATTTTTTTTTAAGCATCCTATGATGTTTATTTTTCCCGAAAAAAGTGGACTACAGTGAACCTATTTCTGTTTCATCAGTTTCTGGACCCACGTTTGTTCTAATAAAAAGTATAATGCTGCCAACTCAAACATCAGTGTGGTGAAACAGAGTTCTATTAAATGCACAAAACCCATCTTCCACATGTACAAATAAAGGAACTGAATGGGATTAATGGTACCCCAAATAGCAAGGTACTCCTTCTGCTTTCTTCAAACTCAGTACTAAAAGGGAGACTCGCAGAAAAACAGAAAGGGAACTCCAAGGTGTGACAATGACGGGAAGATCTTGAGGATTTCTTGTGGTAAAGCAAGACCAAGGCTGCCAAAAGAGCTATTCAGGCCATTCTAAAGCCTTTTTTGTTACGCAGTATCGTAGTTATTAAATTCAATTCTATAACAAAAAAAAAAACAAAACAAAAAAGGTAGTATAACACCATTCTTTGTCTCACATACCTCTGCAAGTGCTTCCAGCCTTTTCAGTCAGACTTGTCCCATGGACAGCTGACCACCAAGTAGTCCTTCCCTGTGCCAATAATCCCTGTTTCTCTGCCAGTACGGGTAGAGCGCCTGTGTAAAGCAATCTTCTCCCTGTGGGAGACTGTACCAGTCTTTGTGAGGGTGGCATGACTGACTCACTTTCTCTGGAAAGCACCTCAGCACAAGTCCTGTGAGCACATTCCAGAGCTCCCTTGTTCCCTGTTCACCCAAGAAGCAATTCCTTGGCAGCTTCCCCCTGAGCTTTACCCTGCCTGCACTGACTGTCTCTCTCAGGGGCTTCTTCTGCGTATGCTGCTGCTAAGCCTAGTGATGGGGAGGCCGCTGTCAATAATGGGGAAAGAAACCTGGGATGTGATTTTCAGCTTTTAGGTGTCCAAGAAATTAGGCAAGAAGCTTGATACATATTTCCAGTAATGGCAAAGTATGCTGGGAAGATCTCAAGGAATACAAGATCAAATATAATAATTGTCCAGGCGTTCAGCAACAGTAATGTAAGCACCACTGATGATGTTGCTGGTATCCTCTCAACAGCAAAACTAGCTGCTGAGAATTTGCAGCTTAGGCCTAGCGATATTCTAAGCAGTACTATCAGGCATGAGGTAGGGCAGTATGCCCATCCCATGTTTACTGAAAAGTAATTTCTTTACGTAGCAATGAGCACCAATGAACATCTCTGCCCCAGCGATTTTGCCTAAAAGAATCAAAAAAGGCCATACGCATGTATGCTGTGAGAGAAGAGGAAATGAAAGACGGAAATAGGAAAAAGTAAGTTATAGAAGTTTTGCTTCCCTTCAGAAATTCTTCTTTGTGGCTACAGTCCACTTTGGCTTGAGCATCGCAGTGAAATCGTAGAATCATAGAATGGTTTGGGTCGGAAGGGACCTTAAAGATCATCTAGTTCCATTCCCCTGCCATGGGCAGGGACATCTTCCACTAGACCAGGTTATAAATAGTTACGATCTTGTAAAACCAAGATGGAATTAAAATGGAAAAATAGCCTCCACCATGTTAAGTACAAAAATGCTCCTAATTCCTATAGGTTACACAAGGAAATGGCTTCTCATCTTAGTCACATGAACCATCTCAAATTTTCTCTTTAACTATTCCTTGATTGGCTTACCTATGAACTTGACTTTTTCCTGAGGAGAAAAGGGAATTATTCTGTTAATGACATGGACTGGAAAAATGAAGACGTAGACCTTCATTTTGTTGAAGAGAAAACTTCAGACTCAAGATGGAAAGGCAGGTTAGCCATAGTGTTAAAATAGCTTTTCTTGTTTTTCACCTTTCTTTACACTTGAGAATATGTGTTTCTTCAATGATTCTCACAAAAAACATTAAACAAGATTCTGTTGCCTGGCAGTGAGTTGGATTTTATATGGGAGAAAAGCAATGAAACACTAGTCTTCATTATGGTACAAAGACAGAGTGAAGGAAACACTGAAGCAAGTTTCCCCTTGTAATACGAGGAAATAGCTGTTTCAAAATAAACATTGAATAAAACCAACGCAACTTTCCCCTGCCTGGATGCGTTCAGTCAGAGGCATGTATGAAATATTGGTCTCTTACTTACTAGTCAGTCATTATTTAACTTGTCTCAAGCATGTATATTGCCCCCTTGCTGGTAATTTTCTTATCAAATGACCTGGTTAATTTACCCAGATTTGCTTTCAGAAAGTAGTTCAAATTTGACCTCTTTAATGAGTTGCAATATTCAAGTGACTTTTAAGTTCCCCCAAAAAAGCAATAAGTATAATATTGCCTATAACATGCTGTAGGCAGTTATGAATTTTACCTCCTATCTCTCACACCATCTGGGAGGCTTCTGTCATTTCGCAGTTCACAGAACTGAGAGCCCTTCTGTCCCTTTAGAGTATTGTATTTGGATGTTTGGAGTAAGGGGGATCTGCAAATCCAATCTTTTTATGCTCCGAGTGCATTGTGTTACCAATGCACAGGTAGTACTCATAGCATCCCATTCCTATGTTTTCTGAAAATACTTCTGAATGTTTTCTAATGAATTCAGTAACATTGTTATAACCAGTCAACTGGAATTACTGTGATATGCTTGTCTTTCTGAAATAAGGCCACTAAAGAACGTTTCAAAAGCCTGAATTTGAGTATGACTTGTGTTTTCCACACACGATACTGTAGCCCGGCAATGGCCTCCTTTCATTTGCACCTTCTCAAAGCGAAGTTCTGGCTAAAGGAAGCATAAAAGCCACTGCTCCAAAGCATGTGATACAACGTGGAGACTTGTCTCCTGAGCTCTGGGGGCTGTGTAGCCCATGCTTGAAAGGATTTGAGAAAGAAATTATAGCATGAGGTAAAAGACAAACTGATTTGTGCTTCACAGGGGTCTCCTGAGCTGTGGGTCTAGGTTACCTTTTTCTGTCACTAACCAGTTTTGCCAGTGCGTCCATGATAGACTCTGTCTTCCCTTTTTAAAATGCCAACAGGCTCCTTGTGGATGGGATCAAATAACTGCTCTGTTCCCTTCACCTGTGAAATTTCAGAGACGACTTGAAAAGGGCCATTGTTTCCCAGGAATGCCAGGCCTAGGCCAGGAAAGAAAGTCTTCATTTCAGCAGGAATTTGGAGTCTGCTTGAGAAGGCCTTGCAGTTAGTAGGTGAAAGCTATGGCACATTCATTACACATCTGAACATTTATAGTGACTGGGCCTCACCCTTTCTGGGTTCTTTTGCTTACCCCTGCTGAGTGGGTGGGAAGGAGAAGGAAGGCTTCACCACTAAAACCATTGGGTTTGAACTATGATTAGCCCTCCACACACAGGTTTCTCTGTTCTTGGCTCTATCCTAAGCATTTATAGCACTTGTGTGCTTTCATGTGAATAAGCCTGTATGTTTAATGAGCATTTTGAAAAAACATTTCCAATAGAATATAGTTGTACTTGAATACAAGGAAAAGATACAGCGAGTGTATTCAGGTTCATAAAGATGTTGACTGCTTCCCCAAATTAAAAGTCACTTCTAGGGTAAAAACTGGGAATAGAAGCTGTGAGAATACTCTGGTGTTTTAAAAACCATTTGAAACCCAAGCACATAGGCAAACCACTTTTACAAGAATATACTGGGACTGGACAATGGTTTTACTAGCTAAGAGTCCTACTTGTTAAATTTCTGGGATATTTTCTACAGAATGAGATGAGAATGCTGCCAGGCTGGACTGATGATGCTAATAAGGTGTATAACTTTTCATAATCCTTATTAGGAGTATTTGATCTACTGTCATGAAATCTTCAATGCATTGCACAGTAGATGCAGAACGTGCAAATAGGAAACACAAAGTAATGCTGAATAATATTAGTAAATTTGTAACCAGATGGGTAAGGGGAAGATGGGAGATGTCTTCAAAGGGTTTTTCAACCTGTTTTTCAAAGGAAGGAGGAATCTGACCTGAATATGAACTGATGATAATAAGTACTGTTTTCAGTGAGCCGAAGCGTTGGAAATTTTGTTTTTTGTACAAATACATTTTTTCTCTGTTTTGGTTTCAGACCTCATTTAATCTCCAAACAGTAACACTCTATTGACATTAAATATTCAGATTATAATAAACTTACTGTGACTGTTTTCTGAAAGTATGGACCAGAATGTAATAATAAAGCTAATAAATAATGTAACTTAGAAAGCTCAGGAGTATAATTTATGACATTTTGGATTTTATTTCTTTTCTTTTTAAAGATGTTTCCTGTGATCTAGCTAAAAAAAAAAGTTGTAGCACTGTGTGTCCTTAGACCCCAGTATAGATGGCACACAAAAGGAAGCTTGTCCTTTTGGGACCTGGCTCTGAATCAATTACAGACGACAGAGAAATACTCTTTTGTGGCTGCTAAAGTTCAGGAATGAATTCTGGCAGGCTTAGCCAATTCCCTAATGCAGCATCCACATTACCAACATCAAATTGGCAGCTTTTGCCTGTCCCAATGGGGACAGGGTAATGAATGGATTTAGTTAAGGTGTCCTGACTCACCTACAAAGCGCCTGGTATATGCACCAAGGCTCTCCTGTATAACTTCCAAAAAGCTGTCATTCAAAGAAAAATGAAGTTTAGAAAGTTTGCTGGCTAGCACTAGTACAGCACACGACCGGATTTCAGTCTGCCCTGAGTGCCCTAGAAAAAGCTACTGTTCATTTTCCTTCTAACTGGTAGATGCTAAGGCACTATAAGAGAACTACATTTGTCATAATTTATGATTTTTCACTACATTTTTAAGGAAGATAATTTCTTTATGATCTTCTCACTTTCCTTATTTTTTTCACCATCCCTTCAAAATAGTTTACACTGTGACAAAAGACTGTTTGGCCTAATAATAATTTTAAGTGACTTTCCTTGGAAAAAGGCACTGTCATTCTTGAGTCCCCAGGCAGTGTGTTTAGAATTTCCAGAGAGTGATACAAATATACTTTTCTGTGAGGCTCGTACCCCTACCTGACTATGCAGTGAGGATTGACAACGGATCCAAAAGTTAAAACACCAGAAAACCCAATGAAATCCAGATTCTACAGATACGATCTGCCTGTTCTTTTATTTTCTTTCCACGAGTATCTCTAAATCTCTACTTACATTTTTTTTTAATAAGGCCTATTCTTAAAATTTTATTACATTTATTTTTAATGCAAACACAAAGAAATAGGGAAAAATTTTAACTCCGTATTTATTTCAGTTTTTTGGTCCTCATTCATGTCCCTAAAATCTATGCCAATGTTCAGGGGGGAAAGAGCAAATAAAACAAGAGTAAGAATTTGTTCTTATACACACTTTTCTGTTTAACCTTACCTTTTCCTTCATTGAGAAAAATGAAAGCGACTAAAATAACCCAGGTTAAGTTCAAGTTTCCTTGTTTATTTTGGTTGCTTCAGCAAAGATTGGTAACATTCATGGACTCTGAAGGCACAGGTGATCAAGTGCGACAGAAAGATAATAAAAAAATAAACTGATTTGACTCATTGAAATGATCTATTTGACTGTTTCTTTGAATATGAAATTTAACTCTGACTTTTTGAAGGACTTGTGTCAGACAGAAATTAATCCTCATCTTCACACTACTGTAAATCAGGTTATATTTCACTGCGCAAAATTGCATTGGACTGGTGTCCAACGTGTTAGGAACTGAGCCCATGTGCACAATTATAAATATGTATATATGTATGTATGTATAGTTTCTATATGGTTTGTTTGTTTTTTCAGTACTTTCGTATTAGTAATTGATTTGCTGCCATGCATGAGTCCCCCAAGGAATGACATTAGAGAATGATTTAAAATAGTTGCAGAACCTCCCAAGCAGAATATGTTATAAATGTTAAATGCATAGAGAGATATCACCCATTTTTCACCCTGGCTATGATAAGCAATATGGAAAAAAAAAAGAGAGAAAAAAGTCTCAATAACAAAATCCACATTGAAAAGTTAGGCACTTTGAACTTTCCCATCACCTTACCAGTGTTTCCCCACAGGCTGTCTAAAAGACAACTCAGCAATGTCTGAATGGAACTGCACACAATAGCTCCTTCACAAGTAGGTCTTTAATTGATTACGGCTGTGTTTATAGAAGCAGAAGAGAATTTACTCAAAATGACAGATTGCCTTTAGTGTTAAAATAGTTTAGTAATGTTAATGGTAAAGGAGGTCCCCGCTACCTCCTCTTCAGCTGCATGGAGTCCTAGAGATGAGTTCTTTGTTACTTCGGCCTCCAATTGCTTTTTTCTTTCCCTCCTCCCCTCCCCACTTTTTTCGTTCTTTCAAGGTAGTGATATTCCTAACCTCGTGGATTGCATGAGCTCTGCAAATTTACATAGAGAAGAGCAACTGACTGACTCTTGCAAAGTTAAAATCCTCCAGAATTGCAGATTCAAATTTTAAGTATGAGAAGGTAGAAGAATAAACAATACAAACCTACAGGAATTCATCCTTGCAGCACCCCTGCCTGTGTCAATTTGCTCAGATAATCACAAAGGCAGTGTTTGAGAGTACAGTCAAAAGGTTAATCCAAATCTAGTCGTGGGAGTAAATTCCTTTTTTTTTTTTTTTTCCTATTTATATTAAAATAAACTCCCACCTAACGAGTTAATGGTGCAGTGGGTGGAGGTGGCTGTGAGCCCCTGGAGCCCCCGCGGGTGCCGGGCTGCGGGAGGGGAACCTCTTGGCCGCCCGTCAGCGGGGGGGACCCGCAGCCCGGGGACCAGCCCCCGGCCCCGCCCGCCGGGGCCGCGCAGCCCCGCGTTAACCCTCTCTGCCTGCCCTCTGCGGGTACCTCGCATTTCCCTGTTAACAGTGACCTCTGATGGCTACATGCTTGAATATCACGGGCTGTTTTTAACTATGGAAAGAGGACATCGCATCTGCCCAACAGAAAAGATTATGGGGCTTTTGTAACGCGGGGTTTAGCTTCAAGACAGATGTTTTGTTTCAGAACTGCAAAACTGTTTAAAGCCTATCACAACTTCCAAGCCTAGAGAAAGATGTCATCTTTGCTTTTCTGGTATTTTAAAAAGTATTCTAACTTAAAAAAAAAACCAAAAACCAACCCTGATATTTTAAAATCCCATTTAACTAGGATTTTTTAACTTCTAGGGTCTCAGATTAATTTGTTTGAGAATGATACTACTGCTGAGCCATGGAGTTCACATGCCTAGTTTCTTCCATAAAGGGGAGATAAAAATTGAAAACAGTGTTTCTTTTGCTTCTGATGAATCTGAATTAGTTGATGCTTGAAGCAAGCCCAGACAAAAAACCCATTAGAGATGATGCTCTGCAGTTACTATTTATTTGGAAGGCATTGTTAATGCTGTCTCATCTGACACTGTACTTGATTTAATACAAAAGATCCTTAAAATGGATTCTTTCTTTCACCTATATGATTTTCAGTGTCAAGAGAGAGCTGTCATAAGTAAATGATGGCATTCAAGAAACACAGGCATGAATAAATCAGGTGGATATGATCAATATCAAAACACCCAAATACCTTCTAAGCTATGACTGCGCTGAATGCCTCTTGATTGGAAAACATCTTCTTGTGATGCTTTTTAGTGAGATTTGTCTTTTCCAGACTCTGAGGCTTGACTTGCCACTGGATGATTCATCATGCTGCCTGCTTATATTGTCATGCTGAAATATGCTACTAGCGCAATTTAGCAACCTTCTAGAGAATAGTAGTACCTCCGTCGTAAGAATACCAAGAAAGAACCCATTCCCAAAATTAGCAAAGAGAAGAAAGGGGTGGGGACACAGGGACAGGAAGTTCTTTCTCTTGTTACAGTGCAAATTCAGAGCAAATCTTCTCATATCTGTTAAATTATTCTGGTTTTACAGAAACTAAGAAAAAGAGAGTTTGGGCAGATATTAACAATGACTTTTTCAGTATTACTTTAGATTTCAAGAATTGGGTCAAGTATCTATGAAAGTGTTTCTACTTCTTATTAGCTAGAGCTTTAAAAAACCTGAATATCTGAAAAGTTATTCATTCAAATCTCACAACAAATTCTCTTTGACTGGGCTCTCATCCATTCTGCATCTACTTTCTGTAACAAAAGATGAGTTTTCTTGGTATTCATGGAAACAGTTGACTTGAAGTGAGTGTTAGAAAATACCTGTATCAGCCAAAACTCTTTGCATGAAGGATTTGAAAGAAAACTTACCATCAATTCAAGGTCTAATGACAGAGGTACTCTCTCCTATGAAATGGACCTTACTTTACTGGAGAATGTGATGATAAACAGGAAAGGGAGAAAATGCATTGGAAAAACTACATAAAGACAAAGAAGGCAGCAGCAGGCGATAGTCTCTTCAGTTTGTGCCTGTTCAACACTTGGGATGAAGGTGTTCTGAGAAGGATGGAGTGCTTGTCACTGCTTGTCACCGCAACAGAAGAGGTGTGGCTGCTTTTGCTAGGACAACCTGCCCTGATGAGATCAAGCCTTGCATGAGATGCCAACCTAGGTTGGCATGAGAAAGCAACTTGCAACTATGAAGTAAATGTTGCCAGTGACATAACAAATAATTCATAAACAATACCCTTAGTTTTCAGGTCCTAGTCTCCTTAAGCTCCCTTTATATTCAGCGGAAAACAAGGTTACCCAGAAAGGCCAAATGAGGAAGCATTGCTTACTAAGCTTACAGTAAGGCTGCAAAATGAATATAGGTTTCAGCTCACTTCTCAACTATGTGGCTAATGCACCACAAGAGCAACGTGTGGCTATAATGCCTTCCTACCCCTTTAACTGCAGTGTCAACAAGGCAAATGGGAACAGTCCCTGTACAACCCCGGATTCACATGACTCTTCCAAGTCTGCTCAAGAATGGGACCTTATTTGTGTCTTTCATCCTCCATTAATTCAGCTGAACCTTGTGCAACGAATTCATGCTTCCTAGCTCACTTCTGAGACAGTGTTTGCGTATTTTTTCTGAACACTCAACAAATAATGGAACTACTTATATGAACCTGGAATACTGAAAAGATGTCTTTTTTTTTTAAAACATTTCCAGTTGCCACTTTTGGAAAATACAGATCACCTGATGCTGGTAAAACCATGGACATAGTCAATATATGTGAGAAGGACAAACCCAAATATTAACAATCAAGCAATAGTCTTACTGCAGTCTCATACAGAGTACATATTCATGCATGAAATTTGTGACAGAAACAATACATCTTGTGCAAACAGCTATAAATACATGCTCCTTCTTTAAGCCACAAGAAATGTCAAAGTTGTTAGTTCCCAGTGCAAAGACATTCAGAAATTTAAAAATAACTACACGCAACATTTGCTTTTGCAAATGTACATCCCATTCTGGAGTCAACTCACGAAGAGTGGGATTAACCCTCCAGCCATCAATACAGTACATCCTGGTAGACTGGAAAAATCAGTAAATGAAATGTGTATGTGAATTTACGAGCTTGCTCCTGAGTGTGTGAGGAAGTTCCATTAAGATCAGGTTGGATAATGGTGAATTACTTTAACTGAGTTTCTGTCTCTGAACAAATAACGTTGCCTTTGCTATACATTTGCTTGTGATCAGTGTAGTTAACAGTCCAGAAACGAATCTGGCTTTTGTTTTTTAAACATTGAAAAGGTTAATAAAGTCCTGTGCCCAGCATATAACTAACCTATGAAATTGACTGGCACAGGCTACTATTCTGACAGATGCAAAAGCTGATTAAAAGTCAAACTCAACAGGGATAACGCTTGCAGTAGCAGAAGCTAGGACAAAACTTATAATAACCTCTGTCCATCGTGAGGCTTTAAGGAATATATTTCTTCCCTTGCACAGAAACAGGAGTGTTTATACAGCATTATGCAATCTAATGCTTCCTACTTTTCCTTAAAAACCTGTCATTAGCTGGATACAAAGTAGCGAACAAGATGGAACAATTAGTCTGCTCTTGTTAGACATTTCTTACACTCCTTTGCCGTTAGAAAAGACTCTGTAAGTGGAGTCAAAGAAGCGTTGATGAGTTGCCTGGGGGCTGTTTTAAAAGGCAATGAAACTCTTATGAGCGCTTCAAATTATTCCAGTGGATGCTAGATCATACGAAAGCTACGACTGTATTTAGAAAATTAATCCCTACTTTTATTCACTTTATTTAGTACAGTATCTTTTGTGGAGCTGACTCGGTGTACCTGTAGTATACCAGCTGGTGGGATTTTTCTGAAACACTCGTTTTGTTACATTAAAAATATCAAAGGCATTAAACCTTAATATAGATACAAACCTCATCATTTTTAAAATCAATTTATTATATTTTATTTAAATAAAATGAATAGCATCTGTTAGATACATATATATCACAGATACCTTGTATATGAGATATGTATTTAAATATCTAATTTAAATTACTTTACTATATTGTATTTATTGAATTGAAAAGCATTTCCAAAAGAAGCTCGAAAAAATAGTAAAAGACTCTGCAAATGCATGAAAGCAGTAAGTCATGTAGAAAACCTACCTTGATGGCACAGGTGTTAAGGCACATTCCAGGATGACAAAGACATAAGAGAAAATCTCTGTAAATTCTTTGTGTTGCTCTGCTCCTGGAGGTGCTGGAGAGATTCCCAGAGCTTTGTTGCAATCAGATCACTTTGAAGTAAATAATATCAGAGCAAATAGGTAAGACGTTGATAGGTAACCAGTACTGAATGGCACTCATGTTGGAGTGTTGAAGGAATCCAGATATGAAATTGTAGAACAGCTGGCCAAAGTGCATAACCTGTCATTAAAAATTGCCACTGTGCCAGAGGACTGGAAGGTTGCCAGTAGAACTTCCGTTTGCAGAAAGAGCTCTTGAAGGGTTTGCAAAGCTGCAAATGGATGGGTTTGTTTTTCCCCCTGGTGAAGTGTCAAGTTAATTATGAGGAATAGTACCAGTGCACATACAGATTAATATAGTCTATTGGGGAAAGTCAGCATGCCTTCTGTAAGGGAAAGCCCTGTCTCAGCAACCTGCTACTGTTCAATGACAGTGTCAAAAGGCATATGCACAAAGGAGGCCCAGCAGATGTAACATACTTGGATTTTCAGAAAGGTTCATTGGCAAAGGTTATTAGGGAAATTACATTGCCACAGGAAGAGGGAAGGTTCTTTTATAGATGTTAAAGGATTGAAAGGGCTTAACGGTCACTTGCCAGGATGGCGAATACTCAGCAGTGGAGGTTTCTGTGGATCACTGCTGCCACCAGTTCTACTTGATGTCTTCATTGACGATTGAAGGAGAGCGCACAACTGAATGTCCACACCTGTAGATGACAGTATGCTGCAAAGGATTTGAGTAGATACTATGCTGATGGTGAGGCACTGCACACAGACCTCACAAAAGTGATTGCATGGATAAAGAGATAGCAGATGAGCTTCCATGTGTGAAAATAGAAGGTAAAGGGAAAATAACTTGTACTGTGGCTATAGGTTGCTGATTGTAGCAATGGTAATTACAGCTCAGGAAAGAAGTCTCAGTTATCACTGTCAGCTGTCTGAAATTATTGGCTCAGTATGAAGCAGCAGTCAACAAATGTTGGCATCACTTTGAACAAGACAGGTCTATTTATTTTGGCTCTAAGTAAACCCTTGCTGTATTTGCACCTTGTGCTCTGAAGCAACATACGTGCTCTAGTATACACTGAATAAATACACACCTTGTAAAGACACTGATGTATGGTTTCTTGTGTAATGATGACTTTACCTTTCTTCTTCTACATGAAATCAGATTTATAACTGAACTGTATCTTTCTGCTACTATCACTCCAATGTAAACATTTTAGACAAGAAAAAGAGTAAGGATCTAACATCAATGAAAAAATTACTGATGATCTGGACTGTGGACGCAGTGAAGACTATGAAATAGCTCAGTAAGTCCCGAGTCCTCTCAGAACCTCAAAACATTTCATAAATACCGTATCTGAGTATATATAACATACAACTTTATACAGCGTATACAGATCATGTCTGACATTTTATTTCTTCTAAAAGTACAGTAGACTATAGAATTAAAAAATTAAATTAAAAATTGTCAGATGCAATGCCAAGGAATTTAATTTTAATGGTTGAATTTTGAACAAGCATTGAAAAAATATACCAGATTCTGCTAAACTTTGTGAATTTAAAACTCAGCAGGGTGTCAACAATCTTACAAGATTCACTTTACAGTAACATGCTTCCATTACAGTAACTTATATTTAATCTTTGAGCAACTTCGAATTTTAATTTGCCTCTCCCAAACAAGGCCTTAATAGTATATACAAATAGATTTGTCATTAAAAAATGCATAAGAACTGGTGAAATCTGAATATCTGCTGTGATCTCAGTTAGCAGGGCATGACTAATCAAAATTTATTTGTGACAGATTGAGCTTCTTGGCTTAATGAAAGCAACATACTATATATACTCAAAATGACACTAAAACATTGGATATATGCGTAAGTTAGTCTCAATTCAAAACCAGCAAAACAGAACATATTCAGCAATTATGTACTTACGCAGTGCTTCATTTTCATTGCAATTTTACATCTTGAGTGCACCTGATGTTCAAATTTCCTAAAAAGAAAAAGATGAAAGACAAAAGTCTACCATAAGTACAGTAGAGCCAGATCTTCTGTCAGTATTAAATAGGCACAGATCCATTGACAAAACAATGTCAATACATAACAGCACTGTATATCAGCTGAGTAACTAAGATTTTAAAGTAAACCAAATAAAACACAATACAATTGTGTTTCAGTGTATAACCCTTTCCTAGTTTGCTGTGGTTAACAAACATTATAAAACTAACACTCCTGAAGCATAGCAGAAATTTTGACTGGCAACATACTTTACATATTGTATTTTTAATTGATAGCTGCTGTGCATAAAATACATGTGATTTTCTTTCAAACTGCTAGTATACTTTTATCATTATCGTTAGAAACCTGTTATACAGTTTTGTAGGTTACACACAGTGGAAACAGATAAAGCAGGAAACTTCACCTGTTACAGGATGACTGAATTTGGTTTGCACATTGTGAAACAATTCAATTTACTCAATTGGCACTAGTTTTATATCACTTGATCTGGTGATTACACAACATTTGCAGTCAGCAGTTCAACTTGCGAAATGAATACAACTACATTTTAATCTAACCAATTAGAAAACAATGACATAGGAAAATTTAATCACAGTTCATCAGGTCTTCAAATTCTATGAACAGTCCTGTCAAAATGCCAAGATGCAACTTCAAAATAGCCAATTTAGCAATCACCTGAAGGCAACAAAGTTGAATACAGTTGTATTCTTTCTTCCAAAAGCTCCTAAACCAAGATCTCACAGCGCTCAAATCAACACCGTAAGACCTCTACTGTTTGGATAAAAGGGTATAGTTGAGCAGGAAGCTCTAGTCTCAAATGCAGAATTACATCCTGAACACAGAGAAGACTATGGGCTTGCCCTTTGGACATGCGGAAACAAATGGATTTGCTGTGCACCTCTTCAGCTACTTAATGAGATAAAAGAGTCATCTCCTCAAGCAGAGGAAATGCCTAAAAGATGGGGAGGAAAACAAAGAGAAATAAGTGTTTTTAAAAAGATCAAAGATCATTCTGAATCAAAAATACAGAGCATATAAGTATAGTACAATGGTTGTACGGATTAGACTATTAATGGTAAATAAGCAGTGAAAAATGTTACAGAACTCATCTACTATAAAATCACAAATTTTGTTCTAAGAATATGTCATAGTTGTCTGATGAAGATGTCAATTTAAAGAATATCTTGAATAATGGGGCTATTTTGGTTTCAAACCTAACAGCATGGGCTTGCTTCAAGTCCAGCATACTAAAGAACCTGTACAGTTCTCTGTGTAAGTCTTCAGATGATACACAAAACAATCCTGCAGAAGGTGTGATTACTTGTCCTCTGCCATCATAGTTGATGATACTGAAGAAAACAAATCTTTTTTATTTCTCTGTCAAATGTATGTATCTGCTAGACCTGTTGTTCTAGATCTATGGGGTTTTTTTAAAGCCAGGTTTAAGGCAGAATGTGGGAGCCTGGATAGAACATGAAAGATATGATCAAAGACTAGTGATAACAAGAGTTCTGTCAGTCGAGAAAACTGACAAACTGAGAAAAGAATACAGGAAGACCTATTTTTCCCAGTCAGCACTTTTGCACGCTTGAAGTAAAACTGTATTTCACAGAAGCTCTGATAAAGTTTCTAAGATAGTGTCTTAAATCTGCCAGGGAGTAAAGATTAGCTTTCTTTAGGTAAGTTTCTCAGGTTATTTAATTCCCTAAGAAATGAGCTGAAACTCATTTAACCCGTATTTCTACTAGTCTTCTATAAAAGCTGGATCTTCTTGTTGTTAGGTGCTTAAGTAATAGTAAAGGTGATAAAGGTAGAAACAGTTCTGTCTTTCATAGACTGTGGGTGTCCTGGAACAGACAGTCCCCCCTCTCTAGATTAAATCCTGTTAGGAATTGAGCAATGCTATGGCACTTGCTGTTGTTCAACCAAAACTGAGCATGAAGAGAGCTACAGCAACAAGAATTTCGCTGCTCCCACTTCTGACCCAGGGAGTAACATGGGCATGCGTTAAATTAGTATAAAGTGTGGCAATCCTTTAAACCTGCTGTACTAGCATTGTAGTTGGAGCACTGCCCATCACTGAACTGTAGCGCCAGCCTGGCAAAATAGGAAAGCTCTGAGAATCTTGAAATTCCATGCAAGTGGAGTTCTGGTTTTGGGACAGAAAATAAGATTATGTTCATAACTACAAATATGATACAGGCTAAAGAATATCTCTTACTAATCTCTGCATCAAGTTTCTGAGCTGGGCACTGAGCCTGATCCAGCTCCTGGTGACAGCTGCAGGACTTTTTGAGCTGACCTAAATGGATTATCTTTGATGTTAGGCACTTAGGAGAATAAGTGGGGATTTCACTGTGTTGTTGGGAGTGATAGATTCTCATGCAGTGGTTTCCATGGATTTTAGTTGCTTTTGCAAGGTACCTTTAGGAGATAAGAGTTCCAGTGAACCAGCACAGCTTACTGCACCAGCACAGTTTGTTCACAGCATCTGGGCATACTTCTCCAATTCAGTGTCTCGGAGAAAACTTGGTCCTCAGTTACTGTGCCTGGCCAGGGGTCTAATATAATCCAGAGTCAAAAAACAATCAAAAAGAAGAAATGGTATGGGACAAATGTAATTTCTTTCCATGTTGCAATAGTTTACAGTTTGTGATGGTTGCTATTTCTTCTGCTACAGCTTTATTTTGAGTACGTGTTCATATTCAGTAAAATATTAACACATAGGGCTTAGTTCCATTCTTAGGACTACACAAATGTAACATAAAGAAAGAAGATTATCCTGTGTCCAGGAGGCTCTCAACATCTGCTATTTATAAGCACAGCTTTGTCAGAAGACTCTCGCTTCTCTAGAGTACGTGCTGGAATTGATAATCAGGTTTTACTTTTAGAAAGTGGGAGAGCCTAACTCAAAAAAAGTTACGTGCCTTGCCTAGCCTGACTCTCAAGAGCTGGTTCTGTAAAGATTACATATATCTTGTACATGAATAGTGCACCTTACACATTGCAATACATGTACACATCTTAAATTAGTCTACTTAGAAATCCTGTGGAAATTCATTGCTCCCTATATTTCTATGGAGCAGACTTCTGGCTGTGGCCAACGTGCCCAGCATCAGGCATATTCATACCAGCTTGTTTTAGTCACCTTACTTAGATGCCATTTCAGATGTTTGTTTCCCTATGAAATGAATGTCTTATCTGTCCTGTAAAAGTCACTTTTTATTTCATTCCCTGCAGAGAGTCATAAGCTCCCAATGTAAGTACCTAAGATGGATACATAAATGTAGGTGATAATGATCTCAAAGTCTGCCTCTAATAATGCAAGCTATTCCTTAGTGAGAATCTTTCTTCACACAATTCCCTGGTGTTTTCATAGTCTGAGGTACTTCTTTTAAACACCAGAGCAGTCTAAATATATCAGCGGAGACAGATGTTTTCCATTCTACACATCCTCTGCAGGCTTTATTAAATTGTCTGTAACTAAACAGTAGGACTGAGCCTCCTAGTTGTGTCATGCATTTTGTTTGCTTGTTCTGATTGGCACTTCTTGGTGGTGGTGCCTCAGTTAGACACGCTTTGGGCAAACCCTGCAACACAGGGAATCCTGATCCTCCACATTTACTTTCCACTTGCTATACACTATGGAGGAAATTTCAGGGCTGAGAATTCATACCCCAATACGCACAATGACTCCTCTTTTTCCATATAATAATTGTGAACCCTTTATGAGCATCATAATCGTGTTTTGTACAAAGCCCTAATTAAAATAAAAGCTTGAGGTTGGCTCGGAATGGCCTTGTGATCTCCTCACATAGCCATCAACTTGCCTTCTGTATTTTGCTTTTATTTGCCCCTTCTTGCACATTCTGCTTTGTCAATAGATGCCACTGGTAGCTTGCCAAATTGCTATTTGGAAAATGGGTTTACATTTCCAAATTATATGTTAGGTTTCAGTAATACCTTAAATAGACAAATATTTGAAGAAAGTCTCAACAATACATTCTTATAATTTCCTGCCTAATGAGGTAATTTTGCCAAATAAACTGGGAAAATACAAGGTTTTTGGATGCAAATCAGGTCTTTGTTATTTACATAACTAAAGTCCTTGGTCCTCTTCTTCATGTAATATCTGAAGTTATGCAGGCATAAAAAAAATAAAGACAATATATTTCAGTGGAAATACACCTAATTCTAAGCATATTTCCAATGTAATGACATCTTGTACATAGAAGAAAGGGAAAGCTCATTTACCAATAATAAGAATATTTTATCTATGTAAATCTATCTATACACAGTGTTACTTGGAAATTTACCAACTTTGATATGAATATCATCAGATGCAGTAAAGCCAAGCCAATTACAGGAAGATTAGGACTGTAATAAATTTGCTAGGATATGTTAAAATGAGAAATAAAAAATTTTTGTTCCTCATAACAAATGCAAGCATTTATGTCCTGATTTGATACTACGAAATATCACTGATAAGGAGGTCATTCAAGGTCAGAAAATTCAAAGATGATTTTCTTATTCTGTGGTCTGTAAGACTCTCATTTTTAGATCAGGAAAACCAGTTCTGACAGCTTGTCAGTCCAAATACTCTAGGTAAAGAAATCTAATTTCTGTTTTGTCATTTTGACAGGAAAATGATTTTCTGTTTTTCTCAAAGTTCTACTCTACTGAGTTGAAGAGCGTAAAACGTGAAGATTATTACACTCTTTCCTAACAGTTCTCCTGCTATCATACATATGGGATATGACCCTTAGTAAGAGGGAGCTGGAATATATAAATTATAACATGCATTTCTGTATGTTTCTCTATAAAGGAGTGAAAGACTTCATAATGGGAAATAATGGTTATTTCTTTGTCAAAACAAAATGGGCAGAGATAAACATCTTTATGTCACCTGCTCAGATGATTGCAGACATGCTTATGTTTCAAATGCATCATTATATGTCAGGTTGTCTTTTCTCTCTTATTGCTCAACATTATTGCTCAGTTTTAACTGCAGAAACTTCGAGCTTTGTGAATATGGATGAACATGAATCATCCATACACGTGACTCATGACTATGTTCTTGTGAAAGATTATATCACAGATACAGATGGACGATGAACCTGAATGAATAACTGACGTCAAACAAATAATGCAGGACTCTACAGTGAGTAGAACAGAGACGTACTGTTAATTGAGAAAGCTGCTAGGAAACCTCAAAAGTGGACCACCCTGCTGTGGCCTTCTCTTCACACTTCTGTGCATTCCTCCCCTTTGGGCTTTTCATCCTCGCTGCCATATTCCACCACGGCCACCAACTGGTGTAGGCAGAAGTCTGAGACCCAAATGATGCAACGAATCTCTTTCAGGGCTGGGACAAGTCAATGAAGCTGTTATGGCACATAGTGGTACTTGCCTATAATTTGGCACTGGCTGGGTGACACAATGCATTTCATTAATCAAAAATGCTTTGATGTTCCATTAGTTCCTGTCTTTGCCAGTTTTCCCAGTTTTGCATAGGATACAGTATGTTCTTTCTCATATGCTTTGCAATGTCATTAGATGTGCTTCATAACAGGTTATAATTGCATGCCGATACATTATCACTCATTTCAGGAAGTCATTTGGAATATGCCTCTCTATGTAGTACCATTTAATGCCTGATGGCCAAGAGATGCTGACTGCTGTGTTTTGGGTGAGATTGAAAGAGGAGCTCAAGAAGTACTTTGGCTGTGCAAGTCAGCCACAAATAATACTCTTGATAAGTCAGGCAAACAAGATTTATGCCAGTTGCAGTAACTGTGATGTATGTCCAAATTTTGTATTAAATTTGGCCTTCTACAGTCAGAAAATTCATCCTAACTGGAACTCTTTCTGGATCTGTATTACCATTAACAATCAGGTTCTGAAATCAGAATATATTCTGTTTCTTGTATGCAAACCAGTCATTTTCAATGGTAGGACAGTTTTAAATAAGGGTCAATGAGATTCATTTAAACAGTATTAAAATATTGCTAAATAGATCAGGTTTTTTAGCAGTTAAACTGAGTTTCTCAGAAGTGAACTCATTTCATTGTCCACCAGCTGTTGGCTCAAACGGTGAAAAGACATCATAGTAAAGATTAAAGCAGAAACTTTATCACTTTACAGAGTGGAATTATACACTCTATTCTGAACCAAAGACAAGTTAATACACACATACATTCCCATTAAGCATAGCGAATATCTCATCAATACATAATTAATTTCAAAGAGAAAAGAAACCATACTGCACATTGATCAATTTATTAAAGACAAGCTAACATTTTCTTGGAAAAATTTGTAAAAAATGTTCATAATAAACGGATTTATTTTTTTAGGACTTCCACAAACTTTTATTCAATGTATTCGTACTATCTTGAACTTTGGATTAGACCGGACACTCTGCTGTGAATACTCAAAATTGACAGTCTCATGTTTAAGCTTCCGTTACACGATACTGTCCACGTGTCCAAAGCAATACCTGCAGGCTCTAACTTTCTGTGACAGATTCTATAGAAACATAGTGTAAAAGAAAGTCTTGCTTCAGTATATTTAAAATACATACAACTTTTCCAAAATTCATTTAAATTAATGGAAGGAACTTTTTATATTTCAACCGGCAGTGGTTGAGGCTCAGTAGGTTCAGTCTCACAATCCATAAATGGTCCTCTACCTCTGTGCCATTATGGTGGTAGGACTATGGCTTAATTTCAGACGTGATATCACAAACTGGCAAGGCAACCAAGCCAAAGAAGAAAAGGTCTGATAAGAAAGTAAAGATACAAGGACTAGATATGAATAGAATTTACAGGTCAGAGGTATTTTTATGTTTATAGGTAAATAAGCTAAATTAGTGATAGCAGCAGACTCAGCTACCTGCCCATGGCATTTGCTCACACTTGGTGAGTGTGCCTGTCACACACTCACTGGACGTGTTATAACTGTACTTGTCTCGCACCTGTAAGGCACTGGTTCCCTGCTGTCTTGTACCTTGTGTAGATACTTGTCCCAGTGCCAACTGGCTTAAACTGTATTGGATTTGATGGATGAGCTTTATTTGCAGTAGATCTTTCCAGATTGCCAAGACATCTTTGGTCTTTGTTGCTGTGTACCTGGTCAGCAAAAGAGAAGCATCAGCAAGACACAACTTTCTTAGCAGACTTTTTAGCTGATGCTACATTTTAGAAAATGATATCTGTTATGTCTGGTTTCACTCAGATAACTGCTTCCTGATGCCTTCCTCAGTTCTTACATGTGACGTTAGTTTAGGCAAGCCCACAGACCCAATATCCTGTCATTTCTGGATGCCTGAAGCATAAAGGAAGGGAAAACCTTTTTTTTTCCTGGATGGACTAGAAAATATTGTTTAATTGAATTTTTGGTGCAAAAGAAGCAAAGTTCAGTGACAATTCAGTCCTATATTAAAGCAAGATGAAGACCTTTTATAGACTTTACTGCTGGTGACGTGTTAGCTGTAGCACGATTTTGCTGAAGAACGGGAACAAAGACTGTTTTCTGAGTGTTTTAAAATTAAATTATAAAAGTACAGACTGTACTAGACACTGTACAGGAGAACAGCTCAGCACAATCCAATGACCATAGAAAGCCCAGCTGTCCAAGATAATTAAGAAAATCCTAGCAGATCTGCAGCATGGTCAGCCTAGTGTATGGTCAGGACATTGCAGTGCTGCATCTGAAGGCTGATCATATTTGCACTCTTGTCCTCACGCTTTCCAGCTAAGTAGTAACCAGGAAGCAGAAGAGATTATTAGAAAGTTGGAAATCAAATTATGTCTGTGACCCTCTTTTCTAGTAATATAGCACCAACATGAGACACAATGCTTTCTGGACTCCTGCGTCTCCCTAATTTTCTGTAATACCAGCTCTCCCTCTATAAAATAATAGGGAACTACACCATTTTTACTTCACTTCTGTGAATTACTTTTATTTCTCTCATCATTGAATGAATTTCCAGTGTGTACACTGTAAGTAACAAAAGAAGTACTTTTATATATCAAACTATTTGAAAGATCTTAATTTTGGATTTACTTTTATTTAAACATAATCATATGGAAGTACAATTACTAAAAAAATATTCCTGTAACTCATTTTCATATCTTCTTAGTAAGTCAAGCAAAGATGTTATATTATACTTACTAAAATTATGTGTTCAATGTTAACATGTATAGTTAGCAAATCCATTCCTACTGTTGCATAGAACCACAGTGTCAAGTGCCAATGACAGATTTATTTCACAGAATAATACACCAGGGAATTACTCTAGTTCAGTGCTATTCACTGGGAATTACTATTCTTTAGGGTTGAAGGATTTAAATGCAGAAAGACTATGTATTATGCCATGTTAATGAACAAGATAAAGCTGGTACTAACTAGCTAATGTCATAAGATGTGCTATACCAATATACTCCTCAAGGAAAATACACATTTTCTGAATTTGAAACCTACTGTTTGAATTTAAAAGATAGAAATTATTCTAAGCCTTACAATGTCTGCAGTGTAGTGAACTTTTTCTGTCTTTCCAACTAGATCACGTTTATAATGCTAGAATGAAACAAGCCAAATCAATGGATTCACAATGGGAAGGCATGAATTTGTCTACAGATTTCTGGCATAAAGTAAAAATAGAGCTAACAGAGACTTCTTTTTCCCACTGTATAATTTTCTGAAACTCAGTGTTTATGGATGTGGAGCCCCTATCTCCACTGATATTTTATTCTTTTTTTTTTTTTTCTTATATTGTGTATGCATTGCTCTGACAGATTTTTTATGTTTTTTAAGTAAGACTAATGTAACTTGTAAAAATACAGCTGGAGAACCAGCAAACACATTTGAATATATATGGTAAAATATTGACCATATTATTATTATATTGACCATATATATTGAATATATATGGTCCCTTTCTGAAATATTAATCTCTTAAAGTCTGTTGGGATAGCTGAAAACAATCAGACAACTAATTTGCAACATGAACTATGTCTTTAGTTTTTTCTAAGGTAAGGGGACATAGTGCTATAAGAAAGTCAGATAGATACGCAACAAAAATGTTGAACTATCGTTTATTGTAATCAAATACAAGGTCACCAAATTCATAAGTGGGTCTTATCCACAGTTATGGACAGAATCCAAGCAACTTGTTCAGTGTTTTATTATTTACTGTTTGCTATTTATTAAAGAACACTTGTAGAGAGGTGGCAGGTTACCTCAGCTTTTTACATTTGTACTGTAGGATATGTTCCCTGTCTGGGAGATATTCCAGCTTAGCAGATGTCTCCCAGATGGTCATCTGATACAAAGTCATACACAGAAGTCAGGTCAGCAACTTTGGAAATAAAATCCAACTCACAGGAAATATTTATAGTTGATTCAGCATGCAGCAATATGACCTTTATAAATGTTTAAGGAAAAAGACGAGGAAAAGTTTACGTACTTAGAATAGAAAACTTTTGGTAAAAATATCGGGGAAACTTTTAGTTTGGCATTCCTAAGGCCTACCCAAAGTTAAAAAAGAAAGAAAAAAAGTTTAACATACTTAGAATAGCAAAATTTGTGGTAAAAATACTAGTGAAACTTTTAGTTTGTTATTCCTGAGGCCTACTTGATGTAAAAAAAATACAAAAGAACTCATAAATATCATATTATGACATCTGCTCAAAACAGATGGTTTAAATGGATTGTAGAAAACTTATGAATTGGAAACAAAATACATCATCTTTCACATACTCTAAGTGCCTGCCCATACTTATCCAATTATTTCTCTAAAAGCCATTCAAGGCTTTTGGAGTTCTGACACACAATGACCTGTTATTTCTATCAATTAATAGGTAAAGAATCATCCTTCTTCATGAGCAGAAGCAGAGGCTTACAGCATGAGTAGAGCATATGATTTGTCTGCTCAACTTTGATGGAAAACTGAAACAACTACCAAGGGACAAATGACATTAGGATGGAATAATTTTATCTCAGAACAGCTCTTTCTGCTTTTTAACATGTAGACACCTCACACAGGCACTCTGCAAACACTATATTCAAAATGAAAATAAATATTAATGTTCATAGTTATCTATTTGAGGAGTTATTTGCAAAGTCTAACATTAAGATCCCTAAAGCCAATGTAGAAAAAAAGCCGTCTGCGTTACCCCCGGAGGGGTTATACATCTCTTCTAGGACAGGGAAGCTTGTTTTGTAGCAGAAGCTTCTCAGGCACATGCCTAAAGTTAAACAATTCTGCTCTTGTTGGGTTAGCTTTCAGCCAGATGAAACAGCAAGCAGAAACATCCAGTGCTACGACCGTATCAGCAGTCTGCCAAAAAGGGTGGACAGCAGAACATGTGGCCTAGGGTGGAGGGAATGCCACTTCTGACAGCAGCATTAGTTAGCTTAAACTGATTATGACACTATAACCCTTTCTTGCCAACCTGCCAAAACAATCATCCAAATTGCGCTAGAGTACTTCCAGATAATACACTGGAGCTCTCCTTTCAACATTAGAGATCTGGGCAGACTATTTGCTATAACATTTCCTTTACTCTGCTTTGCATTGCATAGGAAGTTTATATTTCTGTCCTGGCAGTTTTGTGTCGCTAATTTGTGTAGAATATTTCATTCACAAAACCAAAAGTGTACGGTGACTTTATAGGTTTGAAAAGTTATTTAAAGAATGAAAAAAAGTGGACTGTAAGTGATTTCCAAGTCTGATTCTAATACCAGTTTTCACAGTTTGTTATTCTGCACACAGTATAGTTTACCTTAGTCTTCTATAGCTGCTCTGAAAAGCATTTATTAGGAGACTGCTGTAACAGTATTTCAAGTGATATAACTTCTTACTGTGCGTCGCATGCTGGTTTAAAGATATGTCTGCACTGTAATGCAGTACCTTCCTTGACTACAAAAGCCAGGTGGGCTGAATCTCAGGCGGGCACTCCCAGACCCTTGAGAAGAAGTCTTAGGGCTTTCAACACTTTTTAATTCTAAATTTGCCTTAGCCTTATTTTGGGTTTGAAATAATTTTTTTAACACAATTTTTGAATTACAGTGGCTGCGAAGGTGCTTTCGGTCATATAACTTTAGTGTTCTTTATCTGCCTTTATAAAAGGGGCAACAGGATTTCAGGCACAACAGGCAGTTCCTTGGTTTATCCTTTTATATAAAGTGCAGCGATCTACTATTTAGGATCTGGATGAAAGATTTGTTTTGGTTCTGGTTTTGGTTTTTATTGCTTTTTGTCAAATATACAGGATATAAAGTCAAAGTGTCTTCTACTTTCCCTGGGGAGACCATCTGGGGTTTGTGGCAGTCCTTAGTTCTGGAAGAACAGCATGTAGCACAGGCCAGACACCTGGGCTGTGCCATGACTTTTACATTTTTTTTTCTTATAAAGATTGCAGAATAGAACAGAATATTTCAGTTGGAAGGGACCCACAACAATCATCTAGTCCAACTGCCTGACCACTTAGAATTGAATAATCTGGTTTTACCATGCAGACTCAAAACACATTAAGAAATATATTAGCCCTAGATTTACACATTTCAGGCCCAGATACACTGTCATTACGTGACCTCAGTGGGAATACTGCCGGAGTGAGGAGTGAAGTCTTCAGCTTTCAATGATATGCTTGTAACGTACACAAAGAAGACAGAAAAGAAAACAGATGACTAAAACTTGCACTTGTATGTGGTTTCAGTTACTAATATCATCTTCATGTCATGGCATTTGATATGTGCTCCATTTTTTAGGTTGCTTTGAAGCATTCTTGCTGCACACCAAATTAATTTTAAATTGGCTAGAGTGGTACCTATTAGTGCCTGACGTAAAAATTAGTTCTAAAATGGATTTTCATATCCTGAGGGTAGATGGTACATTTTAAAGGATTTACAAATGTCAAGGTCACTGTAGCTTTTTATTTATCACAGTCAGCTTGGGAAGTAGAACATGTTTTCCTGGAGGTGTTACAGCTTTTTGCAACAGAATTTTTGAATAGAAATTTACCTTTGATGTTACATGATTCTATAAAATAGAAAGGAAAAGAAAACAAACTTAATTCTTGACAGCAGAAGCGTGACTCAGGAGCTCGGCTACGCTATGTCAATTTAAATTAACCTTTCTTATCAGGACTGTTGCTTGAAATTTAAAACAGATTTTTTTAAAAATCAAATTGAATAATCTTTAGAAAAAATGACATAATCCATAATTAAGGGTCATATTATTTTTGAATCGATTGTCATTAAGGGGCAAAGTGTTATTTGTACAGCATTCAAGTATAAGCATATTATATAACCAAACAACGCAATACCAGTTCCATTTCCCTACTGTAAATTGCAACTTTTTTTGTTTGGTCCACTTCAAGTACCCTTGAAATACTTGAACATGCTGATTCCAGCACTCTCTGAATCAGAAAAATTTCCTTTGCACAGAAAACATCTCTTTAAAGCTGCCTGCCCAACACCTCTTCAATTTATGCAGATGACACAACCCTTCTTCAAAACTAGAGTCAGTCTAATATGTATCCACTCCGGACCATTCCTCAGTTCTACCTATTCTTGCCTGCACCAGGTGCTTTTAGGTGGACAGACCTGTGCTGCACTTAAGAATGTAAAGGGACATGTATTTTACTCTTTTAAACGATCCATTTATCTCACAATAAATAGTTTGAGAGTTACAGTCCAAGGCTCAAAATATGCCTCCACTATGGGTATAGTTTACAGTTCTAATCATCGCAGATGCCAAACAACAGGAATGTTTAACAGCTGTCAAACCTTCCATCCATTTAAAAGTCTAATTGATTTGCACATATGCAGTACCATACATATGGTATTGGCCTTTGAGAGGGTACACAAATATAATGAGAAGCTTGAAGAAGTTAGCAACACGCAACTATTCACCAATGATCACTGAAAACTTTAACCATGTGAGCTCTTGGTTAACACAGTTTGACACACAATGAAAAGCCTGATAATCTGTCTCTTAAACCACAAAATAAAGATATTTAACAGAAAGTAGATTTACTATAAGGAAGATACAGATGAAGAAAAAACTACAGAAAATTTACGATTGTGCATGTCTCAGAGGCCCTCACGAGGAAGTGGCATAAACCACTGCAAGGAAAAATAAAAGCAGCATAATCCCAGCACGTACAGTTTTTGGGAAATAAACTATTTCACAACTGAGTAGATTTTAAAAATGTCATCTAAAGAAAAACTGGATATAACTTGTTCCTAGAATACAGAAACAAAAGACAGGGAAAGATTCCATCTGAGCAAGTCATATAAGAACAACATAAAAGATCTTTTTTTCCTATTCCTCCCTTCTTTACCATGCCTCTTCCACTTCCCCCTTTCCAATATTTTTACAAAACTTATCAGAAAAAATATAAATTAATAGGTAAAAAAGGAAATTACTTCATTTTGTGAAGATTTCCCTTCATGAAATTTCCTTCCAAAACTTCATAGATGATGTTTTCACCAAATACACTTGCAGTTCATGAAAGGGCATATAGAAAATATGCAGGCAGCACTTCATTGTCAGTAATATTCTCTAGCCTCTGTTAACCCTTCCATTACTGCATAGTTTCAACCAGTCACATCCATCAGTCAGCCTTACTCTTCACACTGTCACCACACTCTCTTTAGAGAAGAAAGGACTTGCCTACTCTTACTGTCAGAGCCCTCAAGGCACTAACAGGCTTTAATGGCCCTGACCAGCCTCAGCTGGAGCCTCCACTCACATCCCTTGCCTTGGTCCTTCAGTGGCCTGAGCCACACTGATGGAGAAGTACTGGTCTTGGTTTTGTGCAAGTCGTACCTGTGCTTGGCTATTGAGCCCCTTGATTCAGGCCTTGACCTACAAACTGACTTCCTGGTTTCACCTTGGACAATCATGCTGCTGTGGACCTGCTTGGCAACTACTGGAACTGATCCTGATGTGTGTGGGTTGACACACACACCAGGTCCCTTGATCTCAGACCTGCCTCATGACAATGAACTTGTCTTGTGATCTGGACTCTTGGTGGGATATGGTGACCACCTCTGGATATGCCCTTCTTACCTTGCTCAGGGACCGTGGAGCTGGGTCCTGGCTGTTCAGGCTGGCTCTGTTATGCTCAGAGAGATGCTGGCCAGTGCTGTTCCCTGATGTTTACTTTTGTGCAGCTTGTCTGTAGTCTTGAGTATACTTTCTCATTATGCAGTGGTAAATAATTATCTTTCCTTCTTAGGTTTTGTGACCCTTTTTCTCTTCAGGTTTCCAGTTGACTCTTGGTTTGCCCTTCCTTTCATGCCTTTCTTCTCAGGTTCTCACTAGGCCTCCTAGCTGTGGATCTCACTCCTTTCTCAAATCTGTCTGTCCCCTTCCACTAGGAAATCCCTGTCAGTTGTCTTCAGTCGAACTACTAATCCAGGAGGTTCCTGGAATG
>VYZM01003503.1:9852-30953 GCA_013398915.1 Dromas ardeola
ATGCACCCCCAGCCTACTTGCTGAGAAGCAGGAAAGGCCTTGACGCTGTGTAAACACTATATAATTAAAGAAATAAAACATCAGTGTGTTATCAACACTGTTTTCATTACAAATTCAAAACATAGCACCATACAAGCTACAATGAAGAAAAGTAACTATTCCATCCAAAACCAGTATACATAAGAACAAACATTGTATTTTTTTCAAATTTTCATTCAGCATTTTGGTGCACTACAAAATTCTATAATTCAACATTAATTACAAACTGCCACAAATATCACTAAGGGTACCACGAATATTTCACAAAAAGGCCCAAACTAGATGTTAAGCACCTAAGTTAAAAACTGATATCTGAAACTTACCTATTCACAGCATCTGACCATAAAAAAAAAACCCCAACGTTGGCCACAAAAGGTCAACAGACAGAAATGGTCCAGAATTCCACTCAGTTAGCCACTGGCCAACAACAATAGAATTTGTTAATTGGCAGCACCAGCACTTCAAAGGAAAAAGAGTTTTCATTTTTCTCAAAGGTAATTCATATGCACCAACTCTAAGATTAGTATTGCAGTAAAGGAAACCCTGACTCTAACACTCTAAGAGGACAGTGGGAAGGAGAGATTTTAACTTCTTAAAGGTCTCAGCACAGATGTCTGTGATNGGTAATTTATCCAGCGTATTTATGGAAATAACACACTTAACTCTAGTTGTTTCTTATAAATGCCAGCAAACTGCAAATATTGAACAGAAATCATAATACCAAAACAAATGAGGTGAAATAAGTGAAAAAAAACATGTATATGGCTCAGTATGTTAAGACTCCATTAATTGAAATATAACAAAGCCATCATATTTTTCGCAACGTTCTTGGAGCTTTGGATAAAAAACTGAAAATGTCTGGACTAATTCAAACAGTTCACAAAGTAAAATAAGTAGTTTCCTCTATTGCTTCAAATTACTGCACAAAGAGCTTGAAATGATTGTGCTAATACTGACAGAGAAAAAGATAGCTACTCTGCTCTTTGGCAGGTAGCAAACAGGAAGATGTTCTATCAGGGCGTTGCACTTCAGAGTGAGATATTCTGAGGATGGCTAACCAGTGACAAAGTCTTGCAGATTGCAGACAATTTGTGTTTAGAGGCAATTGTGGTGGTGCTGTAGACTGAAACACTACAGTCACTTCATGGGAGTTATTTTGTGGTATCTCTGGTCTGATGCCATGGACTGAATGTCCTTTAGCACTTGGAGCACTAAATCGTAGCCTTTCATGCACCTTTTAATTTGTTTTCAGCCATGACGAGTGGAGGCAATTAAGAGATTTACTTTGAAAGCACAGTTCTGATTCAAAATAAAAAATAATATACAAATATATAAATAATGAAGTCACCTAGCAACAAAACACACGCATAATTTGTCCTACTGTATACCCATGTGCAGTACTTTATTTGTAATTTAGTATTCATGGTTGCAGAAAAGGGAATAAACATAATGTTTCTTTCTATGGCTAGGGACACTCAGGTAGAGAAGATAAATGCCTACTCCAATGCCATGATCTCTTCTACTGGGAACTAGAAGAGGAAATACTAATTGCTGAACCTCTTCTCTGAAAGCTAGACTATGGGTTTTTATACTGAAAGATGCAAGGTGTACAGGATTTGTATTATTTAATTTCTCAATTGCTGTATTAGTATTTACTCAATAAGAAAAGTCTCCTGAAATTCTGAAACTTCTAGACAAGCAGAAAATATCCCTTGAGGATTAAGAAAGCATCAGAAAAGTTGCCTCATAGATCTAAATTAGCTCATGGAATCTAAAGTGGATAATGACTTTCAAAGAGAATTACAATTGTATATAATAAAAATAAATATATAAATGTAAGATAAGTAAATCTGGTTCAAAGCAGTCAATTTCCTTCGGGCATCTATGACTTACTGCACTGCTGTGACATTATCTTATATTTGCTATGCTTATGATGAATCATTTTCTTTGCTTGCTACATGACTACTTAGAAAACTAGATTTTAACTTGAGGAGAAACATGAAACTATTTTAAGATTTAATGAGAAATTAAATGATTGTTAGCAAATCAAAAAATATATTTTTGTCTATGGCCAAGTTACAGTATTTGTCCTCATATACCATAAGCAGACAATTTCTCCCTCTAATTTTCTTGTTAGTCTAAAAGTAGGGGAGGGTAAACATTAAAGAAATTTGCACCGTCCTTCCAAGAGCTCCAGTCTGTTGGCCAGATGTGTAGACTGGAGCAAACCCATGACAAATACCTCATATTCCAGCTGCACTGTAATCTAGTTTACACAAACACTCTTGGGAGATCTATTTTTGATGGATCTTACACTGATATTTGGCAACACCAAAAACCATTCAGTTTCCAATTGAATGCAGTGCTCTGCTTTGGTTTAGAAGTGTAATTTAAAATAAGCAAATTGAAGTGTCTGTTTTCATTTAAAAATTTCTTTTATTTATGTAATACTAAACTGATTTAGACTAGACTAGACTAGAATAGACTGTTTTGGTTGGAAGGGACATACAACGATCATCTAGTCTAGCTGCTTGATGAATTCAGGGCTGACCAAGTTAAAGCATGCTATTAAGGGCATTGACCAAATGCCTCTTAAGCACTGGAACAGTCTTGGGGCATCAACCACCCCTCTAGGAAGCCTTTTCCAGTGTTTAACCACCCCCTTGGTGAAGAAATGCTTCCAAATATCCAGTCTGAATCTCTCCTGGTGGAGATTTGAAACATTCCCACATGTCCTGTCACTGGATCCCAGAGAGAAAAGATCATAGAATCATAGAATGTGTTGGGTTGGAAGGGACCTTTAAAGGTCATCTAGTCCAACCCTCCTACAGTAAGCAGGGACATCAGATCAGCACGTTCCTCTCCACTTCCCCTCCTCAGGAAGCTGGAGAGCAATGAGGTTACCCCTCAGACACATTTTCTCCAAACTAGACAAGCCAAAGTCCTTAGCCACTTCTCACGGGACGTGCCTTCCAGCCCTTTCACCAGCTTTGTTGCCCTCCTCTGGATGCATTCAAGGACTTTCACATCCTTCTTAAATTGTGGGGCCCAGAACTGCACACAGTACTCAAGGTGAGGCTGCACCAACACTGAACACAGAGGGATAATCACCTCTTTTGAGCGGCTGGTTATGCTGTGTTTGATGCACCCCAGGATGCGGTTTACCCTGTTGGCTGCCAGGGCACACTGCTGGCTCCTATTGAGCCTGCTGTCGACCAGCACCCCCAGATCCCTTTCTGTAGGGCTGCTCTCCAGCCAATCCTCTCCCAATTAACGTGTGTGGCCAGCATTACTCCGTGCTAGCTGTGGAATATGGCATTTCAACTTTTTAAATTTCATCCCAGTATTATGAATGTATGTCAAATTTAACAGCCAATCCTTGATCCATAAGCCACAAAACTCTTTTTCTAGTCTTGAAAGTAATTTTATGGGTTGTCCACAACAGATTTACAAGGTGACTAACACATGATTTTAATTTTACTTCATATTTTACATGCAGACTGTGATTTTGTTAATTTTTTGCTGAACTTTTGAATTGGTGACGAATATGCAGTAAATATTGCACAAAGCTGCAGAAGAAAAACTTGGTCTATGCCAAGTTAAAGGCAACTTACCTTCCATGTAACACAATAGTTTGGCTGTAGAAGATGCACAGAGGAACTCTATGAACTCTGAGTCTCAATCAGATTAAAGACAAAAAATTCAGGCAGGAATATTATGAATGAATTACACTACCTGTGACGCACAGTATATACTGGCTCCAGAGAGACGTATACATGCTTTGGGAAAGAGTGTGAAGTCACTACTTTTGCCTATACGCTGTGGGTGGGAGTATGTATTATGTTATGTATACATTATGGTACTGTGACCTGCTCTTCTGTCAGGTGGTTGGGATGTAGAACTGGCGAGGCTTCCTGAGAGTGCTTTCACGAGCAAGCGTATCATACAGTCCTGTTTATTAACTAAGTAAGCATCTTAACAATAGTTGAACACGTTTCCATCCCTTAGAAAACTTCCATAACAATTCTGATAGTAAAGAAGACATTTAATTTCTATTCTAAGTTTATTCATGGCTAGTTGATACCCATTTGTTCTTATTACTTGTAGTTTAAATAGCTCACATATCTTCCTAGTGTTTCTCTTTTCTGCTTTTCCAGCCCCCCAATATATTTAGATTGAACAGTCATATTAGACTTAGACCTTAATTTTCCAGGTTTAATGAGCCAAAGCTTTTATTTCTTCCAGCAAGATAAACTCTCCATTATCCTTATTATTCTGCAAGCCTTCTGTGCACTGATTCCAGTCTAAATGCAGCTCCCTTGATATAGGTGACCTTGCAAAATTTTCCCTTTCTTGGGATGTTAGCTGCAAGTCATCACTAAATTGTTTGCTTTAGGACATCATTAATATTGTCTGTTAATCACACCCTTCACCCCTTTAGCCAGTTATTTCATTAATTTGTTTTGTCTCTTTTTTTATTTTTTCCCTTCTCCCCTTCTCCTTCTTCTTTGACACTCACCTAAACAATGTCTAAAAATGTATCACACTTTGCTGTAGCAACTATTTGATAAAGGAATATGCCACAGCACTGTGGAATAACTGGGCCCTACTTTTTATTAACAGCATTTGTTCTTTAATATATGTGAAACTACAATTCTGCCCTGAAGATAATTCCTGATAGCATTTATTTCTCGAGTAAATTCATACCAAAATCTGACCCATGGGGATTTATAAGAGCTTTCCACACCTTAGGCTTCATCTGTACAAACCTGGGATCTTGGGAGATTTATGCAATGGAAACAAAGTAAAGCTTTCTCAGTGGTCCTGGATTTCTTCAGCACAACGCATGCACAAACCTGAGCAAGTTGTAGAAATGATCTCAGAAACAGCAAAACTAAGCCAGGTTGTGAAAATCTTTTCACATTTGTTTGTCTTTAATGAATAACTGAACTGTGAAGAATCAATGAATACAGTGAGATAGTGGTAGGTCACTTCTAAATAATTTTGCTTCTTACTAGTCTATTATGAGGGGACTAGGATGATTAGGGGACCGGAACATCTCTCTCATGAAGAAAGGCTGAGGGACTTAAGTCTTTTCAGTCTGGAAAAAAGATGACTGAGGGAGGATCTTATCAATGATTAAAAATACTTAAAGAGTGGGTGTCAGGAGGATGGGGCCAGTCTTTTCTCAGTGGTGGCCAGTGACAGGACAAGAGGAAATGGGCACAAACTTGAACATAGGAAGTTCCATCTAAACATCAGAGAAAACTTTTTTACTTCGAGGGTGGCAGAGCGTTGGAACAGGCTGCCCAGAGAAGTGGTGGAGTCTCCTTCTCTGGAGACATTCAAAACCAGCCTGGACACATTCCTGTCCAACCTGCTGTAGGTGAACCTGCTTTGGCAGGGGGGTTAGACTAGATGATCTCCAGAGGTCCCTTCCAACCCCTGTCATTCTGTGATTCTGTGATTATTCTCATCTTCATGTTACGTAGGATAGACCTCTAATGTTCCTCAGTCCAAAACATTTACTTCAGTCCTGTGCTGGGTTTATACGTCCAGCTCTTGGTAGTGAGGGGACTGCAGGCATGTCCTCCATGAGAGGAGCTGCCCCCATGTTGGGCACATCCAATTCCAGCCAACTCTAACACAGACCTGCTGCTGGCCAAAGCTGAGCCCATCAGTGATGCTGGTGGAGCCTCTATGACAACATATCTCAGAAAGGTTAAAAGATGCTGCACGGCACCTATGAGAGAGGGGAGTCAGAAAATGTGAGAGAAACAGCTGTGAGAGAAACCCAGGTCAGTGAAGGAGGAGGGGGAGGATGTGCTTCAGGTGCCGGAGCAAAGATTCCCCTGCAGCCTATGGTGAAGCAGGTTGTTTTCTTGCAGTCCATGGAGGACTGCATTAGAGCAGAAATCCACACTGCAGCCCATGGAGACCCCATGCAGGAACAGGTTTTCTGTGCCCTGGAAGGACCCAGAGTGAAGCAGTCTGTTCCTGAAGGACTGCATCCCATGTAAAGGGCCTTTTCTGGAGCAGTTCCTGCAGAACTGCATCCTGTGGGAAGGACCTACGTTGGAGAAACTCATGAAGGACTGTATCTCATGGCATGAGGAGGAAGGTGGCAGTGGTGAAGTGTTATGACCTGACAGCAAAACCCATTCCCCATCTCCCCTGTGTCACTCAAGGTCGGGGAGAAGGAGGTAGACTTGGGAAGAAGGTCAGGGTGGAGGGAAGGTGTTTTTAATTTTGTTTCTATTTCTTACTATCCTATTCCATTATTAATTGACTATAAGTCAAATTAATTTCCCCAAGTCTGTTTTGACGGCAACTGGTGAGCGATTTCCCTGTCCTTATGTCAACCCATGAGCTCTTTTATCTTATTTTCCCACCTTGTCCTGCTTACAAGGAGGAGTCAGAGAGGGTCAGTGGGCACCTGGCAACCAGTGAAGATTAAACCACCACAGTCCTTTCCTTTTCCTTTCTTCAAGTGTGGGGTTCACACTTGTCCAAGAGTCCCATGTGGGATTAGGAGCAGTGTAAAACATTTATCACATTCCAACTTGCTACAGTAAGTATTCCTTTTACCCTTAAAGAAGAATTCTAATACTTCCACATTATTTCTGGGTGAGGACCAGTTTCTAAGAATAACATGGACTAAGATTTACTTGCACCCAAAAAATTCTAATATGATCAATAAGAACCTTAGTTAATCGCAGAAAAAGCCACAAAATACAGACTGTGCTGCTGCTTATTTTCTAGCACAGCTTAAGCAAGTAATGTGGAGTCTGATTACACTTTTACTGATTACACTTTTAAAGACTATGAAGATAATTTTTTTAAGTCCCTGAACATCATATCAAATAAATGTATTTAATAGCATTCTGGTATTACGAAACAGTAATATAGCCATTGGCATAATAGGAGTAGCAATGTAGGTCTCAGGACACAGGCATTAGCTACGATTTATTCATTTATTATTTCCCCAACTTGTTGCTCATCCTTTTCTCTTTTTGGTGTATGATACTTTTTCGTTCCTCTAAATGGCATAGGGATTGCAAATCCATCAGGCAAAATGATGCAGTTTCTAAAAATCTCACATTTTGGAAATCAAGAAATCTTTCCTTCAGCAATGAAAACTGGCGCCCTGCATATCTGCACCTCTGTATCTGCCCAATCATATCTCAGTTTATATGTATGTTTCTGCCTGCGCTTCTTACCCTGTTTTTATGAAACTCTGACAATATTGTTTTATATTACACTCATGCTACATACAGTCTGCACTACATATATATAACTGGGCATTTTAGAAATGGGTTAATTGCATCATTTATGATTGTATTAAAGTCATAGAATGCACAAATCACATGAATGCATAAGACATTGTTTTTAAATCAGTGACAGAGTTTATTAAGAGGAACCACGAGATGGTTTCTTTTCACTTGAGCATATTATGACCTTTCAGAGCTTCTTCTTCTACCATAAGGTAATTAGATCAGTCCAATGATGTGAAGCAAATGTTTAAGGCTATTTAATTGGCACCAGAGTTCCGTCTTCCAAAAATAGTGTGGTGTTGTTTTTTTTTTTTATTTTAAACTCTGCATTGGATTCTTGCAAGCAAGCTCATATTTTTGCCTGAAGTCCAAAATAGCTGAAGTCATAGAAAGAAAGAAAGAAAGAAAGAAAGAAAGAAAGAAAGAAAGAAAGAAAGAAAGAACAAGAAAGATGAAACAAGCAAAGAAAATCGAGACAAGAGAAATCTCTAATCTCTTATGTTGATCATTTTCAATCCTTCATAACCTCTAAATACCAGATGTGAGAAGGGCAATACTTTTAAAGAAATGGAGGGCAAGGGTATAGTAAAAGCAGAAAAGAAATGCAACTAAAATGAAATTCATATGCAATAACAAGGGAGCTCTAATTGATGCTAAGTCTTGGTTAACGTTTAACATAGCAAATTAATCAATAAATGTTCTACAGAAATGAAGCCGAGTTATTTAAAATTAAGGCACAATAAAATGCAGAAGTGATAGCTCTATTAATGCCTAGTTTTCAAAGTAGTGGAATACTCTGAGAACCTCCTTCACAGATCCTTCAATATAGAGTTTTGCAAAAAAAGACCTTTCCAGAGTAGGATCCTTCAATAAAAATAGGGTTAAGGAGAAAGTATGAAGAGACACAAACCCATTCATAGCTAAATCCATGTAAATTTAGCTGTGAGAAGCATTTTCAATACAGTGCAATAAAGAGCCAGTGTTTGATGGGTTCAGGCAGATCAAATCTTAATTTTATAGGAATCAAAATAATTACTGTAAATATAACCTTGTTCACATGAAAAAAAACTTCATACTTTTATGCAATATTACTGATTTAATGGTCTCTGTCAGAGTCTGCAAATCACATGGAAGATATTTTGGAGGAGTGAATGCCTCTGATTCCTGAAAAAAATGGAAACAGAAACTGTAGGAAGGAAAATGTAGAGAGAAGATATTCACCAAGACCATGAAGTGGAAGAGAAGCAGAGAAAGAAGCTGTGAAAATAACAAAGCAAAATAGACTTCACAGTATGTAGTGAATGCAGGAAAAGGCACTAAGTAATAAAGAGTTGGTGTCTGATTCTACAAAAAACGTTTTCCTCTTTATCTGTGTGTAGTCTTTTCACTAATAACCAGATGAAAATTTCATTTTATGGTGTTATGAATCCATATTCTTCATTCCACAGGACAATGCTTAAATAAGAATCTTTCTCTTCATAATAGATTTGCTAACCATAATTTCTTATCAAAATGATGAAGTTGAAATGAAGACCAGTAAATTATTTTCTTTTGTTTCTCTAAATGAGAAAAATTCTGTGTCCTATAATTCCTGAGGTACACACATCTTTAACATTATGAAGGTTAAAGAACACACATAATGTTCTAGACTCTATATAAAGCATTGTTCAAGCAAATTATTGTGAAAAACCACACTCTACCTTATACTTTCATCTGAGAAAATGAAATGCTTCTTTATCTTTTAGAATGCTGATATAAGTATGGAAGAAGCTTCCCAACACAGCAAGAAAAAGTGTTTCATTAAAAGGAAATGAGATACTGACATCCATGCAGTAGACACCTAATTTGGTTTGGATTCCAGTAAAAATCTAGCTGCAAGAACATGGAATTGAGATTGCAAACACGGCCCAAAGAATTGTTAAAATTGAGAATTATACCATTCTGCCCAGACTGTGGTGGAGATTAGTAGGTTAAAGCCAGACCTATAGTCTCCTACAGTCACTTGTCTAACGTAAGTATACAGACTTCTATTCACAAAAATACTAACTTTCTTTCTAGGAAAAAGGAAAAATCATTTTATCTTCCCCTCCCCCCACCCCTTAGGTTGACTTATACTTAAAGTACCCATAGTATGCGCCACCGTTAGAAAATACATCCAAAACTCAGAGTAGCAAATACGCATTGAAACTTAGATAAAGATGATCAAAACATTATGATTCAGACATGGTCTCCAGAAGTGCTTAACATCGAGACTGAGCTGGGCAAAAGACTGACTATTTAATAAATGGCCTCACATTTTATCTTCATGGCTTTTTATGAACCCTTAAAGAAAAACATAATTCATTTCCCTGAGCAGCAATTAGCTCAGGAAGTCATCTTCATATGAATACAATTTGCTGCAAAAGATAAGATGAATCTGACCTACCACAGAGCACACTGGTAAGTGATTCTAATCACTTTGTTTGCGTCATATCTGTGTTTAGTCTGTACATTGAACCTGATGGTTTCACTGAAGCATAGAGGGTTGTTGTTTGTGTTTTGGGTTGTTGTTTTTTTTTTTCCTTTAAAATAATATTGTAAATCTAGGATAATGTTGAATATTGTAATATATTGGGGCTTGTTATTACGTTTATATCCCATTACTTCTTCTGTTTATGTGTATATACAACTATCTCCTTTACCTTTTAATGGCCACAAAAAACCTTAATGTTTCTATCGTCACTTCTTATGATTGTCTCTTTTCTGAATAATTTTGATACTCTGTTATTCAGTCAAGATATTTTTTTCCAACTCATTAACCTTTCATAGTAAGAATAATGGATTATTGTCTGAGCACTTTATTAAGAAACGCTGCATAAGAAATAAAGTAAAATAAATCACCTTATCAATGATTTTAAAAACTTCACTGAAATTTTGAACTAAGTTAAGACAAAAATGCATCATCTACAGGGCAATCAACTTTAGATACAAGATACTGTGCATTTATTAACAGCAAGACTATTTATAGTCTTGAATATTTGCATTTATCAAATGTTTATTGGCTACTTACGCAAATAAGATGTCACATTAGAGAATAAAAGGCTTATGTACTTTCTTAGTTTCACATAGTTCATAACTTTTTACCAATTACGGCATAAGATTGCATTCCATTGTCCATCCTGCTTGCACAAATCTGGGATCAAAATTCTTAAAAACAAAACAAAGCAAACAAAAAAAACCAGTTGTGCATTATAATACTACCAAACATTAAGGAACTCTTTTTAATCTGAAAACTACTATCATTCTTCTTTTTAATTCCTTTTCTCCTTATATCCCTTTCATTAGCCCTCCTGTTCTCTGATAATGCCAAATTGCTTATATGATTTTTAACATTCTGTCTCTTTCTCTGAATTAAGATTTCAGTAAAAACCTATCAGCCCATGGGAACAAAACCCAGTCTGGTTGAAGTCTGATATTTATCAATATTCAGAAACCCTGGGAGGCCTGCCAGATATATTAGTTCAGACTTAATTCAGTTATAGAATAACAATGCATCATTTAAAAATTAAAATTAAAATTAAAATGGGTTATTCAGCAAATTTCAGATTCTATCAAAAAATCTGATCTCTGTAAAAGACAACAAACTTTGTGGATATACTCTAAACTCATAAGAGTCTGTAGCCATCTTTATGTCATTTCAGAGTTGAAAAAATGACTTCAAGAATGAAACAGACACATTGACTTGAATGAACTGAAGCGTCACCTGAATCTCTCCAGCACTCGCAGGGAACTGAAATCCTTATCATGCCTTGCATATATAACTTTTAGAAATCTACAGGGAAGTAAAATGATACCACACTTATTGTGTGTTAGTAAAAATTATTCACACTACTTACCAACAATACAAATGGAGAAGAAGAATGAATATTCTTGATGGTTATCCACTGGATCAAAAGTTAAAAAAAATCAGCTCAGTGTTACACTGAAAAGATACTATAACATAAATAAGGACCGAAGATATAAACTAAATAAAACAATAATTCCAACTTGAAAGTCAAGAAATGTTTGTATTTAAGATTCTCTAGATTTTGCCATATGTAACTTTACTGGATGGTAACTTTACTGATGGTAATTTTACTGAAGGTAACTTTACTGGGAGTTCCATTGTTTAGGAAAAAAATGTAGCAGGAAAAAAAGGTGGGGTAGAATACACAATACAAATAAGTCTTCAGTTCCGAAGAAAGGAACTTGTATTTTCTGTCGTTAATTCTCTCTTGTGTTCTCTCTTCCATTATGAGGAACGCTTCATACATTTCGCTGCATGAAGGTGTAGGTGTAGCCACAGGTGGTGAAAGATTACTGTCAGGTCTATAACTTGATGTGAGCAAGGAGCTTCCTGTATCCAGACTTCCATTTTGAAAGGCCTGACTGGGCTGTTCAGCCAGTAACTTGTACAGGATTTCTCAAAAATCTAGTCAAATCTCACATCCTGTATGGAAACTAGATTAGATAGTTTTTTTACATGACAATGTTTTACAGGTGCCTTATGAGTTCTTTAAAAATAGAGTTGATTTTCTCATATTCCACTAGTCTTAAATTGAATATGAAAAAAAAAGTGAACATTATACGTACAGAGAGTCCAAAGAGGATTTTAGAGGTTTTACTGTCTCCAAAGTTATAGCCTTTGGTAAAGGCACTAAGCTGGAATATGGGGGATGAAAATTCTAGTTCTACCCTAGGCAGCTACTGAGGACCAAGGACATACCTTTTGGTTTGCCATATCTGTACCACTCAGTAGGAAATTTTTTTTAATCTCAGTATGGGAATTATGGTCAAAATCAGGGGAACACTTTCACTGTGACTTCCAGAAGTCTAGGCTTGGTTTAAATTTGGCAAAACAGAAATTTGAGCTCAAATTTCTGTGATGTCCAATATAAGCTTCTTTATCACTGTGATATTTGTCTTTTTAGGTCTGCTTTCTATCTTTATATGATTTTGATTAGATATTCTGTCCTGGAACTAGAAACAATTTCTGAAAAAAGGAAAATCAATAACTACATTTTGAAAAATCATTTTAATGTCTATAGTAATTTTTGCATGACTGTGACAGAATTTACAGCATTGTTCTTTCGATAATTTCCAAAGTGCTGCTCATAACGGTATGATCTATACTCCTGAAAGACTTATATTGACAGAGGAACAGACTGTTACCCCCATTTCTTGGATATCATCAATTACAGACATCGTCAATTGCGGTGACATTTTTTTTTCTAACTAATGATTAACTAATATATATTTTTTAAAAATATATATATTGATTAAATAAAGTCATAAGAATAAAATAGCATTTATTCTGACAAAATTTTGTGTACCTCATTGGTTGTTCTCCAAGTATCAATTGTTATAACAAAGCATATTATTAATTTTTTTTAGAAAAAAAATTATTAAATCATAAAAGACAAAAAAATTGTGGTTGGAGTGTATTAAGTATATGAAAGTACATTACAGGAAAAAATCTGAGCTCTATTCTGTATTAAGAAAAAAAATCAGAGTTGTCCATGGATAAAGAAGAAAATTTCTTTATAAAAAAAATAAATGTCAAGGTTTAAAATTTGTAGCAAAAATATAGTTTTCACTTGTATGTAATAAAAAATGTATAGCAATTAACAACATTTTGGTTAGAGAAAAAGTAAAAACCTTACATTTTGGCTAGAATGCATACATTGTTACTTTTCAAAGTTCTTTGTTTGTTTCTTTGCATACATTTGAAAAAAACAATAGAACTCGTATGTGTAGTACCAGTACCATATCTATCATAAACACTATGAGATAAACCATGCAAGTGGTTTACAGGTGATTTTGAGCAGGACATATAAGTTCTACCAGTCCATTACAATCGAAAGACTGCATAAAGTTAAAGAACATTTCTATATTCTTACATGTAAGTTCAGATGTCTGTAGTGGATATATTTATATCTTAAGCAGTCACCAAGAACTTCCTTTAAAATCAAAGAATAAAAATAAACATTTTTGGTGCAATTCATCTGATCTGTTTTAGGTTTCTGCATTAAGACAAGATGAATCAGGCCCTAGAAGTGCCTATTTCTCTCCTTCGACTGTAAAAAGGAATGTTCTGCAGAGGATGTTAGGACAGGCTTACTTGTACAACAATTTACCTGTGGGACCTGTAGCACTCATCAATTGTAGCAGTAAAAATTACCTTCAAGGACAATGAAAAAAATAAAGGAAAAGTGCCGCGATTGAGAGACGGGACGCAGCTTGATGCAAGCAAAATGTTGATTTATTACATACACTCACAGATATATATACTTGTCCATAGGCGACGCGTTTCAAAATAATTGGTTTGTTTGATTAAGCATCCTACGTTTGGCAAATGCTGATTGGTTAAGTACAAAACTTCTACAGCTAAATATTTCTTATGCTTAACAACAAGACCTGCTTTGTGCAATATGTTAGTTTCTTCTTACAAGGTCGATTGCTTCTTTCTTTTACAATCTTATCAACACATGACTCATAAGTCAGCACTTTGCTACTATTTTTCCATTTCTATCTAACCATCCCAAGGCTTATGGCCCACAAGTTCCAGAATGTCCCTTTCTAACAATTGAGCAGTACTGAGAGTCTTGCTTAGATCTTTCAATTCTTGCCCTACAGAAAAGGGAAAAGAAAAAAAGGAAAAGAAAATATCTTCCCAGTGACCAGTAATGAAGAGAAAAAATTAGGATCTCTCTAGATGAATATCCTCTTCTTGGCATCTTCTCCAGTCCAACAAACGCTCCCTCCCTAACTGCATAGTTTCCACAGGATAGCCTCAATCTTGTTGTTCTGATTTATTATAGTAATAGTGCTAGATTGGAGCATGCTTTGATCAGTTGCAGATGTTGCAGAGCTAATTGACTTTTAAAGCTGTGTACATGTGCATTATCGTGAAAAGCTTATGGCACTCTAAATGGCTGCTTTATTAATGGTATCTACTAAGGTCTGTTCGTTCCCTAGTATAAGATTATAAAATAAAAATTATGAAGCAAGTTGTGTAAAATGGGGGAGGAAAAAGAAAAGGCAATTCAAACATTAATTGCAACCACCTCCTTCAAACTGACATTATAGCTATAGCAATGTTTTCAGAACCTGCCAGTGCACAACAAGAAGATTAAATATACTTTGGAGTATGAGGGTAAAAGGTAGCTACAGTGGTATGTAGGGGCATGTAGGTGGAAGGTTATGAACTGAAAGAGGATACTGCAATGTTATGAGCTAAAAAGCTGGAAATTGAAGCCCTTTAGGTCAAAGCAGTTTCCCATAGGAGTCTAGGCAATTATCTTTGATGCAGGTCTACTCTTTAGATGTCTGAAATTCAGACAGAAAAATCTATGTTTGTCTCAGTTCTTCATTCAGAAAGTAGGAATGTCTATTTTTTCCTTTCTTTCCACATTTGCACTTGTTTAGGTAGCTAGATTATCTCAGTCTTTCAATCTTTCCAACTTTAAGCATAATGCTTACAAAAAGGAAGTCCTGTACCTCCATAACATCAATAACTACAGCATTTTACCCCTATTTTTACCTTATGCTTTTTTCCTAAATTCATAGGAATAGAAATCAGGAGGAGGTAGTACTTTGTTCAAGGTATTTCTCAATATTATATACTCAGAAAGAACAGATGGAGGCTACAATCTTGACCACTCTGAAGTCAAGAAAACTGCAGCATTTCAATGTAGAGATGTAAGAATGGCAGATACATAAGCTGTTCCCTTAAAAAGTAAGGAAGAGTACAATGACTATTATTATTTACCATGTTGTGGCCTGCGTGAAATTACTCAAGAGCTTAATGAAGGAAGAGATGGAAGATAACAGCTAACTAACAATAAAAAAAGGAAAAAAGATCATACCTTTCCACTGAAAAACCAGCTGATCTCCAGCATATGAGAAGTACTTGTAATCCTAATAGAAATAGCATTTGGTCTACTGAGGAATCACAAAGTAAGGCAAAATTATTTAATTATTTTGAAGTTGTAGTCTTTTTTTTTTTTTTAAGAATGCATAAAAAGCATGTTCACCTTGAAGAGTATGAATCAGAGAATCACCATTCTGCTATATTTATGTTATGCTTTCTAGAAGAGCTGACTTTTATTTCACCGTTATTTAAGCATTTCATTGCAGGGGAACAGTTCTTAATAGTGTTGTTAAAAAGTATTGCACAAACAATTTCCCATACTACATTTGCAATCTTGAATATGTAAAGATGGGACATTAAATACATTGCCCAGCAATGTGCAACAGGAGGCATAAATGACATTGTAAAGCTAAATGACAATTAGTATCCTAAAAGATTGACATTTATAGAGTGAATAAAAGGATTTCTGCTAACAGAAGCAACCTGATTTAAAGAAGACTTTGGTACAAATGGGATTTACACTCACCATTCTGCTTTGATATCCTGCTAGAAAAATTTTGACAAAGGTGTTCATTAGATATTGTTAGAATGGGTAGAATAATTTTTAATCTTGTTCTGTGATTCCTATTAGTATCTAAAACATTCATATTTATTGCTGCCAAAAAAAAAAAAAGGTTACAGTATGTCTTTCTATGGTGAAATCAGGCCAGGAATCTTCTGCCACTAAGACAGAGATTCCTTGTGGTCTGAAGCAGGTTCAGGTTAAGCCACAAAGAGAAATAGTGGTAGCTCTGTGGCTCAACTCCAGAGGGGGCATGATCCTAAGGCCATGTTTCCCCCTCCCCACTACATTTGTATGGGGGGTGTGGGGGTACCACAAAAGTGGAAAAACTAATCTTGCAAATGCAAAGGGAATGAGTACATTAAACAAGACTTTTCTGTCAAAACTGTCAATCTTTAGACTATAACTGCAAATGAAAGTGTGGTATACAGTGATTTTTTTTTATATTAAAATTATCATTCATACAGAAACCCAAGCAAACTTACTACTTGACTCCTAAGGGTCTTATTCGCTCCTCCATTTTATATTTGGTGTTGTTTCATATTATATCTCTTGTCTGTAGCTAAGATAGGCTAAGTTTTATGACAAGAGAAGTAATGGCTGGTTTCACCAATTTTCAGTAGCAGCATTCTTAGCTACTGCCTCCCTCCATAAAGCTGTTGTCACGTGCTGAGAAGAATATGAAGGCTATGAGATCCCTGTGAGGTATTTCAGGGAGTTTCTAGGCCCCTGACTCCCTTGGTCTGTGTGTGTGGGAGGGACCAATACTATTCAATATCTTCATCAATGACAGACAGTTGTATTGAGTGCACCCTCAATGAGCTTGCCGATGACACCAAGCTGAGTGGTGCGGTTGATTCATTAGAGGGAAGGGCTGTCATCCAGAGGGACTTTGGCAGACTTGAGGTGTGAGGCCGTGTGAACCTCATGAAGTTCAACAAGGCCAAATGCAGAGTCCTGCACCTGGGTCAGGGTAATCCTCGGTATCAATACAGGCTGGGGGATGAAGGGATTGAGAACAGCCCTTCCGACAAGTACTTGGGGCTGGGGGTGAATGAAAAATGTGGCAATGTGTACTTGCAGTCCAGGAAGCCAACCATATCCTGGGCTGCATCAAAAAAAACCATGGCGAGCAGGTCAAGGGAGGTGATTCTGCCCCTCTACTCTGCTCTTGTGAGACCCCACTTGGAGTACTGCATACATCTCTGGGGTCCCCCAGCACAAAAAGGACATGGACCTGTTACAAGAGGGCTGTGGAAATGATCAGAGGACTGGAACAGCTCTCCTATGAGGACAGACTGAGAGTTGGGCTTGTTTAGCCTGGAGAAGGCTCCAGGGAGAACTTGTTTCAGCCTGTCAATAAATAAAGGGCATTATAAGAAATGGGTGCATCACATGGATACATGAGGCTGGGTACAGCCTTTTTACTAAGGCCTGTTGTGACAGGACAAGGGTCAACATTTTTAAACTGAAAGAGGGTAGATTTAGATTGGACATAAGGAAGATATTGTTTACAATGAGCTTGTTGAGTCACTGGAATAGGTTTCCCAGTGGTGGAAGTTGTGGATGTCCAATCATTGGAAGTGTTCAAGGTCAGGTTTTGATAGGTCTTTGAGCAACCTGATCTAATGAAAGATGTCCCTGCCCACGTCAGGGGAGTTGGACTAGATGATCTTTAAAGGTCCCTTCCAACTGAAACCATTCTATGAGTCTATGATTCCATGAAAACATGTATTTGCCCAATTTGTCTTTCTGTAAACACAAGCCACATACTTACAGAAAGTACTCTGTAGAGAGAACAAAATGCTCTGGGCATTTACAGAAAAGCTTTAGTTTGTATGGATCAAGGATGTATGAATTTACAAGTCTTGAGAAAAGCCCTCAACTTATATAAGTGGACAGGGGGTTTTTTGGTTGTAAAAGAATAGTAACTGCTCTAGCTTTCCAATAACCGCACCAGAAACTTACAGCTGAGTAAAAATGACTGATTCAGATGGAAGACAATAAAAAGATCACAAAAGATTTATAAAGCAAGAGTAAAAATGAAATCGAGAACAAGGACAAAAAAGGCTTAGATTACTATAAAGGATGGGAGAAGTGTAAAAAGGCAACAGAAAAACATAAGTAAAGAAAGTCTAGAAAATTAAATTTTACTGGATGTTTTTTCATTTCATTGAAGAGATAACGATAAAGGGAGAGAGTAAGGGAAGAAGGCAAAACAGAGAGTATAAATAGCGAAGGAGATAAACAAATGTTTTATTTTCTGTCACTGAGTCAGAATATACGTAACACTAATCCATAACAGATTAAAGGGGATTTCTACATAGTCTATTGTGGCACAGCTAGTGCCTGTTAGTCTTTTGCAGTCATTTGGATAATTCCACAGCCAGTGAGTGACACACACATTAGTTGCTTTTGTAAACTGTTCACAGGGTTTATTCATCAAATAAAAAAACTTACTGTAATAATGAGAACTCTATGGGCTTGATCCAAAGCCTACCAAAATCAATGGGAGCAACACAAACAGGAGTGTTCGCAGTACTTTTCTAATTTTCTGAAAAAGGTGGTGGCTGAGAGACTCTGAGCCTGACATGATTAATATTTCTTAAGAAAATCTTGATAAATCCTTTTCTAAATAGCATCATGAAACATATTTCTAACTTGGAGGGGGTGTGTGTTGGTGGTGGTTGGGTGGCTTCTTTTGGAAGAGTACACTTTTAAAATTTCAAAATAATATTAAGAGAACAACATTAAAAACATTAAATGATAACATTTAACGGATATTAATAATGCCTGCAAAAAAAGCGCATTTTAAATTTATGCTTTTCATTTATTTTAGGCTATTCTGCAATTTTCCTATGTTTTTGTCATAGGTACAAATGAAAAATGATTTTAATACATAAAGCTAGATTTTAAAATATGTTCTTATGTGCCCTGAATATTCCTAATAAACCAGAGGGTTAGATTCTTCAGCCTTATTTAAAAAAAAAAAATCAAAATATAATTTGCATATTGTATATTCTGTTAGAGCATATAACAGAAAAATTAGTCTTCACATACAGAAAGCAGCAGAGGAACGATGACAGGTGCTGGTGCCCAAATTTTACCCTGCTCCTGCTCATTACTGTGCAGAGGACAGGAGCCCTGAGGAGGAGAGCAGACTGGGATCCAGGGGCAGCTACTGGCCAGACTGTTTGAGCCCTACTGCTGGAGGGATCCACACTGCACCTACATGTACACATTATGTATGTATTCCCACTAACAGACCTTCATCCTGATCAGGCAGAGAGGGGAACAAGATAAAACCATTAGTGCTGTTTGTGTTTGAGTGCTGAGTGTGCCTGTTTGTGTTGTTCTGTATGGCTAGCTGTGTATATATGTGTATATGTGTATTGTATGTCTGCATGCCTACTGGGAATAAATGCTCAGCTGTGCTACTGACTGGACCTAGGGACACGGAGCTGTAGTATCCTTGCCTCCATTGGTCTACCAGTTTTGGCACCTCCTTAACACATTCCTGAAGAGCAATTAGAAGTGTGTTGGTAGAGCACCTAATGACATTTTAAAAAGTGCATCAGAACTGCCTGAAGTATAAAGGGTCTAGAAAATAAAATATGGTTTTGATGATGCTTTTAATTTTCCGAGGACATGCATGTGCAGCCCAGAAAGTGAAAAAATTTATAGTGACAAACTAAACTCTATATTAAGCATCTTCTAACTACAGGATGGAAAACTGAATTCAAACAATGAAATAATAATTTTAATTCTAATGAAATATGGACAGAACTTCTAAACAGTTGTATGTGGAAAGTCTAAAAATTGTGTTGACATTATTGGGGTAAGAAAAGGATATGGAAAGTAAAAAAAAGATGCTGTCATATTTACATAAAAATAAATGCAATTTAAAATTATTATGTTTCATAATGTTACATCACTATTTTAACTTCTCATGGACTTTAATAGGATAGCATTACACATTTTGGAAGTGTAAAAGTGTAAAAGTTATGAAGTTTGTTTTAAATAGTAATTTTAGAAACACCAGGGGCAAAGAAAATAATATTTGGACTTCTAATTGCTTTTGAAAGAAAAGAAATGAAAAAAATAAAACCTCCAAAAGTGTATCTTTTATTGGAAGAATAGGTTTTGTGTATATACTTGAAAGGACATTTAGAAAATTCACTGACATATGAAAGCTCCCTGCCTTGAATTTATTCAGATAAAGAAGCAATGCTTTGTAATTTTGTCTTTGATATCAATTAAAATACAGAGTATCTATTCAAATATTTTCTTTAAGTATTGCAACACTTCAAATTTAAGGCCTTGTCTCTGTAGATCAATTCCAAATATTAGATATCTATGTTTTCTGTTCAGTAAGCAGAGAGATTATACATCTTGCCCAAAATTTCCTGCCACCAGCAGGAATGTTGTGTCTAGACTATGTATTATGTGTCCCCTCAAAAAAATGGATCTTGGAGAATTTTTCTGAAGATAGTTTTCTAATTAAGTGTGATTCACCAGATTTAAAAGCACAGTAGGAAAGGAGTCACAACCTAATTTTTTGCTTAAGAGTTTCCAGTGATTCTATGTTTTTCAAATAATTCCCAATAATAAAGACAAAACCAGAAACTGAGAACTCCTCAGCATGGATTCAAGTTCCGCTGTCCCTCTTCACAGGAGATCATTAGTCTTGTAGCATCTTAGGGTGTCACATTTGCTGAAACAGGCAAGAAACTTCTTCCTCTTACCTGAAAGAAAGGAGAAAGTTGACAAGAGGAAAGCTATGGAATAAGACAGAGGCAAAAAAGGAAGACTGTAAAGAGGAGAATATTCTATTAGAAAAGTTTTTCTTGTCACCAGTAATCTATCCCTCTCCACCACAATTTAAAAAAAAAAACAAAAACAAAACAAAAACCAACAATCCAACCAAACAAACAAACAAACAAAAAAAAAAGAAAGGAAAAACTAATTTATTTTTCTTCTTTCAGTGAATAAGGGTTACATTGGTGGTGGCAGCAGAATCTGAAGATGAAGAGGACACAGGGTGAAGGACACTATTTTTAATGTTTGGGGATTTTTCAAGTGGGATGTTCTCCCTTCTTTTTTTGTTAAAATTATTGCAAAGCCTATTCAGATTCATATGCCTATTCGGATTCATATGCTTATCCTTATTAGACAGTGTAAGGGAAATTATAATTTAAATAACAATTCCTCTCTGTTATGCATTACTAATCCTTGGATTACTGTGGGACTGTGGCGGTGTGCTCTCCCCTTTTCCCCCTTTTCCCCCTTGCCCCAACCCCCCCGGCCCCGGCTCCTGCTCAAGCCATAACCATCA
>VYZM01003503.1:31114-63087 GCA_013398915.1 Dromas ardeola
CACCACAGATTCTCAGTAAGTTACTAATGGCATGCTAAACTTTGACATTTTAGCTAAGTGATATAAAGGATTGATTGTGCATATATAATCCTTTAGACATAAACCGTTGACCAAGTCTGGGACTAGGATTGGATCCAGCCGCCCCTAAACTCCCCTCTGAGGAGTTTAGAAAACAAGGGAGTCCATCCTGAACCTCGTGACTCAACGGGAGGGTCTCCCTGACAGCTTGTCTGACCCTGTCCTCTATGCAGTAAATAGTCAAGTGTAGCTTTCCGTTGAATCTCATAAAACACTGTTGCATTCACTACTAACTTTGTTAAATCTCTGTCTTATACTAGTAAATATTTCACTACTTCTCTCTTACGAGTGAAGTTAATCACTCCGCCCGTGACAGGGGCAGATGAGAGTGCAAAATGTGAGTGAGTTCATACCTTGATCAAGACCACCTGAGATAGTCACATGTTGGTGGAGATGGCTGATAACGTGCATTGAACTCGGACTTGAATAGAGCTGTATAAAAGACACAAATCTGAAGAAGGTCTCTAACCACTTAGAAGTAGACAAGTGTCTAATCTATTTATTTTGCCAGTCACTTGGAGTGATCTGCAGGTGCTGCAACACCCTTCAGTGTGGATGGTGATCACTAAGACATTCCCTAGAATTACACCCCCCAAAAAAGTGTACAGTTCCCATAACCGGGTTTCTGATTGGTAAAAGGTTCTATAGTGGATGTACAGTGGATTTAGTTATTTCCTACTGGCTATAGATGGGCTATATTCTGGCTGTATTTCAGAATGTTTACCAAATGAGCCACTAACTAGTCTTGATCCAAATGGAGCTTGCCAAATCCTATATTCCTATGATGCCATGAGGAAATTGTAGTCTTCTGGGGATGAAACTTTATTGAGTATGATAGTTTCATGCAAAGGTTGGATGAAAATTATATCATATATCACATACTTCTTTTTCTCTACACACAATTATTTTAATATTTGTAAATATTATTTTTAACATTTTACTATGCAAATTTAATACCTAATTTTAAACACTTCTTTATATCCTAACTTCAGCATTTAGTATTAATATTTGTAATTTTTTTTTCTTTGTGACAGGAAGTGGGACTGGTTTGATGAATGTCTGGAGATTTTTTTTCAATATGACCTTAAGCTTTGTATATACTTCTCATTTTGTTGCAGAACATTTTACATGTTATTAGACAGTTTTTCACTTATGGATGATAAGTTTACACAGCAACATGAAACTGTGACAGAACACTGGAACAGGTTGCCCACAGAGATTGTTGAGTCTCCATTCTTGAAGATAGTCAACAGCCTTGTGGAGGTGTTCCTGGGCAACTGGTTCTAGGTGGCTCTGCTTGAGCAAGTGGGTTGAACCAGACGATGTACAGAGGTCCCTTCTGAACTCTACCAGTCTGGGATTCTGTGATTATCAAAATAAGAGCAATACATCTGTGTTTGTTGCCTTTACGTAACATGCTGATTTAACTGGCGCCTTACAGCAAATGTATGTAGGACAGGATGGTATAGCAGTAGGTAGATGAAAAATATAATGTAGGAAATATTACTGAAAATTTCAGCAATAGTATTTAAATACCTCTAAAAGTAACTAATTTTCTATATTTTTTGTCTAATATGGATTCTAAGGTTAAAAGCCTTCATGTCTCAAAAAGGGGGCAATTACAGTTCTGTTTTTATTTAGTTTCTGTATTTGGAACTCTGATATCACCATAGTACAAATACTTCAGAAAAGGATAATACCATGCTTTCTACCTCAAAAGCTCATTTGGCATGTCAGCCATTTAACCCTCAGCTTTCTAAAGCAGTCTCTTTTTTTATGTCAACTCCAGTGGTATTCCTAAAATAATAAAAATTAAAAAAAAAATATATATTATCTAGTAATAGCACTAATCTTGTTCTCAATGTTTTACTCTAACAGGATTACTTATAAAATATGCATTACAGTTATTATTTGCAGAATAAGTCAAAGTTTTCGCAAATGCTACAATACAGCTCTTCGATAGCCAGGGAATTCTGCTGAAAGCTTCAGAATTTCTATGCTTATGGAGATAGCTATGGGATCCCATTTAATAAATCATTAGAGCTTTAAGATAAAATGATTTGAAAACAAACCTGACATCTTCTGCATCAAGTAATTAAAAAATGAGAACTGGATTAGCTGGAAAAATGCATTTATTCATCTGAAGTGTCATTTACAATTAAATAGGTAAGATAAGTTGCTAACAGCAGGCTGATTGTTTGTTTTACTACTGAATCCTGTATCAGTGAATCAGACTATTAATGACAAGATTTTCTGCACCAGTAAACAACATCTCTAGAAGAATATTAATATTTACTAGCTGAAGGAATTAAAAAAAAAGACGGGCAACTAACATGAATCCATAAACAATTTGCTCAGAACATATTCCTATTTTCTTTAGATATGTCTTTGTTTTTCCTCTAGAAAAAAAAATGTATGTATTTAATACCAAGAAATATTGTATATACTTACCCAGGAGCAATAGTCACTGAACAATCATGCACTGTGTATACCAAGTAAGGATTAAAAAAAAAAAAAAATCCAGCCTGCCAGTAAAAACAAATGACTCAAAAATTTTAGTAGAAAATAAAAGGTTATTCTAGAACAAAAATTTTGTTATGTACTAACTCTCTTCATACTATCTCTATTCTGGTAGCAATAAAATAAAAAACGTCAACATAAAGAGTTTAAAAAATGTCTAAAAAGGTTTAAAAAAAGAGTTTAAAAAAAAAAAGAGGGACATGATTTTTTTTATTTTTTTAATTTTTTTTAATGGAGGAGTCCTTGATCCAGTGGAATTCATAAGCTAACACTTTCTACCTCAAAACCTTTTTCTTTAATTAAAAATCAAACAAACAAACAAACAAGGATTGCAATTCTTTACAATAGAAGTAGATTGTATTTTTTTTGTGTTTTGTTTTTTGTACAAAATTATAATTTTATTTTAATATTGCAGAGTCATGTGATATAAATAATCATACAATTAACTTGAAAAAACAAAATGCTTAAAAACTCATTTATCTTTTCCAAACTCTATCATCTGGTGCAATAAAAGACAATAGGACTCCACAGAAACACATTTTTATGTGTTTTGACCTGCACCACTTCACTGGAAACCATTGTTTATGGAAATGTAGTGCAAGCTAAGAGGAATCAGAAGTGATTGAGAGAAAGATGAAGCTCTGGCTTATTTTCCAGATTCCTGTATGCTGTGCAGCCACTAGAGGAAGGTCCACACAGGTTGTGTTCAGTATTTCTAATACTCTACCTCACAACAACTGAAATTTAAATTAATCAAATAAAGCCATTTGCTAAGACCTTTAAATACGTCCTTGTTGATATCCATAAAGATATTTGATGTCAAAATTACTTTATTACCTATTGCAAATGTGTGAAAATCATCTTGATTTTATGGTGAAACCTGTACTCTCTTTCTGAATTCCTTTAATTATTCCCAGATAGTAACCTCTGACGAACTGCAATCTGTCCTACAAGAATGAAAATAAGAAACAAAATTTAGGGAGAATTTATTAGCTCGATAAAAAAGATATATCTGCAACAACTAGTTTTAAAAAAGCTATTAATAGGTCATTGGATGCTCAAGTGTAAAGAAAGATTTCCTGGGGCTGAGCACCATCGTTATCATCACGGGCATCTTTACTACTGCTAACAAAGGAGTTATAGGGAGAATAAGAAATATGGATGATATTATTAGAAATATGGATCATATTATCACATCATGGATCAAATTATTATACTTTGAAAACAAGTTATTTTTTAAATTATTGATGCCTGTATGGATGGGGCTTTGAGCAACCTGGTCTAGTGGAAGGTGTCCCTGCCCATGGCAGGGGGGTGGGAACTAGATGATCTTTAAGGTCCCATCAAACCCAAACCTTCCTATGATTCTGTGATTCTATGATTCTATTTCAATGCCTTATTTCATCACTAGGCAAAAGTGATTATGAAACAACCAAAAAAGACACTAAAGCATTTGTATATTATATACTCGTTCTTTAAAAAAAAGCTAAATAACTTAACTAGTTTTGTTTAATCTCATTATTATCTCACTTCAGGCTAAAATCTACAATATAGATATTGAGTATTTTATGTACTTACTATCTCACATTTTTTTATCATCTCAGAGATTTTAGAATTGTATACCATATTCTTAATTTCTGTAGTAGTGTCTGCCTTTTGTTTTAGTGCTCTTCAAATAGCTTTAAAATTAAAAAAATAACAACACCCATCCCCCACCCCACAACTCGCCCCCCTTTGAATCTTATGTCTGCTTTCCCAGCACAAACTACTTGAGAGGATAGTAATCCTGTACCAGTTTTATAACAGCTATAGTACTCATTGAGAAAGGCTGGTTGTAACAACCCCCTTCTTAATGTTTTACTGTGCTAGAAGTGTTTGGTCAATAACTGATTGGGTCTTACCAGGTGAAATTGTTTTTGTTATCACATTCAACCAGATTCAACCAGTAATGGATAAGTGGTCACCTTTCACAGAGACATGTTTTAATACACCATTGCCTCTAAATCAATCGAAAATATTTTAAGAGAATATGTCTATCTGATTCTGTTTTCCCAAAAGGAGTGTTCAAGCAGCAGTCAATCAGATAGCATTTCCACATAGCTCCCCATAATTTTTGAAGTTTATATTCTTGTGTTGAGAATGCTATTTAATTCTCAATGCCAGCACTTGGGATGGGGTGGAGTGTGTGTATTTTGTTTACTATTTCTATGGAAGGTTATTTCAATTTTTTAGTAAAGTATAAAGACAGTAAATAACGTGTCTATCCAGAATTTTGTTAATGCTAATTCTTGGTTAGGATTACTTTGTTTCGGACTTCTGAAGTTGAGATCACTTTTTAAATTGCCTAAGCACTGCTCTTATACAAGTAAAGAGAAAAACAATTACTCTAGGAATCCAAGCATTTTTGATCTTTCCATTAGCTTTTTGCTACAGTGGCTGTATGCTGGTAACTGTAATAAATAGATTCTCAGGCTTATGTCATTTCTTGTTTTACTGTAATTCCAATGACTTTGTGATGCTATTTCTGATTTAATATCTGAGACTATCTCATCAAACCAAAGATAATAATTTATAATAAAATATGTAGAGATAGTGACTCTAGATCATTCTCAGCTTGCTTAAATAGAAAGTGTCCAAAGATATTAGTCCTTCCCAAGTTTTGAAGTTGGGAAAAGCTCTTACGACTGCTATATAACCAAGATTTTAACTTTTGTCCAAAGATTTCTAATTAAAACAAACAAATAAACAAACAAACAAAACCTATAAAAACAAATAGATATTTGCTGAACTCTGTGAATTTCAGTCGAGATGTACTTGCTCAAAATAAAGTCATGACCTGCAAGAATTACTGATAAGCAGAACATAATACATTTTTGTTGTGATGGGATAATAATATTGTTGTCGTGTTCACATCATAATAATCTCTTTTGAATGTTGTGTGTTAAATTGGAGGCATGAACTTTAGAAAAACAGGAGTCCCACAGTAACATATCCTGCATTTCCTCTCTTATTTCTCCTGAACTAACTTTCTGTCAGTTTATCAAATACTCTATATCTTAATCTTGTTTCTCATTACATGATTCCTTTATCTTACTTTTGCTTTGAGTGAGTTTACTATATGAAAATAAATAAACAAAGGATATCTAGGGCTCAGCTTTGAAATTACAACCAGTGTGTTATAAGAAATAAAAGAGTGGCTGATTGCTTCAACCATATAGATCTACTAAAGTCATTCTGTCCAGGAAATCAGAAATGTCACACGTGCTTCACAGTTGGTAAAATTGTATGTGTCACTGGGCTTATCTAAATTTGCTGCAACTTGCTGTGTTTTGTCACAAGAGCAAACAATTACTCAGTCTGAGCGTGTGGGCTTGATTACTTGGAGAAAAGACTGAATAGTCACAAAAATCTTCCAAAGCTGAGAGTATAACCTTTGCTGTAAGGCTGGAACTGGAGCTTGGAATATTTTGTTCCCCACTCTTCATAAATTAAATTGGCTTACTATAAATCTAAGATAAACAAATAATGCAATGAGAGTATAATAGCTATTTTTGTTCCTTGGCAAATGTCTCCCTAAAAATGTAGGACATATTATTTGTTCCACTTGTCTAAAATTACATTCCATCAGAATTAATCAGCTAAACAAATCAAAGCAATTCCATACTGTCAGCTGGTAGGCAGGAACTGTGTTTATTTATTAAAGCATTAGAGGTGAAAATACCTTTTAATTTTCCTTATGGCACTGACCTCTTGAATGAACAATTACCAGTGGTTGGATAAATATGGAGGGGAATTGATAGATTCATGATGAGTGATATATTATTTCTTCTCATAGCAATTCTTTTGGCAGCAAAACTTTTGATAAACCAAAATTCTAGTTTAGTTGATACTGTTTTCTGTGAAGTCTTGGTAAACATACAGTATACAATAGAGGTTGACATAGTGTATAATTAGCATTACTTTTTCTGCTTTTTCTCTCTCTCATGATGACTGTAGAAAGATCAAAATTAAGAAGTCTGTAGAGGCAAGAAAGACCTGCTTTGATGTGGAAAATAATCCAGGGAGAATACGGAAATGGGCACTGGAATGGAAAGAGGCTGCTATAAAAGATCAAAAGAAATAGGTCCCAAAGAGAACTGGCTGAACAGTAATTGGATGTTTCCTTCTGGAGGGTCTGATTAATGGTAGCAGAAGTATAAATTTACCTTAGAGCTCTTTCTTTGTGAGCTTTACGTGCATACAAACCCATTTATATATATGCATAAAGTTATTTCAGAGAATTTTAACATCATTTGTGCCATATTGTAGAACTATTACACTTCTTCTTTTAACAAAAAAAAAGCACACTGGATAGATATCGTACGACATAGGTATCATGTGTTGCTTCAAAGGGTAGTAACTATGGTAAAAACTTACACTTTCTAACTAGATATTGAGTGCATAAGGATTCATAATTCTCCTTCATATATAAGGACTATTAAAAGACATATGGTTGCTGCTGCAAATTTATCTTAGCTCATGCACAAAAACTAGAGAAATCTAAAATTATGATAGATAACTATTTTCTTTAATAGTAAAATTGAGTAGAAGTCTACTTAGATCAATGCTTTTGCAGAAGTTCAGAATGGGAGAGCTTGGATGGTCTGAACAGAATCTTTGTAGGATGTAATATAATGAGGTACTGTAGCAATGTTCTTAACAATAGGAAATTTACATTTATATTTCTAATTGCATTTGCTCTGTGTTTCTAAACACAGCTGAAAAAATCAGTTTACTGAAGAGCATAATTATTTTCAGGGCCTGAAGTCTCTTTAAATAGCTGCATGTTCCATTCTTTCTGCTTGGAATATAAGATGTTCTATTTTAACAAACTACATCATACTATAATCTGTATTGTCATAAATATTACAGCCCATGTCATGATGCTTTTGATAATTCTTTGAAAGAAAATGCCTAGGGATGTAGCTTGGCTTCTGTTGCATACATTAACTTAGTTGCATATTAAACAGTTTCCAAAAAGGAATCCAAATTTAACGAAAGTGCTACTACACTCGGTTCCACCATTTGCATGCAGTACTGTAGTTATGGAGGACAGCTTTTCTCACATTACTCACAAATAACTGCCTAGTGTTCTTTCAGAGTTTTCTTGAGTTATCAGATGACTTTTGTAAGATTATTATAAAAGGTCTATAATAATTATCTTCTCCTTACTTGAGAAGAAAAACAACAAACAAGGAAGCAAGTTTTCCCTGTGTAGAAGTCAATGGGAATTTTGTCCATTCCCTGACTTTGACTTAACCTTGATTTTGCAGAGTATCTGATTAGCTTACCGATGAAGTGTTTGAGTCTACTGCGGGCTCATTCAATTAGAACAAAGTCCTGCCTTTCTAGTATGCATAGGTGTATTCACAAGACAATTTGAAAATTATTTGGACTGCCAAATAAGTAACAACTATTTCAGTCATCCATCGATCTGGGGTTTTTTTTTGTTTCTATATTTCAACACCTTTTTCAGAAAAATGGGATGACTTTTTAACATAAATTGCCTGATCCTTCCAATGATTGCAGATTATGATAAGCTGTTAACCATGTATTATATCTTTAACATACATTTACATATGAACATTGATTATTTTTTTTCTTTGGATATATTCATTAGTCATGACAGTTACACAGTTAGAGAAGAACGTAATCCTGAAGGATGGAGCTTGTTTTCATTTCTATGAGTTTCATGTAACCATATTAATCATCTGGAAGGGCATTTCTCTTTGAACTGACTACAGATTGGTCTGAGTCAACTGGTCTTCTCATTTAGGTACATTGGCTAAGTGAGTTACCCAATTTTCATAAGTTTTTAAGCAGATTCATGGTTGAATGCCATTGTTGAGGAAAATCTTAATGGAGAAAATTTAATTCTCTGTACTGTTTCTAGTTTCACTGGTAGAATATATTTCTTCTGAATAACCTGGAAGGGTTTTATTTTTATTTTTAAATCACATCAAAACATTTTTTTTTAATGTATATGTAATTTAAAACTATATTTCAATTATATTTGCCCTTCTGCGTTTATTTGTTTTTTGCATTGTATTTTTCTTCAACATGAAGCAAATATCAATTTTACATCGTATAATTAGCTATGGTTAATAAGAAGGGAAATTATTATTTCTTTTTTACAAAATAATTCCCAGGTATATATCCTGTAAAGTTCTTTGGAAAGTGAAAAACCATAATATAAACTCATTACTATGTTAATTCACTGCAGTTGAATATAAGGCTATGAAATACAGGATGAATATAATGTATATTTTTCTCTTCTCTGTTTTTGGAAGGCTTTTTTTGTTTTTGTTTTTTCTTTTAATTTTTTGTATATGATTTATGAATATTTTAGTACATTAATTATTTCTTTGATTTTTTTCCCATTTTGAAGTACCTAGGGGAACGTTCTCTACCTAGATATTCTTTCGGACATGGCATACTATAAACTCTTTTGTGTTAGAATATCTTTGTCTTTCTCTTTTAAATGTCCCTCTTTATTCTTTTGATCGTTCTTTTTTTTTTTATCTTTCCTTGTGTACCTTCATTGTTTTTCAATATTCTTTTACAAACTGGAGTTTATTCCTCACAAGGTAAGGTTGAGGTTTTATTATTTTTAATAAAGCATCATTTTTAATTACAATTGAAGAAATTAGCTGGCTGGAATTTAAACAGCTATTCTGACCTAGTAAATCATGTAACATTTGTAGCATGTTTCAAAAAATGAGTATAAATCAATAGCAAAATCAAAGCATGAAAAAAACCTCACAAAGCTAGGTGAGAACTAGCATTATGAAAGAAGTTTAAGGAGATTCTATAATCTCAGTCTTGTATCTGGGGAAGTAAAAATAGAATATTTTTTAATTCACCAGGCCTCTTAAAGACCATACATAGCTGCAATAATTTAATATCCTCATCTATTTCAACTGAAGAAAGAGCAGACATTTTTCCTGGGTGCTAAGCAAATACTGATATCTTCTTTCTTCCAAATAACCTATTTATTTCTTGCAAGAATTAAAAAAAACATAATAAAAAAACCAAACCTAAATAATTATTTACCAGGTATTATTCAACAGAATACAGTTAAATAGTGAAAAACAGAAGCATGATCTACTGACTTACTTCAACAAAAAGGATTTAGCAAACCAAAAAGGGACATTTTTTTCTGACACAAGCTATTAAAATTAACTGGCTTCATGTACAGCCCAACTATCTGGTAGGTACTTAGTCAAATCCAAACTTAATATAGTTATTTCTTCCTTGAATTTATTCATTTATTACTTCATCATTGAACTGAGAAAGTAACTGAAAAATTTATTTCCACTTTATTCTGGAAATAAACATCTGGAAAGTATAAAATCTGGGATCCAGTATTGTTTCATAGGGATACAGGTCTGGACTTTCTCAATGTCTATTGACAGACTAAAATAGTGTTGATTTTTTCCCCATGAAAAATATGTAAAATTAACAGCATGACATTTGCTTGGACTAGTATAATATATTTTACTTAAACAACAATTTCTGAAAAATATGTCTATTTTCTTGACACCATTGAAGCTTTAAGATGGTGGCACCTTAGGAAATCATACCTGTTTTTGCACTGAGGTACACACTTTACTGCTGTTTTTGTAATAGTTCTGATCCTGCCTGATCTTGTCTGGACAGGTCTGTAGAGTGTATTTATTTTATGCCATTCAATATTTTAGTAGCATTCTCTGAGTTGCCTGGGAGTAATTGGAAATGCCTATACAATGACACTGCTCAGCTAGTAGATTAAATTCCATAAGTGCAAGTTTCTGAACCTAGACTGTTTAGTATTGCCTTTAAGCAGCTATTTGACGCAGTGCGTTGTTTTTGTGGTGCTTAATGCCTCCAGGAAGTTAAATCTTGTTCAACACTAATTCAGGGATAACTAGAATAGAGAATTCTAGTCACACAGGTATTTCCATTAACTTTAAAAAAGATTTTCTATTGATTGACAAATGCAGCTTCCTAACTTGTTTACAATTGCTTAATAAAAGAATAAAATAAACCAATTCTGTCCAGCTGTCTGTGGATATAGAAGGTCAGTCTGATACCAGTAGCTGATTTTTTTTTAAACTGGTTAGTTTAACGTCTTTGTTGTCAACATGGGTGGTGGGATTGAGTGCACCCTCATCTAGTTTGCCAACAACACCAATCTTTGTGGAGTTGGCGACATGCTGGAGGGAAGGGATGCCATCCAGAGGGACCTCGACAGGCTTGAGAGATGGGCCCATGTGAACCTCATGAAGTTCAAAAGGGCCAAGTGCAAGATCCGAGTATTTTCTATCAAGCCTCTATTTAGATAGTCAGCACTTGTCATTTTCACAAGGCTCTGAAGAACCAGGAAAAGTTCAACCAGGCCAAATGCAAGGTCCTGCACCTGGGTCAGGGCAATCCCAAGCACAAATACAGAGTGGGCGGAAAATGGATTAAGAGCAACCCTGAGGGGAAAGACTTGGGATTGTTGGTGGATGAGAAGCTCAACATGAGCCAGAAATGTGTGTTTGCAGCCCAAAAGGCCGACTGCATCCTGGGCTGGATCAAGAGAAGCATGCCCAGCAGGTTGAGGGAAGAGATTCTGCCCCTCTACTCTGCTCTGGTGAGACCCCATCTGGAGTACTGTGTCCAGCTCTGGAGTCCTTAGCACAGGAATGATGTGGACCTGTTGGAGCGGGTCCAGAGGAGGGCCACGAAGATGATCCGAGGGCTGGAGCACCTCTCCTATGAAGACAGGCTGAGAGAGTTGGGGTTGTTCAGCCTGGAGAAGAGAAGGCTCTGGGGAGACCTTATAGCAGCCTTCCAGTACCTGAAGGGTGCCTACAAGAAAGTTGGAGAGGGACTTTTTACAAGGGCATGCAGTGATAGGACGAGGGTTAATGACTTCAAACTGAAAGAGGGTAGATTTAGATTAGATATCAGGAAGAAATGTTTCACTATGAGGGTGGTGAGTCACTGGAACAGGTTGCCCATGGAAGTTGTGGATGTCCCATCCCTGGAAGTGTTCAAGACCAGGCTGGATGGGCCTTTGGGCAGCCTGGTCTAGTGGGAGGTGTCTCTGCCCATGTCAGGGGGGTTGGAACTAGATGATCTTTAAGGTCCCTTCCAACACAAACCATTCTATGATTCTATGAGAAAGAAAAAAAGAATTAATGACAGTGGAGTCAGGTTCTATTTCAGTGCTTATATAATTTGAATCTTCCATAAATTTTGTTTTTTTTTTTTTTAATAGTCCTTTTCACAAAAGTATGTGTGGAAAGCTACATGAGAACAAAGATCACCCAGGAAAAAGCTAGTATAATACGCCTGTGAATATTTTTAGGATGCAAATTGAAGGAATATTGTAACAGGAAAAATAGATTAAAAAGTCTAACTATTATATTTGAGAAATTTATGGATAAATTTTGATTGTCTGTGATTCTAAAGGACTCAATTGGATGATGCAAGAGGTGTACAAGACTTCAGAGTTGCAAGAGGCACTTCCACTATCAAAATCCTTACGTATAAAAGTACTGTATTTATGCTTCTGTTCAAGACACTTCAGAATGAATTAAGGTGTATGCAGATAGTGCTAGTAATGGGGTGATTTTTGTGCTTATTTCTACAAGGGTAAAAGGGCAGATGACTCTTCAATAGGTAATAAGCCATAGATATTTGTTTGGTATTCAGAAAATCTGTATGATACATTATGCCAGATGCTGCCTTTAGAAGGGTTACTTCATCACTAGTATCACTAGTAGGAAAGTCACTAGTATCGCAAAGAAGGAAAACAAGAAATAGGAAATAAAAGATGGAGATCCTCAGATTTTGGTACTTTTGTTACCTGTCCCCTTTTGGATTAAAATGATATAAAAAGTTCTAAAAAAAGAAAAAAACTCTGCACTAACTTCAGAAAGAGCAAAATATTAGCAATAATATACCATATTAAAACATGTGCTCATAGCTTTGAATTTGCTTGTGATGGTTTTAAACACAATAAGCAGTCAGTATTTGATTTTCAGGACCTACATTACTTTTACAATAAAAACAAAGATTAACTTGAAATTATTTTTGTGTGGTGAGGCTGAAATGAATTGTCTGCATGAATAGATATCAGCTTTTTTCATCAAATGCAAGTTTAAATGATCAAGGTAAGCCACATCTGTCTTGCTTAGAGCTGACCACTGCTTGCTATTGTATCTTGAATAACGACTCTAAAGTGTTTATCACTGGATAGCATAGTTTGGTCCGGAAAAATGTTTCCAAATGACAAAAAAAAAAAAATCTAAGTTAGTAGAATATAGAATATGTTTTTTTATAACTGCTAATGGAAGCCTGAAAGACTGTATTCACCAATCCCCCTTCTGTCTATGTGGTTACCCAAGGGGCAGCCTGCAGGATGACTCTGTATGCCTTGTACAGTGCCAGGTCATGCTCTGGCACTGTCCTCTAGAAAGGCTGACAACAGGCTGCCTTATCAAGAGATAGGGACATATCGAAAAAAAAATCAGATTAACATGAAATTTATTGACTTAGATACATTCATTTTTGCTTTAGCTTTTGCACTACAGAATCTCAAGGATGAATGCAGTGGTTTTGTTTTTTTAAAAAAAAAATCTGAGAACTTGGATCCCGAGCAGGGTCTCTGTTGCCCTGTCATTGATGGGTAAATTCTGGAGTACAGCTAGTCAAAAAGTCATCTGATGGACTATTTTCTGTTACTGAATTGTCAAATATAGCTACTTATCATTCCACATAGCCTGTTCTATCAGGTTTTTCAAATCATAAAATTAGGCACTGGAACCTAAGTGGGCACAGTCATTAAAGGAAAAAGGGAGAAATAAGTAATTTGTTTCACGGAATCACGGAATCACGGAATCTTCAGAGTTGGAGGGGACCTCTAGAGATCATCTAGTCCAACTCCCCTGCTAAAGCAGGATTGCCTAGAGCACATTACTCAGGACTGCATCCAGGCGGGTCTTGCAAGTCTCCAGAGAAGGGGACTCCACAACCTCCCTGGGCAGCCTGTTCCAGTGCTCTGGCACCCTCACCCTAAAGAAGTTTTTCCGTGTATTTGAATGGAACTTCCTATGTTCTAACTATGTTTCAAATAACTAACTAACTATGTTTCAAATAAGAAATGGTTGGTATGTGCAAAGTTTAATTTTTCAATCACTTTTGTGGAGAAGTTGAATAAAATTTTTGGTTTTCTGCCTGACAGTTAGCCTGCATCATTTTTTTTTTTTTAAGATTTTTTTCTGGAAAAACTTAATTAGGCCTCAGAAGGTAGGGACAGATCGACAAAGACATTTAGGTCCTATTAAAATGTATCGAAGTTCTAGGATTAAAAATTTTGTGGGATTTTTGCTTTTGCTATCTTCTTCTTTTTTCTTTTTTTTTTTTTTTTTTTAATACGTTCAAATGAGGTTGCCTATGTCTAAGACTTCAGAAAGGATCATTTTGAGCAGTGAGTAGTTTGAAGGCAATCCATAAGTACAACAACATTTTTCCCATTGTGACAACGCTACCACTATGTGTCTGTTTTAGGCAAGGAAAGATCCCAACAACTTTAGACCTTTCTTGCTTCCTTTTGGAAACTGGTCATTCCATGTAATGAAGGTACTCATAATACTCTCGCTCTGCCTTATTCCTTTTCTTCTCATTTAAATTACATTATTTCCCTGATGCTTTGAATTTCTTTATGTTAGCTCACATATGCTGCTAGTGTTCCTTTTCCCTTTTCCAGAAATCTTATACATTGCAGATTGGAAATGAGCTGTGGAAAAGAATCAAGTCTTTCGACGTTGTGAATAGCCAAGAAAAACTCTTTCATGCCTGTAACAAGCAGCTTTCGAAAAAACAAGAATGAGAATAAGCTTTTCATTTACTTTTATATTTCCAGGACCTCTCTGAGATTAAGGATAATTTTGACTCTATCATGTGGATGATAACTAAAAATACACTTAACTTCCCTATTCTAGTGTACTAGTAGTGCGAATGAGACTTGCTTTAAAGCAGTTACCTTCAGATTCATTAATGCCCTGTGAATGCAGCAAAGGTGACACCCTTTAATATTTTCCAGATTTCCCTTTCAACCCTTGATAAAATCTGTTTCTTAAAATCTCAACAACCTGACATTCCGCATAGTAGCTAAATAAATGCAACAGGCTATCAGATCACATCATGGTATATATTGTCATAGTTTTGTAACTTTCCTTTCTAGCTTGAATAACATTGAGTGTGTAAAAGATAACAATCTTGACTTTTAGGAATGGAAATTAAAAAAAAACAAACCCATGAATAAGCATCTAAAATAGTCCATTTCAAACTACAACAGGGCAAATTAATTAAACTGTATTCCAGTGATCTAAAACCATAATAATACAAACATTCAATAAATGTGTAAGAAATTTATTCATATATAAAATAATATTTAATAGTCATTAAAATATTTTTTCTGAAGAAAATTCATCTGTACTGCTGAATTTAAAATATGACATAATGACCAAAAATAATGGAAAGGGACAGAAAAAGAAACCATGGAATATATTTTTAATTGTCCAAAGAAGGAAATTGGATAATTCTGAACATATTTTGTTAATAACCATAGAAATAGGACTACTGATAAAGCATCTCCATGCTTTTATAATGTTGTGTATATAAATATAGTTTATATGTAATTCTCTGTTCCAACAAAATACAGTGTTCCACTTTTTCCATGGAATTGATTACACTTGTAAACCCATTACATTTTCCCAAGTGCCTGTAACAGTTGGGGTTTTTTTAATCAAACTCTTAAGAGTAAAAGGTTTGTTTAATGCTTTCCAGCTCAAATAGAAAATTAACTGGTAGTAGTGGAAATGTGTCCTGACTCAGCCTTTAACATGTGAAGCCATTTTGCATATATGTGAAGCATGTTCATGTGACTACCAAGGACTTCTTTACTTATTTCTGCCTGCACACCAATATGCATGTACATGAAATATTAATCTTTTTTAATCTTGTCCTTCCCACTTCTCTAGCTTGTCTAGGTCCCTCTGGATGGCATGCCTTCCCTCAGACGTGTCAACAGCACCACTCAGTTTTGTGTCATCTGCAAACTTGCTGAGAGTGCATTTGATTCCACTGACTATGTCATCGATGGAGATTCTAAACAATACTGGTCCCAGTACAGAAACCTGAGGGACACCATTTGTCACCAATCTCCATCTGGACATTGTGTCATTGACCACTACCCTCTGGATGGGACCATCCAACCAATTCCTCATCCACCGAACAGCCCACCCATCAAATCCATCTCTGCACAATTTAGAAAGAAGGATGTTGTGGGGGGCCATGTCAAAGGCCTTAGAGAGGTCCAGATAGACCACATGCATATCTCTTCCCTTGTTCACTGATGTAGTTGCTCCATCATAGAAGGCCATGAGGTTAGTCAGGCAGGACTTGCTCACGGTGAAACCATGCTGGCTGTCTCAAATCACTTCCCAGTCCTCCATGTGCCTTAGCATAGTTTCTAGGAGGATCTGTTCCATGACCTTGCCAGGCACAGAGGTGAGGCTGACAGATTAGTAGTTCCCATGGTCCTCTTTTCTACTGTTTTTAAAAATAGGTGGAATGTTTCCTTTTTTCCAGTCACCAGGGACTTCACCTGAATGCCATGACTTTTCAAGTATCATGGAGAGTGATAGCTTGGCAACTACATCAGGCAGTTCCCTCAGGACTCTGGGATGCATCTCGTCAGGTCCCACAGACTTCTGTATGTTCAGGTTCCTCAGGTGGTCATGAACCTGATTTTCTCTTACAGTGGGAGAGACTTTTCTCCCCCAGTCCCTGCCTTGCAGTCCATCCACTCGAGAGGTGTGGGAAGAGAGTGGTTGCCATTGAAGACTGAGGCAAAAAAGTTGTTGAGTACCTCATCCGTTGTTACCAGTTTACCAGTCTTGCTCATCAGGGGGAATATGCTTTCTTTGACCTTGCTGACATACCTGTAGAAGTACTTCTTGTTATTCTTTGCATCACCTTGCCAAGTTCATCTCCAGCTGTGCCTTGGCCTTCCTGATCCCATCCCTACACAACCAGGCAGCATTCCTATGCACTTCCCAGGATATGTGTCCCTGCTTGCACTGCCTGTGCATTTCCTTCTTGCCCTTTAGTTTGACCAGAAGGTCTCAGCTCAGCCGTGCTGTTTTCTTGCCTTCTTTGCCTGATTTCCTACACCTGGGGATAGAGAGCTCCTGGGATTTATGGAAAGCATCCTTAAAGATCTGCCACCTCTGTTCTGCTCCCTTGTCCCTAGGAGTAGTTTTCTAGGTGATCCTATTGTCTGACTCCTTGAACAGCTGGAATTTTGTTTTCCTCACTTTCAGGGTCCTGACTTTACTCTTCGCATGATTCCTCAGGACTGCGAACTCCACCAGTGCATTATCACTGCAGCTCAGGCTGCCTCCAATCTTGACATCACTGATTATCTCANGAGTAGTTTTCTAGGTGATCCTATTGTCTGACTCCTTGAACAGCTGGAATTTTGTTTTCCTCACTTTCAGGGTCCTGACTTTACTCTTCGCATGATTCCTCAGGACTGCGAACTCCACCAGTGCATTATCACTGCAGCTCAGGCTGCCTCCAATCTTGACATCACTGATTATCTCACTTCTGTTGGTGACCAACAGGTCCAGTATTGCATTCCCTCTTGTAGGGTTGTCTGGCTTAAGAAGTTGTCCTCAATGCATTCCAACAGTCTCCCAGCAGGACAAGAGCTTGCGAGCACAATGTCTACTGTAATTGGAGTAAGAAGGCTTTGTCAATAGGCTCCCCTTGATCCACTTGAGGCAGCCTGTACTAGACATCAACAAAAAGTTTCCCTTTGTTGCCTTGGTCTCTAATTCTTACCCATAAGATTTCAGCCTTCTCGTGGCTATTCTTCAGAGACAGATCTTCACACTCTATCCACTTCTTGATGCAGAGCCAACACCTCAGCCCCTCCTTTTTCACCTGTCCCTTCTGAACAGCCTGTAGCCACCGATATCCACACTCCAATATCCTCCTGGTCCTTCACCCTCTACATTGTATAGCATGACTGAAGTCTCCATTACCATAGTTGCACAGAGCTTATGCCTTCATCCATACTCTATCTGTATATAATTTCTGTTACACTTTGATGTGAGTTCAGTTACACAGTTAAGAACTCAATCCAAAATATCTCATATCCTAATCTTTTATTCCAACATATTATATGTGTTGCTATGTGCCATGAGATGTTCTGAAGTCTAAGTCAATTATATATACTGCTTTGCTATTGTCAGGTCTCATTGTCATTTCCCTGTGAAAATTAATCAAATTAGTGATGCATGACCATCTTCTTATTAATCATATCTGACAGGCTAGCAATCCCTGCCCATACTGCACCTGGACAAATAATCTTTGTCTTTGGGCTTTTTGATGATGAAAAATAAAATTCAGAACTCTCTTACCATCACTGTAAAATCTTTTTTGTTTACCTGACAGTAGTGTAGGTGTGTAAAGCTACTATATCTGAGAAGTAGTAACTAATCCATCCAAATATGTTTTTCAACAATGGAGTAACTAATGTCTATGTCATCTGTCAAGGTACCTGAGGGTTTTAAATGGAAATTACTTTTTTGCTTTATTTTATCAGCTTTCAATTTTGGAATAATCAAAAGCGGTACAATTATTCCTAATGATTTTTCAGTTTTCATCTGTGGTGAGTTATTTGTTTTGTTAATTCCTCCCTCTGTGAAAAAAAAATACGTGTTTTCTTGAGATGTCCAATTAAGAATCACGACACAGGAGTTATCTTAAGACACCTTAATTTCTCACAGTGTAAAATTCACCACATAGAAGTCCTGAAGAAGTTCTTTTTTTTTCTCTAAGGACTCAAATGAAAAGTAAGTGATATGAAGTCTGTGTGTTACGTAATACAATACAATACTGTAATACAGTGTTGTCACTGCTAGTGACAGGCCATAGGAGTTGTACTGAATTTCCAAGACCTCAGGACTGAGTCTTGTCAGGTTTGCTCTGTCTGAACTTTTCTTGATCTACCTGCAGTTTTGTTCTACTTGGTGTAGGTGTGACACTAATTTCTGCACTTGAACAGGTATCTAGGGGTAATTTGTTTTATTTTTGTTTATCTTCATGTGATAAAACCATAGTTTTACAGCAGAAATAAGCATTTATTCTATGACTGATATTTACAGCTCTTAACACAATGATGTAGTATAAGAAATACTGCCCTGATACATACGATAGGAAAGGCCTTCAGAAGCTGAGACACAGTGCAGGGTAGAGGAGTACAGGCACAGAGTAACAAAACATGGGGTATAGGTCTGGCATCTGGCACTGGAAAGTCCACAGACAAAAGTAATTCACAAAGGGTTGGTTAAAGAAATGTAGACGAAGGTGAAAAAAAAACGGTTTTTAGGGTTAACAGATAATGAAGAAACAGAAGAATGAAGAAATAATGAAGAAATCTAACACATGCAAAAGACAGAAATAACATGGAGCTGGTCAATGAAGAAAAAACAAAGACATAAAAGTCTGTTAGCAAATATATAAAAGTTACACTAAGTTGATCCTAAAGCGCAGAATCATAGAATCATAGGATTATTTGGGTTGGAAGGAACCTTAAAGATCATCTAGTTCCAACCCTCCTGCCATGGGCAGGGACACCTCCCGCTAGACCAGGTTGCTCAAAGGCCCATCCAGCCTGGTCTTGAACACTTCCAGGGATGGGACATCCACAACTTCCATGGGCAACCTGTTCCAGTGACTCACCACCCTCATAGTGAAAAATTTCTTCCTGATATGTCATCTAAATCCACCCTCTTTCACTTTAAAACTGTTACCCTTCGTTTTATCGCTATCTTTCTTGTAGCCACCCTGTACTGGAAGTACTGGAAGGCTGCTATAAGGTCTCCCCAGAGCCTTCTCTTCTCCAGACTGAACAACCCCAACTCTCTCAGCCTGTCTTCATAGGAGAGGTGTTCCAGCCCTCGGATCATCTTCGTGGCCCTCCTCTGGACCCGCACCAACAGGTCCACATCATTCCTGTGCTAAGGACTCCAGAGCTGGACACAGTACTCCAGATGGGGTCTCACCAGAGCGGAGCAGAGGGGTAGAATCTCTGCCCTCAACCTGCTAGCCCTGCTTCTTTTGATGCATCCCAGGATACAGCTGACTTTCTGGGCTGCGAGCACACATTTCTGGCTCATGTTGAGCTTCTCATCCACCAACAATCCCAAGTTCTTCTCCTCAAGGTTGCTCTCATGCCATTCTCCACCCAGCCTGTATTTGTGCTTGAGATTGCCATGACCCAGGTGTAGGACCTTGCACTTGGCCTGGTTGAACTTCATGAGGTTTGCATGGACCCACCTCTCAAGCTTGTCTACGTCCCTCTGGATGGCATCCTTTCCCTGCAACATGTTGACCATGCCACACAGCTTGGTGTTGTTGGCAAACTAGCTGAGGGTGCACTCAATCCCATTATCCATGTTGCCAACAAAGATGTCACAGTACTGATCCCTGAGGAATGCCAATTATCACTGGTTTCCACTTGGACATCGGGCTGTTGGCAGCAACTCTTTGAGTGTGGTCATCCAGCCAATTCCTTATCCACCGATGGGCCCATCCATGAAGTCCATGTCTCTCAAATTAGTGACCAGGATGTCGTGCGGGACAGTGTCAAATGCTTTCCAAAAGTCCAGCTAAATGACGTCGGTTGCTCTCCCCTTACCTACCAACGCTAAAACCCCATCGTGGAAGGCCACCAAATTTTTCAGGCATTACTTACCCTTGATGAAGCTATGTTGTCTGTCACCGATACCAATCATCTCTTTATTTTCCATGCGCCTTAGCAGAGTTTCCAGGAGGATCTGCTCCATGATCTTGCCGGGCACAGAAGTGAGACTGACCAGCCTGTATTTCCCCAGGACTTCCTTTTTTCCCTTTTTAAAAATGGGTGTTATGTTTCCCCTTTTCCAGTCAGGGGAAACTTCACCACACTGCCACAGCTTTTCAAATATAAGGAAAGAGGCTTAACACCTTCACCCGCCAGTTCCCTCAGGACCCACAGGTGGATTTCATCAGGTCCCGTGGACTTGTGTACCTTCAGGTTCCTTTGATGGTCTCAAACCTGATCTTCTACAGTGGATGGTTCTTCATTCTCCCAGCCCCTGCCTTTGCATTCTGCAACTTGGGCTGGTGTGGTTAGAGCCCTTGCCGGTGAAGACCAGCGTGAAAAAGTCATTCAGTACCCCAGCCTTCTCCACATCCTGGGTGAAAAGGTTTCCTGTTAGCTTCCAGAGAGCGCCCACATCTTCTGACATACTTATAGAAATTTTTCTTGTTGTCCTTGATGTCCCTGTCCAGATTTAATTCTCTCTGGGATTTATCTTGCCTAATCTGTCTCCTGGCCACTCGAACAATTTCTCTGTATTCCTCCCAGTCTGTCTGTCCTTGCTTCCACCCACTGTAGACCAAGAAGAAATCATGTACATCAACATCTCTTCTGATGAAGAACTCCTGAAACATGATACTTCCCTCTCCAGCATCTGAAACTACTGGCTTTAAGACCAGGATAAGCAATGGAAGGGTGAGCATAACCTGAAGAAAAGGAATAGTAACTATAAATATGTAAGTTACAATTTTACTTGTATGATTATTGAGACCTTCTCTGCAGGGAAATATTATTAGTTTTATTATTCATCTTTTTTTTTTGTAATAATTAGATCTAGACTAATAATGATTTTTTCATTTAGGCTGTTAAGATTTAAACAGTAACAACCCTGAATACTTTTCTTTATACATAAAATAGGTTTCCTGTTTGAGCAGAAACAAGTATCTGAGAACAGTTGTTTTTTTACGGATGTAATCTTTATGAACAAATTGGTTTCTCTAGTGAAAACTACATTTCACTAAAAACAAACCACCTTTGCCTTTCTAAGTACCTTGCATATATCTTCCTGTCTTGTGTTTCAAATAAAAATCTGATTTTCTCAATAATTACTTGGAGGAAAAAAAAAAAAGGAAAAATATTATTACCATTATTATTTTCCAGACAACTGTTTCCCACCTGTGTTTTGGAGAAATCAATGATGCTGGCAATGATGTGGTTTAACATATCCCAAGGTATCCGTGCATTTGAAACATAATAATCTTCCTACATATTTTCAAGATGCCTATTAACATTGCTATTAATTTATAATAACAGTTGTTAGCAATGAAGAAAGTACTTCCTTTAATGATTCTTTTATATGTCTCAAAATGATGTTTTCGATAAAGGTACTTCAGAACATGCTAAAAAATAATTTGCTCTATTAAAATTTCAATTGAAATGGCACCACTTTTTTGGTACTAGATTTACTGACCCTAGCTGGACTGAAACCTTTGTCATGAACTAAAATATTTTGCTGTGGGAGCTATGTCCTGTCTGTATCGTAGCTCAGGTAACCGGCCTGAAAGACAGAGTGACTGGAAGAACCCAGATATCTGTTCAGGCTGTAGCCACAAGTGTATGTGCAGATAATAGTAGTAATTTGAATGACATTTCCTAATAGCACAAAGCCAGGAGTTTATATTCTTCTTCTAAAGCCATTAGCCCTAAAAGCCTGATGGATCCTCTAGCTGTTAATCAACCCAGAATTAAGTATGTCATTTTCCCAGGGAAGACAGCAAGTCTGCAGACAGCCTCTCCGGAGAATGTTATCTAAGGCAGCTGCCACATTAATATGTACAGCAACCAGAGAGGTTCATGTAACATTCTTTCTTTTTGGTTATCTATACGGGTTTTAAAAAGAACAAAAACGATGATCGCTTGAGCTTGTGTTTGCCTGCCACCACTAAACAGAAAAAGAGGTCAAAAAATTACAACAAAGTGTTTCAGAAAATAGACAACAAAGAGAATTTTGAGTAAATGTCCCTTACAGAAAATGAACAAAAAAGAGGAAATCCTGATGTATTTATGGGTTTATTTTTTGTTGAGAGATAGAAGTCTCTTGCTGAGGAATTATAGAAAAGTATTGTAAAAAAAACTTTATATACAAAGCAAATATCCTAGGAACACAGCAATTGTTCCCCAGTAAGATGTGTGTTTGTGTTTGGGGGAGTAGAATTCTTTTGAAATTTTCGAAGGAGGAAACAGGATGATCTTTTGTCAGAAAAGCCTGCAGAACCAGAATTTGGACTGACTATTCCATATTAAATTCTGCCTATACAATGGATACAACTTTAAAATCTGAATTTCCAACATCCAGTAAAAAAAAGCGCTTTTTAAAAAAATGCAATCTCTTTCCTCAGTCCTGAACTTTTAACTGTAGATGTCTTTTAAGCATATTATGATTTGTAATCTAGTCTAAATACTATAATTATATACTGTTTTTATTCTCCATCTATTTTCACTATTTGTGGTATCAATGCTATTAGAGATTTATTGGTACAGCTGGCCAAAAAATCTGCCTCCATGAATTTACTTTATAAGGAAAAGCAAAGAAACAAAAAAGAAGAAAGATAAAAGTAAGAAAGTTAAGAATTTGTGAAATCATAGTTATTAATGAAAAGTATGTAAATTAACTCCTTTTTAAAAAAGTGAAAATTCAACACTATTATTTTATTATTCTAAGTATAAATTTATCCACCACTTCATCCACAAATCTCTTTTCACCTTTTTCGAGTCAGTTACATGTCCTCTAGCTCCTAACTTGTGCTCTTCTTTGTGACCCTTTCACACAAAAAGAAGCACAGTCAGTGCCTCATGTTCACATCACTTATTAGAAATGTTAGAACTAATTCCACTCTTCCACCAGCCCAGTACGTGACCTGTTGTTTTGGCTAATTATTGCCTAATAGGGTTCAGATGGTTTTATATAAATTCTGAATGAAAGACTGCTATTATGCTGATTAGACTCAAATTTAGGATGTCTAAGTAGCCTTCCCCAATGCAATAATGCAAGATAATAAAATGTAATTGTTGTCATTATCCATTATGGCTAACTTTTTTAATCGCCACCAGCTCCTTGGGGAGATCTGGTAAGACCAATGCTATTATAGGTTTTGAAATCATGTATGTAAATCTGCTTCCAGTAGTTCTAATTCTGCATGTGTCTGTCATTCAGATTGACACAACTGAACTGTTTTCTGAACCATCTCCATTCTAAGAAATCTGCACCTGAATGGCTAAGCCTGAAATAAAAAGTCCTGCTAAGAGGTTTAGCATATCATTTAAAGCAAAATGCCACTTTTTGTGGGGTGGAGATACCTCATGTCTGTCTCAGGGAAATTTTGAGCTTAAGGTCCCTGGACCATTCTTTCTTTCAGATGATAACTTTAATTACTTGTGAGGCCTGGGTTGGAAGCACTTTAAAAATTAATGCATTTTGACAATATTGTGAATGGTTGCAGAAATTAGGCTGTTGGCATTTTGCCAAATGAATATTACAGGAAGGCTGAAGGCAAAGATACATACCATGATTAGGGGAGGAAGGGAACTGACAAAACTGACGTAAATGCCTTATGGATTGTTCTTAAATATTTTCTTGATTGTTATGAATATTGAGACTATACAATAACTGTCTTTCAGGTCAGTAAGCTGTAAGGTTATTATTTTCAGTTTTAAAGCATATTTTCGTAGCCACCATTTCAATTAATTTTCTCTCACACTATTAGACATTAAAGAGATGTTGCTTCTCCAGCCTGCAAACTGATATTGTCATATCCTCTCGAGCAAGAAAATGTATATTCCAAATGTGCCAGATATTCCAACTACTTTATAGCCAGGAAAGAAAGTGATGCAATGCATAGGCTCATGAAGTCTGCCCAAGTTCAAAATATAAAATAATATTTTTTTAAAAAAAGGACATCTGACAAAATTATTTTATACTACCTACCTCACTCTATCTGGCCATTAATCCTGATCCTAAAAAAATCCCGACATTTTTAAATAAGACTCTTCTTATGTCAATATTCGTATTTTTTCAGAATAATCTGAAGACAAAGACATGTCACTGCTTTTCTAATTTTGCTAATCTCTATGCAAAATTATGCTGATGCTTTCTACAAGAGAAATATTTCTCTGGGAGCAATTCCCAATTTGCTGCACAGGAAAGAATATGTGACATTCCTTAGAAGACAGGCCCCATCTTTTTTTCTTCTGCCCACACACATAAAAAGAACTCTGGAACATACTGTGTCCAGTCAAGATATAGAAAAGGGGACCCTGCTGTTCTCTGTTCAGTAGACAGCAGAGCTCAGCAACAGAAACAGCGTTGAAAGTATATCCTGGTTTCAGCTGGAGTAGAGTTAATTTTCTTCCTAGTAGCTGCTGTGTTTTGGATTTAATATAAGAATAAAGTTGATAATACATATTGGTTTAGTTGCTGCTAAGTAATGTTTATATTAAGTCAAGGACTTTTTCAGCTTCCCATAGAAGTTGAGAGGGAGCATAGGTGGGACAAGCTGGCCAAAAGAATATTCCATACCGTAGATGTCATGCTCAGTATATAAATGGGCGTTGGCTGGGGGGCAGGAATCCATGATTGCAGCTCAGGAAAGGACTGGGCATTGGTCAGCAGGTGGTGAGCAATTGTATTGTACATCACTTATTTTGTGTATTCTTTTGTCATAATTATTGTTGTTATTTTCTCTTCCTTCACTGTCCTTTACTTTTTTCCCTGATTCTCTCCCTCATCCCACAGGGGAAAAGAAACCCCTGAAGGAAGCAAGGAAATATCTGATTTTTAATAGAGGGTGTAGTACTGGAAATGAACAACAGAGTACAAAAAAAAAAAGAAAGAATTTTTAAAATATTGTTTAAAGCCCATTCATCTGACAAAAGAATTGCCATAGTTCTGCCTTGTAATATTATCATATTTTATATTTTAAGTACTTTTAATCTATACAAATTAGTTTCTGAACTCCTTGGAAGAAGGCCATATCTCACTTTATGTTCAGGAATTATCTTGTATTCTGAGATAGTATATGCGCTACTAAAACTAATATGTAAGGACAGCAATAGTAAATAAAATACATTCAAGATGAGATTTCATTTCTTCAGGCACAAAGTAGGATTTTGTATCCTTTCATCCATTAATTTTGATTCTGCTCATGCAGTGTACAGTAATTTGTTTCTTGTTTTGAGACATGGGACTGTAATTTACCATTATAGTTGAACTTCAAAACTACATTCTGGTAAGAGACAGGCATTCACATGTAGGGTGATGCCTCTGAATCTCCGGACTCAGAAAGTTCAGAATGTATTTTAACAAGATAGCTATCTTTGCAGTCTGAAGGGATAGAAACTCTTTTCTTGAAGGAAATCAGAAACAGTGAAATCTGTATGAATATCCTAATCTTGCCTTTGCTGGAACACAGAGGATCACTTTTCATTGCCCATTGCTGATGAAATATAGACCTTAGCTAGAGAGGAAGATTTTGTCCTTCACCCACATAATCTTTGAAAATACAGAGGTCGATACTTTTTTGTAGAAGGGAAGTGTATATCTGGTAGCTGTAGATATTACCCTGTAAAGGCAGAGTCATCTTTTTTGGATTACCAAGCTGGTGGGTTGATACAAAATTTCTTTTATATGCTGAATAACTGTAGACTGTCGGGCTAGGCTTTGAGAAACACACATACACTGGTTGGCAGACTGGGCTATGGACAGTATTGAAAACAGTAATTAATCACAGCCGTCATGGGCAAGACGGTAACTATAGTAACAACACATATAAGTGGCATAGTATCATGTACGGTGTTCTATCTCTGTTTCTGTTTCTCAATAGATTATTCTCAATATGTAGTAGGAAGTTCAAAGTAAAGGGCTAATCCTGGAAGGCTGAGAGCATCCTCAAAGAAAAATGAAAGTACTGATCAGCTCTAGAGGAAACACACAGCATTACCCTGTGGTGTGTCTTCAGCCTATGGTACTTTCAACTTTCTGAGGGAGGATTAATTCTCTATAACCATTGACATATAAAATATTGCTGTAAACCAAGCTAAGGCAAGCCTCATTTCCAATTCTTCCATCCGTATTCAGAACTTCATCTTTTAAAATTCGAATTAATTAAAACTGGCAAAAGGATCAGTGACTAAATAGCTGCAAAATCTCATTATTAAAAACGACCCATTTTGAATTTAATGAGTGTAAAAATGGTTTGAGAAGTCTTAACTATAATTTTGCTTTTATATTTGCATATTCAGAACCCAGAGTTCAGGATCAGACTGTCTTCTTTCATATGCAGTCTAGTGCTGCTATAAAGCTACTGTAAATATCACTGGCAATGGAGTTCCACCCAACACACGTGCACCTTCTCCCTGTAAACACCTCATTCACGCTTTGAACATTGTTCCTCTTCTGCATTTTGTCTGCAACAGTATATTTTATTTATTAGGATCTATTATTTACTTCTACACAAACAATAATGAATGTTACAACCATCTTATTAGGGAATACTGAAAAAAGAAGCTCTAGATCCTCAAATGGAAGATGGCAAAGTAGTGGGAGGTCAATGATCCCTTCATTCGTGTATGCAACCTCTACTCCCTTCACTGGAGCCTGTAAAAGGGGAAAAGCAAACAAGGAGAAGAATAAAAACAAAGCCAAACCTGGAAAATGTTCTAATTGTAATTTAATTTCTAAACTTGAAAAAGATCTTTGTTTAGGTATAAGCATCAAGAAAGAAGAAAGGTCTGTGAAAACAAACAACTTTTAGATTAGATCTGATGGGAACAGAGACTTCAAGAGGTACAAACTCTGCCTGGGAATAGCAAAAGAAATTGAAGTGAGGAAGTGAGAAGTAGCTATACAGCAAAGTGCAATAAAGTGAGGATCTACTATGCTACTGTAGACCCTGGAAGCTGTAGAAGCATGGAGCTGTGTATAGTCAATTTTATCTTGTTTCTTCCATATCTCTATATAAGGCTACAATATGCTGTGCATCTTAACGTTTCCTGATGAGTCTACTGGTATATTAGCTATAGTTGTTTACATATGATAAAAGTGCAGACACAAATGTAAGTAAGAGGTTTAAAATTTGTTTTTATATTCCCCCTCACCTTTCTCTGGCTTATGAATTTAGAAGGTATGATTTCTAAAGTCTTAAATAATATTATGCTATACATGCATTATGGCTGGATATCTAAACTGTAGGTGACCCAAAAATACTCTTACAGGCAGCATGAGGAAAAAAAAGTCTTCCATGGACCACTGAGATGTTAAGGAAGCCATGATTTTATTAAACTTTCTGTTACCTTCCCTCATTAACCAAAGGCTCATCTTTTAAGATTATCTCTGTGTAATGCTGTATTGGATTTACATTTCTTTTTTTTTTTCTTTTCCCTAATTTTTTTATTTGTCTTGTAGTATCAATGAACTAGGAAGACACATGGTTATTAAATTTCCCCAGGGAAAGCTTTTGAATGGATTTGCCTGCAAACTTCAACATGGGAATAATATCCACTTCTTTGATAAGGAAGATAATTAACAATTTCAACCACTTAGATAAAGAGACAGTTATGTCATCTTCCTTGCCTGTCAATAACCTCCTAAAACCTTCATTCTAGTTCAGTCTAGTTCATTCCCAAACAACTATTTGCATTGCAAGAAGTATTGTACATCTCAAGACCTTTCTGAAGGAGGAATTCGTTAAAGAACATACCAATAATCAGGTCTGGCATAAAAATACATATATATTGTAAGTGGCTAATAATGGCTGTTGTACTTTTCAGTTTCTGATAACTACTCTTAATGCTTTGAAGGAAACTAACAAATGGAGCAAGTTGCTGGGTTTTGTAGCAGGAGGCAGTGTAATATGTGCTAGCAATAGATTTGGCAATAAATTAAAAAAAAGGAAGGGTTATGAATACTTTTTCACATCTGCCAAAACTCAGCCATACCAGAAACATGTATTCATTATTTTCTTCATCTCATTTTAAAAATCACGTAAGCTACAATAATTCATTTAGAGACCAGAGCTATTATCTCTAGACAATGCATGTGATTCATGCTGCCTGCCTTTGACCTTTTTTAATTTTGGCATATAGTATCTGCTAATCATCTAGCTTCCTTTGAGAAAGAGAGAAAGGAAATTTTCCAGGAGCTTCATCCATCCTAAGACAGGTGTCACAAAGTCAAAGAAGGGGACTTCACTATGCTAGACAATTAATAATCTTCAGTAGATAATCTCATTAAGCAGCCTAGAGAAACACACTTCCAACTTCATACAGAAAATAAGAAATTACTACAAAAAAGTCAAATGATAACATGGTAACATATATTGATTTTGTTTTGGTGAGCTACATCAGTTAGTTTTAAACATACCAGATGTTACGGAGATATCAAAGTAAACAGAGAACATTTAGGAATTTGGCTGAAGATATATGGTGAAGAAAATGTACAATGATATACTTTCCTTTGTTTTAATCCTTACTCTGTAACAGCTGTTACTTTAATTGTAGAGTTTTATTTATTCTTTTTTTAGAAAGCAAACAATCAAAATTAAAAAAAACAGAAACAAAAACAAAAAAACCTAACCAAAACCAACTCCCTTCTACCCTTATTCTGCTCATTCTGTCCTTACTGAAGACTAATTCTGTTTTTACTAAAGTTAATTAGCGGAACTATTTAGACTGGTAATAGCTGAGTTAAGCCACTTATGGATATGTAATAAATGACATGCAAACATGGAATTAATTATGTTTAAGTAAGGTATTTTGTAGTTTCCAACTTCTGTTGCCACAATTACCCTGGTTATTGTTACTTATCATATCCTTTTCTAACTATGAGATTTGAACTACAACATCAAAGGGTTCTTAGTAAGCATGTTCTAATCTGAAACTGGATTCATGCAAAAAGAGTTGAGAACTCTATTCTAAGGCTTTAAGGAGGTTAAAGTACAGAATACCTTATGAACGCTTAAAAAAAAAAAAATGATGTGAGGAAACAACCTGAAACAGCACGTTATTATTTTGTTCAGAGAGTTACATGCTCTTATCTGAGAGTAATCATGGGGATATGGGAGTAGGAAGGAACTGTTATTTTTCAAAAAAGATACAGGAAATTAAGGTCCCTCGAGGCCATTTGTGAAGTTGTTGATGTGAAAAAAAGATGTTCAGACTGGAAAATTAGCAAGAAAGAGCCTACTTAGCAAAATAACTTCCCAATGTTTGTCTAAAATTATACTGTAACTAAATTGGCACATAACAACTTTCTCAATAATTAAAAATAAATTCTTATTTGACCACTTAATTTAATAACCAGCTGAAATATTCTTGGTAATTCCCTATTTGAAGGCAGTAATAAAAGAAAACTACCACTAAAACTTGGGAACAAGTGTTTTAAAAGAACATGAATTTTAAAATTACTCAAATTAGTCTTCTTCAGAGATACACACCCTGAAAATATTTGTACACAGAGGACAAGGATTTCAGTTGTGCCTGAAATGAGTAGCTACTGCTGTTTTAAGTAGCATCCAGAATATTGTCTGGAACTGTTTATTTGGATCATTCTGACTTGATAAGAAAATGCTATTTTTATATTTTTATTTTCGTGAGCAGCATGCTGAAACACAACTTGCCTTCTCTACTTCATTATCAACTTAAGAAAACAGCTGGAAGAGCTGTTTTACAATTTTTTCAGTTTTAGTGCCATTAGAAAAACTTGGTGCCATTAGAAACTTAGAATTATTAAGCAACCTGTATTTGTTAAATTGAGACATCCCTGTATATTCACATCATTCATCAACTCAGTCTACCCTCTACTAGGATAACTATATGGCAAATGACTAACTTCTCTCTTTGAAAATGTTTTCCAGATAATTAAAAAAAAATGTAGTCTATTTAATTCCTTGAAGAAACTGAATAAGATTCAGCTTTGCAATAACTGATAATCTAGCTATATAACTGGGTAACTCATTACAGGAACCTTGGCAGCTTGCATTCATGTTGAAAGCCGACACATTGTAAACATCCATGTGTGGTCCAGCTCACAGATTAAGATACCTACATTTAAATACCTACCTGTGGACCTTCACTATGTGGCTGGGGGTCCAGGTGTTACTCTCTGTTGTGGCTACCTCTAGCAAGACAGATATAGACAGACTGTCTTCTTTTGAAAAAAAACTTAATAACTCATTGCCAGCTGAATTTGGCATTACATGAAAAGTCACAAAATTCTAAGACTAAGTTAATAACATTTATCATTATGCATAGTAATTTTATAGGGATTTCTAGATCTTTCTGTTCAGATCAGAACTTTCTAAAACAGCACAATGGTAGCTTCAGAATTTCTTCAGACCAAAATACTGTAACTGCTTTGTTTGAGAGCAGGATGCTAACATCTCCAAGTTGTTGTATTGAACTTCAGGTACATAAAAGAACCACTGCTTTCACTATTCTTCTGTATTTTAATACACGCACTGTGTTCTGTTAGGAGCACAGACATCAGCTACCCATCTTTTCTACCTTTTCTTACAACAGAGATAGCCCTCAACATTATGCCACTTAGTATAAATACAAAAAAAAAATAAATAAATGAGTTTCTTAGAGGTCAAATAGCATGTCAAAGAATCCCCATGGATCCCCAGGTTAATTTATTTTTATCTACTGAAAGTGCATTGGCCATTTCTTTTTTTAGTGTTGAAGAATCAGAACAAACAAATGAGAAATCTAAAATGAGATTTTTGTGGAACAGGTTGTCTAGCTGATATATGATCTCAATTTATTTTTAGGAATTGTTTTCAGCTGTGATATCCATGCTACATATAAAGTGGTAATTAAAAGAAATTTATGTTGGATCTCACTAGGCAGAACTTACTAAAGAATAAGAAAATTATGCTTCACTCCTATCCCTGAGGATTAAAAATGCCTCAGCGGTATAAGTTGTTTATGATGTAATCAAGACAGAATCTGAGCTAAATGAGCTTAGGCAGAATTTTTGAAGCATGAAAAAATCCCTGTTCCTAGATTTATATTGAAGAAATTAAAAGTTAGGAAAAGTTATATGAGAAATAAAGTAAGAAAAATATCAGTTTAATATGGTATATACATACAACTGTATTTACCTATGTACTGTCACAGTGCACAATCTGTACAATCAGGAAATTAAAATCTAAAGTCAGACTCTTTATGCACACCTGCAACAAGCCCAAGACTTCAGTTTTCCTTTGTTGCTAAAAACTGCATTTTTTTAAATTTTTCTTTTCTAACTTGCTTTAAAGAATTAAGGCATCTTTGACAATTACGAAGATTTTCTTTAGTGATTGCTTATAGAACAAAATTTTTGAGTTTTGTGGAATTCATTGTCATAAATAGATTTCTAAGGTTTTTGTCTGGG
>VYZM01003513.1:11459-22796 GCA_013398915.1 Dromas ardeola
TAATTGAAATGCATGCTAAAGACTCTTTGGTGGTTTTGGATGATCTCTCTCCTTCTCTCCCCTTCTCTCCCCCATTCTAACCCTATGAAGCATGAAAAAAGAGGGATTTTATTAATGCAGGTCAGATAGCTTTTTTCAAAGCTTAGACTCTGGACACGTGAGGAGTTTTTGACAATTCACCACTTTAGTCTTTACTTCTAGCTTCTGTAACTGCTGGAGTTGTGCCTTTTGACTATTGGATTGTCTTACTGTCTTTGTAACCATGACGTGACCTTGTGAACCGCTCATTCTTTCTCAACGCCATATTATGGTAGAAAACATATGCTTTATCAGGGACTTAGGGTTTCATCACACTAAGTGACAGAATTAGGGTGTCATATTAATAAACTATTCATATCTTTATGAAGGTATTACTTAACAACATGAGGTTTCTAACTCCTACCAAAATGTTGAAATGTTGAAATAGAAGCTTTGTTATCTTGAGGATTGGGCAAGGTGAAGAAAGTTGATTAAATCTTGTGTCTAATATCCCTGAGAGGTTTTTTTGTGGAAACTCTACTTTTAGCATTTGTTTTAAAATCTAACAGCTGTACATTTCCCTTTTTTTGAGCCCTACTGTAAAGCAACAGAAATTTTTTGGTAGAGATAGTTGAGCACAACATAGTGTCTTTATATAGTACTTCAAATTGCAGCTGAGTTACGGCAAGAAGCAACTTTCTATCAAAGTAAGCAAAGTTTGTCAATAAGATGGAAAACTGCTGTCACCAAAAGGTCTGGTTTAGCAAAAAAAAATGCAAACTGTATTTGAAAATACCCCTTTATCTCAGTTTCTTACAACTGCCTCAGCTAGCAGTCAGTCATACCTTAGGCTGTTTCTGCCATTGTATTGTTCAAAGATCACCTTTTCTGATGAGAAGCCACTAATCCCAAACTCACCTATGCTAAAATATTTTAAATGTTTTGAAATGAAATAAGGGGACAAATGTTAATAATGTATTGGTATAAAGCATCAAAGAAACTGGCCTAAACCCAAAATCTAATTTCTACAAATTTCGAATCCTTGGGTTTAAAAAGCAGACAACTGATACTGGATATGCTTCATATTTCAATTTCCACTTGCAAAGGTTTTATAAAAGAGAGAATATTACATGTCTAATAGGTAAATATCAGACAGTAGGAGCTCTATGATTGTAATAAGCACCTCTCAACTAATTTAAATTTGTAATTACCTATAACACTTTATGAGCATTCCTTATTACCTCTGTCAACCCTTTAGAAATTCTATATGAGTTCTTATATTGTGTCCAAAATATTTGTAAGCTGGCATCAGTTTAATTACAAATGTTTTCATATATGACTAAATATAGTTCTTGCTGACTTATAAAGCAACCTGCATATTAATCTTTTAATCTTTAAAGAGTGATATTCAAGAAATGGGCTTTGTCTTAAACTAAAATCAAGATAGAGGCCCTTTTTTCTTTTGGCAATGGAATTTTTGATTTTATTATTCCAGCATCTCTACCTATCTCATTTGGATACGAATCTTCCTTTGTTTGCCCTCTATTTCATTTTTTCAGTGGAGGAAAACTCCTATTACTGAACAGGCAACACATCATCTGAGGCTGTTCACAGAGACAGAAAATCAGGACATCATGGACTACATTCCAGTTCAGAGACAGCCATCCCAGGGCAACGAATTCCTAGTAACCTGTGGTAGCAAGCAGATGAGATGGATTTTGAATGTAAAGCTGTTGTCAAAGAGACATCCCCTTTTTTCTTTTCTATCCCTTTGACATCTTCCCTAGAGTTTCAGGTCTCAGAAAGTTAACATAGCAAGATCAGATGTATGAACTTCGAGCCACAGTGTATTACATCTTTCCCAGTAAAGCAGAATTTAATGGTTATTTTTGCTTCTTTGGGGTATCATTTTTTTGTAGCCTGTTACTGTGTCAATAGAAAGATAAAATAAAATTAGTATAGCTCTGAAGCTTGAGGGCTGATGGCATGTTGCTATGCATACTGGTCATAGAGCATACTAAAAGAAAGGAATTTAATTACAAACCTTCAGCATAAATCACTGTGAGCAATGATGTATGGATCACCTTGTCAGATGAGCTTGCTACGTGCGGTTGGCTGGCAAGCTGGAGAATTTATGAAGCATTAAACTAAGTCACTCTTAGCTGGATTTAACGTACAGTAACATTATGCTCACATAAAGCTCTTCGTGAATGAGATTTGAAAAATGTTAACTGCACCAATCTCAAAGGATCAGTGCAAAGAATATGATAGTGTGTCCGTGCTGAATATTTCCACTTAGCTAATCTAAACTTATTAGAGTAACTAAAAGACTAAATTCAAATGATCAAAAGGAGCTTGAGGTGGTATTAGAGCATAAAGCTCCCTGGAAAAATTCAGTGTCATTTAATGATATTTATCGTAAAGAGAATTTGCTTTAATCCATAGATAATGTTCTGGCCTGGTAAGTATGGATTTTTGAATTCTAGTTTTTTTGTCTTTTTTTTATTAAAAAAAAACAGGTAAAACTTTAATTTTCAATGAAACCTTAAGTTTTACCAAGATGCATTATCTCACAGTATCAGATTCCTGTAGGCAAGCATTAACACTTGGGTAGCCCACTTGTCAAAGAAGAATGCCCTGTGGTTTCTGGAGCTGTGCTTGGTATGCCCCCTTTTAGTTCAGGATAGCAACTGAACACGTTGATACTAAAAAGAGAAAACCAGTTTAGGAAGAATAATAGGAACCCACTGTAGCTCTAAATAGACAGAGTAACCTTTCAAGTTTAGCTCTCTGTTAGCCCTACTTGTTTAATCTAGATTCATGTGCATTTTATTTAGCAGACCCAAATATGATCGTGAAAATTAATTAGACATCTGATGTATTCCTGTACCTGTGCAAGCTTATTCCCTATATAAGATTGCATAAATACAGTGTGCCACTGTGAGCACTCTAATTCTTCCTCTAATCAAGACAGATCTCCTGCCACTTGCTTTTCCTTTGCCATATATTATGCCTTATCAATCCTAGGAAGGAATGTGGTCTTGCTGAATGATATGAAATGTGAGAAGGACTCAGAACTTACTTAGATGCCTCTGGCAGCAGATTGAGAGCCCATCACAATTCCAGGCTATGCAGTCCTAAACGCTGAGGGGTCTGTAGCAAAAACCTCAGAAACTAAGGCTGCAGTAAAGTAGTTCAAGAGACCGTAAGGCTAGTAAGATCAGTAGAGCAAGAGATTTGATATGTTGTTAAAGTCTTCCCCTCCATTCATGCCTCTAGTATTTTCTTAGAGTTCATTTTTGTAAGGTCACATTAGCAATTTGATCACACATTCCTAAAAATCCATGTGAGTTATTGACACATGGTTTATTTTCCATGGGCTTTTGGCTTTGTTTGTTCATAATTAACTCAATCTAAAAAATAAAAAATAAAAAATAAGTGGTTTTTGGCAACCAGCTACTAACATTTGAAAATGTTATGGCTGTTCTATTTAGGTGGTTTGATCTTAATTATCACCTGGTGTGCTTCCAGTGTCTATCTGCAAGATAGTGATTTTTTTTCTAAATCACAACACACCTGAAGTTGCTTAAGGGAGCAGCAGATATTGCCTGCTGACAACCAAAGCCTTGGTGCTCAATACTGAGAAAGGCAGTGTGCTCTCAGATGCACTAAACCTGTACCCTGGTGTACTCAGTTAAAAAAAAAATAAATAGGTAAATACACCTTTAATTCAAAAGATTTGGTTTGAGGCTTTCTATGTGTCCATGTCAGCAGTGGAAGACAGAGTGGTCCTTACACCATGTATTAAAATGCCAGCTTTAATGGGGCATTAGGTGGATCATCAAGAGGAGGTGCTAAACTGAGGCTGTTAATGGACTTACATGCCCAGTATCTTAAAACACACTACAGTCACTACTGGATTTGAAATAAATATGCTATATGAAGCTCTGATTAATGCATGTCTTAGTCTAGGACACAAACACTAAAGTCAGTGAAGCCAACTAATAGACAATGATAATATCTTATCTTTTCAGTGCAATTACCTTTTAAAATGAGTAGAACTTTTCACTGAAAGGATAAACCTGTCCATAGCAGGGCTTTAAAATCTTGAAAGGCTGGAATAAGATGATGTACGTGGACAGATCATTGACCAAGAACAATATTAGACTAAGAGTCAGTTATCTCGTAGTTTTTGTAATAAATCAAAAATAAGGTTATAGCGTCCTTAGAAAACAGTACCTTAATTAAAGGTTATCCTTCAAGACGCACACAATGTCTTATCAGTGCTTCTTTTATCTAAAAGGTGGTTTTGATAGCAGCTTAGTGCTGGGAGCAAGCAGTCTATTTGATAATCAGCACACATTTTCCAGTCTTCCTGTTCTTACTTTGAAGATGTTCTTCCTTTTCAATTGATAATTATATTTTTAAATTGAGTGTTATCGTTTTTTTTAAAAAAATACAATGTTAATTTTAAAGGCAATATATTGAAATTGAATTTTTTTCTTATGTAACTTGTCCTGTTTGATAGCCCAAAGTATATATGGTAGGGAGCTTATGTCTTATGTGCTATTTCACTGTTACAGTTTTATTTTTATTATTTTATCAGGTCAGCAATTCCCTTGTATTTTCTATTAATTCAGTCTTGATGTTTCTTTTTCTTCCTCTGAACCTTTCTCTCTCTCCACATCCCCACTGCACAGACGTATTGTCATGATTTTGATCCATTGTGCGATTCAATCCTTAGTGACAACTCAGAATTAACCTGCTTATTGGCTGCTTGTCAACATTATGAAATAATTTCAGAGCTGTCTGTTTTCCTTCACTGACATTTTCTATTAAGACTTAGGAAGATCGTATCTTTGTTTGTATTGCAAAGGGAAATTGTCTTCAACTTTGAACACATCTCTAGCCTTACCCAACTCCGTCCTTCAGTTTTCAGTGCTAATAGTGATCATAGTAGATGGTTTGGGGTCCTTCCTCAGACATTTTTTTATTTTAATAATGAGGCTACTATATATTTCCACTAAACTAAGTATGCTAACTGTGGTAGCCTCTAACAGTGAGGATGATTTGGGCTGTCCTACCTGACTTTTCCTGAAGCAGATTGGTGTTCTGGATTCAATTCCTAAGTCTATTCCAAAAGTTGGAGTTTGCCTTTAAAAAGCTTAACTGTCATCTAATAGCTTAAATATCGTTCAGAAATCTATTTTCATTCTTTTAAAATTCCTTTTTTCAGCCTTTTAAAGTAAATGCCTTGCTTTTCACACCTTGCTGCTTCTACAGACATTCTGTCTATCCCTTCTAAAACTTTCTCATTTTGTTGAAGAAACATTTTTTCCATGATTTATTTATAGTATGATTTAACTGTAAAGTTGAAAGCACACATTGTTTCTAAATTCATAATGAGGTGGTTATGCCGTTTTCCTTCTTAAAATTCTATATCAGTCTATGAAGATTTAAATCCTTTCCTTCTATCCTTAGAGACTACTGTGATAAAAAGCGTGCATAGGGTTTACTCCCATTAATAGGAGTCTGCTCTGGACCACCAACTTCTATGCCTAGACAAAAGATAACAGAATGTTGTTAATAAAAAGTACCTAGGCAAAGATGGTACTTCTGATTGTATTATTGAATCATTGGCTGTTGCCATCAGTTCGTTTTACTGTTACAGAAAATTTTCTCTTTCACAGTGGTGACCCATGGCTAATCCAGTTCCATATCCATTGGTCTAAGCCAGAACATGAATGGTCTGAATGGATTTTTGCCAGGAAAAATCACTTTTTATAGCAGGAGCTGCAGAGTGACATTATCAATTTCTTATGGGATAGCCTGTAAGTTTCAAGGCTAGTTGTATAATTTGCATAACTGTCATAATATTCCTGTTGTAGTAATAGCATGGCCAGGGACACACACCTCTGTTCGTGAACCAGTTCTTAAAACAATTATGACTCTCCAGGGGGCCTGTTGTATAGCCGCTATTGTACATTAAGTGCTGACGTAGCAGGCATTGTCTTCTGCTTCTTGGGAATGCAGGGCAAGCACCAAGCACAATTACGTGCCTGTTCCTTATTGCCTACAGAGGATGTAGATCAGTCCATAAAGACGACGCCATATAACGTGTGGTTAAGAAAAGACAGCACAGGGATGGTTCTTTACCAGGGCGTTAATTTGTACGTGTGACACATGTACTATGCATGAATGTCTACTTCTACTGGATACACAATTAACATAATAATAAGCATGATGTTTAGATGGGATAACATTTCTCTGGTCTAGAGACATTTTTCTTTACCTGTTTCATATGTATTATTTCTATCAAGCAAGGTGGATTAACAGTGTCTCACAAGTTTGACTGAATTTTCACTGAGTAGGTGGCATTATGCAAACGAAGGCTAATCTGTAAAGAAATCACTAGTGATGTTTGTGGATAGTAAAATCTGTGTTTCATGAATAATCCCCGAGGAAATGAAAATTTAAGCAGTATAAGTCCTAATGATACTTAAAACTGCTGAAAAATTTCAGTGGCTGAGTTCCATTTAGCTCTGCTTATAGATGTAAAAGTTGAGCAGACTAAAAGAAAACCGTGAAACTGCTGTGGTCTAAGGTCTGTCATAAATACCAAAATACATATTCCTAGCCTGTGTACGTATGTGCACACTAATAAAACACAGGACTTGCCAATCAGGGATAGTATGGGCGTCTCAAATGCCTGTAAATTATTCAGCAGTGACTTCTCTGCTTAGTGCCTTGGGGTCACAGGGCTTGGGACACCTGGGTTTTAGTTGGGAACATTTTTCCTTACTTCAAGGTGAGTGATTGAGTTTTTAAAACACGCATTCTTTGTACACTTTTCAGAGATCTATCGTCCCTAAGAAGTCCATATCAATACGTAATCTCATCTAAAGGTGTATCATCTAGCTGGATTTGAATATGCAATTTGAAAAAGATTAAGATAAATGCTATTAAAAGATAAAAGATAAATTCATCCACATTCTAATGTTTGACTCAAGTTCTTTTTTTAAAACTTGTTTCATCATGTAGTTCAAAAACATTATTCTGAATACTAAACATAATTTTTGCACAAATGATCAAGGCAATCCATAACTCTGTCTTCCAAAACACATTTACAAAGCTTTCATGTTTATGTATGACTCCTGAAAAGGGATTTGAACAGGAGGAGAAAGGAATTTTCAAACATTGGTGAGCTTTGGATAAACGATTTCATTGATTTACTTGTTCACGTAGCAAATGAATAAAATGGCCTTTGAACAAAATTTGTACTTATCTCCCTGTATTTAATTTAATAGATAAATGTAGTCAACATCAGCAAGAATCTGCTGTCTTTCATAAACTTTTTCATAGATATGTTGTATTGAAGAGAATTCTGCATTTTTTGGTTTTACTAAAATGTGTTTTTGATTTGTTTTTAAGATTTCAGTGAGTGCTTTGAAAAGCAGCATATTTACAGTAATATATAGTAAATTGCAGCCAAGAAATAGAAATGGATCACAGGAAGAGTACATAAATGTCAAACTTGTATTTTACTGTCCAGTTCTTACATGACATATTTAATTAAAAAAATTAGGCAAACCTTCCTCTGATGTTTAAAATGTTACGTGACTAATTTCAGCTGCTGCAAAATCTATTGTTTCTCATATCATTGTCCATATGATATTAAAATACTTAAAAATGTTCCTGTAGCTTGAGAACTCACACTTCACCTGGGCTGCCAGGCAACTGGAAATCCTTGGTAAACACACAGAAGCCTCAAACAGTGCGTAGTCAATATTTCTTTTGGAAAAACGGGAGTTGTCTGGGAAAACCTGACATACGGTAGGCTTCTGCGGTCTGCCTGTGAGGTCAATATGCACAAATATTGCTGGATTGCGGTAGAAAGTGTGTTGGAAAATCAATCTCTTTTTTTCACTTTAGTAGTTCTAGATATGCCCTCCTACTTTAACAGCTAGATTTATAGTACTGGAGTATGACACAAAGAAAGAAGCTATTTCTAGGAAAATAGTTGCTTAAACCATAGAGAACCTCATGGGTCAAAAAAACTTTAAATGCATTCCTGCTTGGAGTATGAACTGTAAATTTTTAAAGTCATGATATATTTTAATAACTCCTTCCTCAAGCTTCTCTATATGCAAGTCGAAAGAAGCTTTTGCTGTCTTTGGCAACAGATCCAATGTGTAGTTGGGATATTTCCTTGTTATTTGTCATTGCTTATCATTTCAGAAGCAACTTCATGTTCTTAAAAATAACATTTCAACAAAAATTACATTAGTTATATGTGATCCATTGCAGATAAATATACATATGAACAACTCTATTTTCTTGCAGTGAATCTGTGTTAGTTAATCAGAGACAATATTAGAAATTTTTGGCAGTGAATTAATATGAACACACACACCCCCCAAAACACCCCCACAACCCTTTACACCCCCCTAAGAAAATCTGAGCTGGAATTGTGAAGTTTTACATATGAATGGTGAGAATTCTGTGAATGTTTTTAGATACAAATTCATTTAAAAGAGAACAAGCAAAGTATGTAACTAGCTTTGAGGTATCTAAGAAACAAACAAATGGTCTAGAACCTGAAGTGCTTCACTATTTTGGCTAACAAATTATTCTGGATGAAGGCAATTTAATGTATGCAAGATTTCCCATGTCATGGAACATACATTATTCCTTAAAGATACCTTTTTTCATTCTAGAAATAGTAAATAAAAGGGAACCAAACATCCGAAAGGGAAGACTGGTCACAAACTCTGGTTGGTCATTCCTGGTTGGTTCGCACCAAAACTTAACATCCAAGATTTTGAAAAGTTATATGTTTGTGAAAAGAAGGATGGCCACAGCAGTCAAAAAAGAGAATGATAGAGTGAGAGCAGACACTTTACTTAGTTGCCCAAGTATTTTGGAGTAAGAACACTAGGAAAGTTTATACGTTGAATCTCTTGCAGAAACAGGTCTGCAGCCTCTATGGAGCTCTGCCTGAAGAATTACACTGCATCAACATAATTTCTGATCCCTCAGTCTAGGGAGGATGTAACTTTTCAAAAGATCTAATCTTTTAAAAACGAATAGGAACAAGAGTTGTTCCTGACCCCACAAAAAGAATTATGAGAGTTGGTGCTTTGAACCTTCTTGTTAAAAACTAATCAAACTTTCAGGGCATGTGCTGCAATTTACTTTCTTCTTGTACAGGAAGTGCTGTTATTTAAGAACTGTGATCTGGATGGAAGATTTAAGTTTTTTTCTTAAAATTAGCAATCACTTCACAGCTGTTATTTTAAAAGACTTTGACAGATATTAATGAAACAAAAAGAAACCCAACTTTTTTTTTTTTTTTCTATTTTACTTAAGAAATTACAAGCTTATAGCAGACAGAAGGAGGAAGTCTAACATTTTAGGGGGAGGGAAGTCCCCAAAATGAGAGGGGCAGGGTAAGGCAAATACAGCTACAGTTAAAATCAGGAGTCACACCCAAGGAATAGGTAGTTGTGGACTAGAATTCTCAACTTCTGCATATTCTCTAGAATGATTGTAAGAAATGGGGGGATTTTCTTTTTTCTTGCAATATAAGATTGGAAGGTTGATGTTCTTTGCTTTTACCAAGCTTAACACTTAACTTATTTACCTCCTCCATTTGGTGTCTGAATCTGTCATGTACGTTTGCCTAATAAGAAGCCATTCTAAGACTCCTTATAATTTCATATGTAATTACATAAGGAATGTTTTTAGCAAATAGCGAGAAATTTATATTTTATCAGTATTAATAGTAGCTGCTATAAAGACTGCTATTAAGATTACAACACTGCAGATTTCAGAGCATGTATTACCTTACTGGTAATTCCTTTCAGGAAACACTCTGGCAAGGTAAAAGGAATAGGCAATGTGTTTATAAAAAGTCAGGAAACCATACAATATTTGAGAATATTTGAGTTTTGTGTTGATAAAAGCAGTCTTGCGTGATGGTTAGAGGAAAAAAGGATATTATGTTATTAATTCATGCCTGTTGTTTCATAATGATTGAACTAATTGGATTTATTCTTAAGAAGTCAGTGATGTGTACAGACATTGTTGCATTTATATGTCATTACACACAGGACAAGTCATAAATATCCTTTGCTACTGAAATGAAACCAAAACACAATTCTAATATCCTTTTAAAATATTAAAAATACCAAAATTTTGAAGAGCCATTGCATACTTACAAAATCTGGGAAAATGAAATAAATGTCCTCTCTCTGGAGGCAAAGATTCCAGTGCTAGCTGACTTGCGCTTGAGGATCCTTCTGATATATGTCTTATTTGCAGTATCCTCAGTGAAAGAGGAATACACATATGAAATCCCTCCTCATGTACAGTAGGATTTCTGATCGGGTACTTTCCAGAAAATCCCATGACAATATGAAATTCAGTCTTGCAAATTAAGATTTCATTATGTAATTTAACACCTAAGGCACCTAAATCAAACGGGGAGCTGAAAAAAAAATATTAAAATTGTCAAAAATATATCCTAGAATAGAAAGAGGAATAATCAAGGATCTAATTTGACTTCTCAGGGTATGTGTCTATATGCAAATACGGCCCACCTATAATCACTGGCGCAATTGCTAGTGGGTAGATGTCTGAAACAAAATTGTTAAGCAACAGTGACTCTATTAAGAAGCTGATAGCCTGTAAATGGGTGCAGAAAAGCTGTTATGAGACAGCAGAACTGATCCTCTCACTGAATTCTTGTGACAATGTGAAAAATGGAAAATTTCTCAAGTGTTAGTAAAAGAAAAAAATTTCATGTCATCATATATATGTCATCAAACTAATGAGCATAAATTCAACAGGGATCAGAAAAGATAACTTGATGGTTTTGTCTTATTTTGAAGACTTAATCCTGTTAAATTCCAAAACACTTAGAGCTGAATAAGAACACTCTGGAATTTACAGTATGCTGTGTCTGTCAATGCTGAAAGAGCAACCAAACTCAAGTTTAAAGTCTCTTTTAATTAACCAAACTGCTCCAAGTGTTTATTGAAGCAGGACCTATTTATGGCACTTATTTCACCATCTTTGAGGCATGCTTATGCAATACTCCCTAGGGTAATTGCAGGTTTTGTCAATATTTTTAACTCATTTTGTATTAGGTATCTTCAGTACTAAGAACAGTGGAAGAAATGTGAAGATTAACATAACCATGAAAATGCAATCGTAAAACTTGATACATCTAGGGGGAATTAATACATGCTGAGCTCTCTTTTGCCCCCAGTTAGGTTGCCACCAGCATTAGCACTAATTACTACAGAGCAGTCTTGG
>VYZM01003519.1:0-21805 GCA_013398915.1 Dromas ardeola
TAAGAGAGGGGGCAAGAGACTGGGGGGTTGGAGAGGAGAGAGACAGAGAGAACAAACCAACCAAATTAATTACCATGATCTTGATCAGGAGCTTCCAGGTTGTAACCATAGCCAAGAAGGGTGCGGACGGCTTCCCGAAGACTGTCTTTGTTTGACTTCTTTGTCCGATCATCCAAAAGAGCATAAGGTACGAGGCGAGGATTTCGTCGGTTTTTCACATCCTGCACAAGTATGAAAAATCAATTCAATTTCAGAAACTGTACTTTTTCTTAAAGACAAAATTGTGCTACAGCAGCAGTATAAAGAATACTGTTTATACAACCTGAAGTCACGGAACTGGAAATACAGCAAGAATTCAAAGAAGTTGCAATAGTCTAGAAACTAGTAACAACACTGAATTTACTAAAAAAGTAATACACAAGCAAATGCAACTGTGTGGCTTATACCTGCTTTCATTTTCCATCAAATTTACTTAATGGGACAACAATACAAACAACAATAATGAGGATAAATGCAATGACTTTGACTCTTGCTGTTTGTTCTCTTGGGTACAAATATCAAAGATATTGAGAGGCTTTTATGATCGGTCAGACTTATTAAGTAAGTGCAAAAATAGTGTCTATTATTTTAGAAAACAGTGCCTACAGTGAAAGTATCTTACTTCTTTTATAGCACTACAGTTCTACTTTTAAGTGTGTATGTTGTTTTCATCCTACTTTTGCAGGCAGAAAAGCAGCAGCACATGCATTCTGACAAATACTTGCAGGTATCTTTTGTTGTCCTTTAAATGCTTAGATACAAGGCTATCTGCCTTTTGCCTTACTGTGGTGAGTAAACATTGAAGTGCAGTTATGAAGCAGTGCTTGATGAAAACTGGTTCTACCAGTGATCCTTGCAGGAGAAGAAATATTACAGGACAAGTATTACCTATACGCTAAAAGGGCTAAGAGAAAAATAAAGATAATGCATTGCTGGGGACACAAATTTCTGCACCATATCAGCTCTGGTTATATTCAGTGGGAAGGACGGGGACAGGGACAACACAAGGACCATTTGAGGGAACCGCTTCCCATATTTATTCCAAACACTGAAGTTGACATCCCCCTTTTTCCAATATTTAATTTGGTAGATGGGGAAAAGGGCTGCTTCCAGAACAGAATGGACCAAAAACTGTTGAAGTAAATGTTATAAGGAATTATTATTTGATATAAGAATAATCATATTAACATCAGAGATGAAACACCATGGGTTTAATTATTTATCGTGGAAAGGACGTAAAAAGAGAATTAATTACCTCTGAAACACTGTATGTCCAAAAGATACTATGAAATACTGTCTTTAAAAATATGGAAGAGAAGTTTGGAATAACAATTACATAACTCCTTATGCATAATATACAGTTTGACTAAACCACTGGTAATTGCCATAGCAACCATTAACACACATTAACATACTGGCAAGCAGCTGATAACAATGTATGATAATGAAATATAGTATAAGTGCTTTTAAAAATGCCTAAGCACAAAATCAGAGTGAGGAAAAAGAAATCGTAAGTATTAAATACTCAGTTTTACAGATTTTTTTCCCCTTGGGTCTAGTTTTATTTAATACTGTGATCTTTTTCACCCATTCTAGACTTTTGCTACTTCTTTAAATATGAATATAAGAAGGGATTTTTCTCTTACTAATTTTGTTCTTTTTTTTTCCTATGATATGTCCATCTAAATTTTGAATGTTTTACTTACTGCTGAATTAAGAACTGTTATTGTTATAGTCATCATAATTTTTTGTACTAACAACCTTCTGCACCTCTGTGGTCTAAGTGTTGCTAATCAAGAGAATGATCCTACACAGTGATTGAGCTTTGCACAGTCACAATCAAGTCAACAAGAAAACTGATTAGCTAGAAGTGATAATTTTTATTGAGTACATTTGCAATTCATATAGAGACTTAATTCTTCCTATTCACTACAGAAACTTATTGTTTTGTATTGTAGAATGTTACAAGAAGGAAAACTCAGACTAAGTTGTTGGTTTTTTGCCAGAATTTGCCAGGTTTGACAGTCTAATGCTTCATCAGAAGACTCTGTTTCGTATGGAGTTTGTCTGGCTATTACTTGTTCAAAGAGTCATTTGAAAGACACACAAAAAAAAAAAAAAAAGCAGATCCTCCAGAAGACCAAAAAAACCCAAAACTTAAGTTTGTTGAGAAGATTCTGTTTCAAATGGTTTGAGCTGGGTAGCACAAAAAGTTTATGTAATTCTTTGGTTTTGAATTCAGAACCTATCGTATCACAGAAAAAAAAAAAAGCCTATAATACTTTATTACACAACTTTGTCTTCATTTAATGCAACACAAACATTGCATTAGTCATTTAGAATTTAATTTGGAGTTACTTCAGTGAAAGAAAGAATTGCAACCATGAAAAGCTGGAATGCCTGGTAGAATATACCCTGACTATAAATGGGAGGAAGTCATCATAAATAATGTTAAACTCAAGTGGTGTAACATTGACCATGAAAAGTCAGTATTACTTTATACAATGTACAGATTTTGCTACATACAGCAAATGGCAGACAAAGAATTACCTAAATCGGCACACATATAGTTATTTGTAGGGTGTAAATGGATTTGAAACAGGCAATAATTGGTCAACAATGGCACTAACTGAATATAGCTCTTAAAAGTAATAGAAAAGGACTACACAAAAAATACCTATACACACACACCCACCAACAATCAACAAGCTTTTTAAAACTTCCATTACAGGTGATGAACACCTGTAATATAATTCACAGAAGAAACACACTGGAAGCTGAGAGGTGCAGAACTGCATTCATTCCTTCAGTGAGTACGTGACGTCTAGATAACTGTTCTAGCGCACTCGATCTAGCAACTGGTCTTGCAGCTTACGTAGACAGATGTCATGTAAGAATAAGAACGAAACAAGAGGAGTGTCCATACTGTCTAAATCATAGTCAAATTCTATAAGCAGCTCTAAAAGAAGAACCTATTAAGAGATACACAAGTAAATACTCTTCAGAAGTAACTCAGTAACAGAAAACAAAGCCTCATATAAACCTCTAAAAGACATCTGAAATGAGAAAGAATAGTATCATTTTCAGAGCTATAAATGCAATACCGCAAATGTATGCAATGCTGGGCCTTCCCAAAGTTCTGAGAAGTTCAGGAACAGCACAGATCACTAGACTAAAAGCAACAAAAAGACACCAGAAACATACATAAATAAGTGCCTATCAAAAAAAAAGACAGTAAAAGACTGAAAAATGAAAACACAGACTAGGAAGAGTGCAGGAAAAACATGATAATAATTTAACGGGATCATAAGTTTTGTGATTTAAAGTGTTAGAGCTGTACAAATACATATTCTGTGAGGGACTGAAATGATTTTGTTCTCATAATCAAGGCTGTTAAATGACAAGCACAAAGCAAACATATTTCAGCACATGTTCAGTGACACAGACATGCTGTTGTTTTCCTAGCTTCGTTTGCACCATTAGAAAACACTCGTTCCACAGCTGTGAAGTGACTCTGCTTGCTGCCGTGTCTGTGGATCCTGCACTTCCACAAAGATTTCTGAGCAATTGCCACAACAAATGTTACTGGTGAGCTTGCCAGCAATGCTGTCAGAAACCCAGCTCAGTGTGCCACTGTGTGAGTGTGCAGCATATACACCATGAACAGCATCATTTACCTACACCATACATTTCATATTTTGTTATCCAGGGGTCTAGCTTTTATGCATTTATCATTGCAGCTCATGTTTAACCATAAACATTAAAATTAAAAATTATTTTACAGGGGGAAAAGAAAAAATAGAATCCTAAATTGCTATTTACTAAGTCATTTCAAGATTCCAGAAGGGGAAAGCAGAATAAAGTCCTCATGAAGCCATATTCTTGAACATGTTAACAAATAATCCTAAACGTATCCACCCAAAGTGGAAGTTGTGTTCCTAACCTGGCATGCTAGCAGCTGAGTTCTGTCCTTAGAAGTATGTGCATCCTTAGAAATACATGTACAACTTCTACCATATTTACTGAGGACTGTACCTATCTGGAATGCCTGGCAAAATGTGCCCTGACTATAAATGGAACTAATATACCAGTACAAATAATGTAAAATGTGAAAGTGAGGTGACATAAGTTGTTTTTACAAGGACAAGATGCCTTTCTATATGTATTTAGTGATAAAATAAGTGACAAGCTTTCAACTTGTGATTTTTTCCCATACGTCCGTATTTCTTTAGTGTGAATTTCCAGAACAGTGCCTCTCTTGCATGGCAGCACTAGGCAGTTTGAGATGACCAACTCCTCATCAAATAGCAATTTCATATGCTTTCTACAAAAATCTAAAAAAAGTAGTATCCTGACTTAAAAAGATCAAACTGTCTTGCATTTTGGACCAAAGAGAAATCTTGATAATTGCTTCACATTCCTGACTAATTATCCTAGGACAGGAAGCACAGATGCTCTTCACACAGTGGGCAGAACTTTTTACGTTGCTGATTTTTATAACCAATTGTTAAAGCTGTGGTGTTTTTAATTATTTTTTGTGTCAACATAAATGAGGTTTCTGATAGTTAGGTTCTTCAGCCACAGCACAGAATCTAATATGAAGAAAAAGCACCCTTTGACTAAGGGTGACATGCTACTAAGGGTGGCAATGCATATAAGCAAAAAAGTCAGAATCTTTGGCTGTGAACCCCACAAACAGTGGGGAGACCTAAAAGTGATGTATTCAGGAAGGGGGAGAGGGTGGCTAATGTACTTGAAATTGCTTTCATCTACTTTCTGATCTCTAAGCTTGCCTCTTATCTCCCTTTCTGTCTTTTCCTTATTTATATAAAAGTTTTATGAACATCAACCAATATTGTAAGTTCATGGATAAACTATTTGAGTTCTGAATATTTTCCATTTGATTGTGAAGATTTAGACACAAATGCATCCTTTTATACTTCAATGCTATTTTTCAATCAGCTTGTAATGAAAAAATCCTTAAAAATACCCAAACAAAAAATTCAGGTAATTATGATAGGACATAATGTCAAAATCTGTACAAGCTTTAAAAAAAATAAAGCCCCCTCTCATTGCACAAATGTGACGATTTTAATTGTCTTACACCAAGACTGTATTGCTCCTTTGCCTGGACCTATATACATTATCTGTCTTTGATGATTTACCATTTCCTGAGTTCAGAGATCACCAACCTGCAGACAACCATGTTTTCCCTTAAAGGGACACTGTCAAGTATTTTCATACTGATTTTGTGCTTGGTTTTCCACTTACCCCTGTTATTTAATATGCTCCTACCTGTTTTGTTCCTCCTGCTCCTTTCATGGAGCAACAAGCTACTGTGAGTCTGTCCTACTAAAAAATACTTACTTGTTTGTGATCAGTGTCATCACAGCTGTCAGCACAGTTCTGGGAACAGGATTTATTAGTTAACTTGTGCTCCCTCTGCTGGCTGGCTGGTTGGCTCTGCAGCAGCAGAACAAAAATAACTGCGTATAGTCATGCACGAAGAGCAGCTATCCCTTGTGAAGAAAAAATCCTGAGAAGCAGCGATGGATTTAGAAGAAGAAAAAATCTGGAACTTGGAAGACATTTCCCTCACCAGATTATAACAGGAAAGAAACGGTTTATACATGAACTACTTGACAGTATCCCTTTAGTTTTTCACATTATATAATCCCAAATTGAGGCAGCACTCATGATGGAACAAACCTACGAGATCCTAATACATCCTACAGCCACAGCATGATTGCTTTTTATAACATATTACCCAGTGATTAGTTCACCTACTTTCAAACCTCTCAAGTTTCTTTCCCTTAGGAAACTATTTCATAGCTCTGAGAGATCTGTCTATAGTCTAACAGCATAACATCATGTCACGTCATTACAGTACTGTAACATGTCACAGTAATATGAAGGGATGACAAAATGCAGCCCATGAAACAAACTCATTGTTGAAGTCAAGCAGAAGCATGCAGCAGTGTGGACAAGAGATAGAAGCTTGCCATGTGATGCGTACATCAGCTAAACGAGAAGCATCTTTGCACTGCACCCAGAAAGAAGGACCTTGCTATTCTGCTCTCTTCTTTTGACTTTTAGGAATGGTATTTGTTATCTGCACATTGTAAGCACACTTGGAACTCAGCTGTCTGTCTTCTCTCCAGAAGAAAATAAACTTAATTATTTGAAAAGAGAAAAATAATTAAATTAAGGGGAAATCAACATCAACACCCCAAGCACGGCAGCTTCTACAGGACATACTATGGGTGTGAAAGTTTTCAAGGACATCATTAACCTGCTTAACCATACATGAGGCTACTGTAATTGATCTGCCAAGAATAAGGGAGTAAAGTATACTGCTAACCTTCTTGCTTTGTTTCCCGAAGGTCATGAATATTCCTGAGCTCTTGATGGTCTTTAACAACCATCCTCTGTTGGAAGCATAACTATGACACTGTTCACTGCACCACTGTGTTATATTCTCAACAGCAGTGCCCCACTCAGCACACAAACGTCTTTGGTCAGTTTGAATGAATCAGACCCAACAAAATATTTGAATGTTTAAAGGAGAAGCACCCAAGACTGCAAAACCCTGATTAAGTGGCTTTCCAACCCTGAATGTGGTCAGCTTCATAGGCACTTAAGCTTTTTACTTTTAAATCTGCAGGTTCTTCTTTGCATGCCCATAATTGTCTTTGTCTTGGTAAGGCAGAACAGTTCAATACTGATCACATACCTCAGCCCAGTCAAGATTTAGAGTAGAAGCATTTCTCTAAGACTCTTTCAGACCACAACCTGGTAGTCAAAGTCAGAGCCTGATTCACACTGACTGCTTAAAACATCTCCAAAAACCTAACTAGGAGCTACCATTTTATTTTAAAATTTAGCAGGTCTAAATGATAGCGATAACCTGTTTATATAACAACTTGTTCTTTGTGATCAAAATGGATTTAGATACCTAATTCCTGTTTGTTCATTTAGGGATCTTTGCGGATATAGGTGTCAACTTATAGTTCAGTAATTACAAAACTAAGGAGTTCAAAAATATACCTCTACCTTCCACAAATTTTCTCACACACAAATTGTAATAAATGAGCATAGATTTCATTGGCATGTTGAGCTTTGTCATGAAGTGAGTGAGGCACTTATGGGAAATGGAGGCTACGGGAGGCCTGAGTTCCAAGGCTGGCCCCTCAGGACAGTATTTTAAGGGTCAGTAGATAAAATACAGAGAGCTGTTCAGTGGTTAGTCCTCCTCTTTACCTCTGCCCTCTCCCAATGAACCTCAAAAAACAGGGCCACAATGTTTTAGATTCAACGGTAAGGTCAGTCTCTTTCCCGGGCACAGCACTGAGAACCTAAGACAGACTTCAGGATTCTTCTGACATTAAGTTGTAGTGTTTAATTTTAGGTTACATTCCTTACCAGATTTGTCTAATCAATTTTTCTATTTTTTGTTTTAAACCAAATTTGTGGCCTGGGGCAACTTCACTACTTTTCGGGAACCATAATAAAATTAATGATCGATTACTATCACATCAAGCGTCTTCAAAAGTAGAACCTTCTGTATCGACAGGCACATCCAAACATACATAAAGACAGTGTATAAACACATTGTGTACATGTAAAGGAGAAACTTTTTTTTATTGTCACCCACTCCCACTACATCTTTTGTTTATCATTCCCAACCCAGTAACAGTGAAAAAGTTTTTGACACTATCATTTAACCACCGTTCTTACTTCATACCTCACTAACGCAGAAAACACAATTTAACTGCAAATTCACTCCAATAAATATGACAAAATTATTTGTGGTTTTCTCAAAGATATACAGATACACAGGGTAGGTTAAATTGTCTTCAAGACCTAAGAAACTTTATTTACTACATATGAGTTGTGGGTTTAAATTTTCCCAATGCTAGTTAGAAACACAATAAGCAAAGAGATGCATTTGATTCCAGAAACATCTTAACGAATAAATTCAGTTGCAAACTAAAATTAATTTTGGGATACGTCAGGATTCTATCAAAGCTGTAGATATTTCCCAACTTTCATTCATTTCGAATCTCCTGATTGGCAAGGCCCTGTATTGAAAATGTTTGGCTTCTGGGAGAATAAAATATATGGGAGGCATGGTATAAATTATTGAGTGCTTTCTTTTATATATCAGAAATATTTCTTTTGAGCATCTGGAGACATACAGTCTCTCATTCTAGAAATGAATTGTGCACTGCCTCCATAAACACAGGATTGAAATAGAGGGTTCAAAATTAATTAACCTGTTCCCTCTACTTGACAACAGGGAATCATCACTTCCAACATTTCTCATGATTAATAGTCTATCAGAAATGTTAACAGCACTTCAAAGGGCCACCTCCCCTTATTCAAAGATACAGTACTAGAGGAAAATTTAATCCTGTTGTAGGCAGGGGAGTTGCACCAACACTGAATTATCTTCAGTGCCTATCTAGTAGGGGATATTACATACATTCCGGTCTGCAAACACACGAATTAGCTCATTGTCTGCCTAGACCCAAATGCAGAACATAGATTTCCTAAATAGTTTACAAAATACCAAAATGAGAGCTTTATAGTCAGATACTATAATGGACAATGCTGAAATGCTATGCAGCATATATTTTGTCACTTAAAAGTACTTTGTCAGTATGTGATAAGATGAATTCAAGTACCTAATTTAATATATATAAAACCAAATTTATTTATTTATTTATATAAAAGCTTTGCAAGTAGAATGAGTTTTGGTCTTGTAAAAAACAAAATTTGAAATGTGCTAAACTGAAATGTATAACTTGAATTTTTGACAAAAACAAAACACTGTTTGTAGGCAGGAAAGAGTGTGTACCTACAAAACAGCTGTTTCTCATTTTTGCAAAAATAATGATCTTTTATGCCCAGCGCAAAACCATGAAAACTCATTTTTTTCCCCAAGGGGTGAATTTTCCTAAAATTTCACTGTGATATGCTACCACACATTTATTAACAGAAACATCTTCCCCTATATAAAATTCACAAATAATCACAAAAAGAATAGAAACTATGACTCCTAAGGGAAAATTGATATAGTAGCTGTCTTGAAAAATAATAAATTAGGATCATTGTATGGCCAATTGATTTTTTTTAAAAAGAAAACAAAGACCTTGAGTTTTGCTGTTAACAATCCACCATGCATAATTTTTACTCCCCTCCCTTATAACACATTGTGACACCTACCACATAGCATTCCTATTCACTGAAACAAAACCACTGAAGTAGGACTGGAACTTGGTCTCTACTCTCAGTGAAACAGGGCCTCTGCCAGAAATACAACATATTAGCAAAGTGATTACTAGAAGTTTGCATTCTGATTTTCCTGGATAAACAAAATTATTCAATTCCCAGAACTGCAAACATTTAAATGATTCCCCTACTGAAAGTCAATGTTTACATTTCCTAAAATACTAGAGCGTATTAGCTTCCTGCATCCAATTTTCTCACCCTGAGATCTAGATAGCATAGAAGAATATACCATCAATTTTTTAATACTGCTTGTAAAAGAAGAGTCTCATACTGACAGAAGATTTAGCAGGATTGCTTTGATTATGTACTTTTGCTTTTTTTGACTGACAAGCTTGCATTCATTAGATGCTTCTTCCTGCTTTTGTATCCCCATTATTCCCATTTAACTGTGAAATATCTCAAGAGTTAAGTGCCTTTTCAAGTGACTAAAGTTAGCACTTACCTGCTGGATACCGTATGTCCAGCCTTGCCTTATACGGTCCCTTGCCCACACATTGTGAGCATTCTCTGCTAGTTTATCCACCATAGCTTCTTGAGAGGGGGTGAGTTTGATAAAACTCAGATCCATGGGAGCAGGCTTATATCCACTCAACAACTGGTAGCTGTCAAAAAACACAGAACTTCGAATTACTTTTCAGTAAGAAAAAATTAATAGAACCACAAAGGAAAGAAGTGACATGTATGCAATATATTTATGTAAATGATCTGTCTTGGAACATAAGGATAATAATGCACTGACATTTGATTTTGTTTCAAGCTAATTGCATCTTGATGGGATGGAGTAGCTGGTAATGAAGGATACGAAGAATGTGCCGAACTAAATCGTTTTGAAAGTATTTTAGTAATTTCACATATTTCAAGTAGTAGATTAAGATGTTGCTTATCTGAATACTTAAATGAACACTATTATTGTTACCTCTGAGAAATATATTCTGAAAATGTATCCTTCCTATTACGTATAGGGCTGTGAGAGACAGAGCAGGTCAAATGGCTTACTCAAGATCACATATGAAGTCTAATTAAAGTTTGTCTTTATAATACTTCATACCTGAACTATCCTTCAAATCATAAGAGTAAACGTCTAAAATTTAAGCATGACTTCAGAACACAAAGACAGCTTCCTCACAATTTTTAGCGCTCCGAAGAATCAAGTGCTGTTTACTTTTACAAAGCTGTTCCCATAGAATTAATTATAGTCATCTCCCACTTCACTTACGACCAACCCTTCTTCAGTAAAGGATGTAATGCATATGGCGGTGGATGCAGCACATCAGTACTTACTAAATTTACAACAAAAACCCATGACACCTTGCGGCACCACCATGGTGGCGGACGTTGCCTCCCTTACCTCAACTGGCAAGGGAATGTGCATGGTAAGAGGAGCAGGAAGAGCAAAGGGACTGCACGGGGTGCCCGTGCCCCGGTGCCGGCAGGGCAACCTGCGGGGTGGCCCCTCTGAGGAGCGGCTGGGGCTGCCCCGAGCCGGGCACAGCCGGTTCCAGATGGCTCCGACCGACCCACTGCAGGGCACGGCCAGGCCTTGCAGCCACCGGTGGGTGCCTCTGGGAAAACACTTTGAAGAAAGGGCACAATGCTGCACAGGCAGAGAGGAGTGAGGAAAGTAAGTGTGAAAATGTGAAAAACAGCCTTGCAGAAACCAAGGCCCGGGCAGCCCTGGATGCCAGAGCTGGGGCTTCTTCTGGCCCCAGGAGAGACCAGGCCGGAGCTGGGGAACGTGCCCTGAATATCCCCGAGTATTTCCCCTCCAGCATCATGACAAAACAGAGCGCTATTTTGGTCACAACAAAAAGGGTCTGTGGAAAATAAACAACATTCTCTCACTGAAATTATACGTGCTGGGCTGTCTAAAGAATGGCTAGTTTAAATAATTGTCTAATTATTTTCTAAACAACTTTGCCATTTTCTTGTATTTTCTTTATTTGGACTGACAGAGATACCCAGAAAAAGAAACAGTATTTATCCCCATTCATATTCTAAAATATTAAAACACTTTACAAATTTTAATTAATTCTCTTCTGTGATAACTATTCTAAAACCCATTAAACAAATCATTAGTTGAAAACAATAATTGAAAAGAAGCAAGTATTTAAGGGGAATTATCATCTATAAACATGAGGTTGGACCGTCCTTCAAAATTACCCCATTAAAAAAAAAAAGTTTCAGTCAGAAAACAACAATTCAAGAACATCAGTCCAAAATCAACCATTCGTGCAGTTACGGATGGGCAAATGTCTATGACAGAGCTAAGGAAGCAGCTGGCAGTGGTGGTGCTGCCATCTCCCGGGCACTGGCTGACTGCCCTCACCGTTACCTCTCCTCAGGTAGCTGTGAAGTCGCTTCAGTGCAATGAGTTAAACCAGTCAGTAATGAAAATGGTGAATCATACAGAATTAACACATTTGTCAGGCTGGCAATTACCGTGTTCTTTCCTGTCACACTGCCCTGCACAAGTGTTACGTTGTGCATATAGACGCTACCATAGCCACAGCTATTTCAATATAAGAGCAGGGTCAAAGTACCAGGGGTCGCAAAGGATGCTCATGATTTTGTCACAGAGGATGTGTACACTTTATTTACAGATGCAAATGAATACCCATTGAGGGTTAAGTGTCAATTTGGATGGATACTCAATGGATACTAAGGAAAGTAACAAAAGCATATTGTGCGTACAAATTCATGTTGGAGAACCGTCTTTAGCTGCAGTCTAATGTTAGTTGAAATGGGTAGCTAAAGTCCCAGCACCCACCTGGTCATCTGCTCATTGGTATTTTACTGGTCTTATCTTGCTCAGTATCTCTGCTGGCCTTATATTAACAAATTTTTAAAAGATATAGATAAAGCAATGTGGAATAATTTTCAGGCTGAAAATTTAACTGCTTTAGCAGTACGTTATCACTACCATATTGATCTGCCACTGATTTATAACAACCATTATGGAATATTTATTTGTGCCACCACCTAAAGTTACAGAAGGAGTGGTAGATATGTTTTCAAGTGATCTTAGTCCATACTCTGCTTTCTTGATTACAGATCTTCATCAGCCTATTTGAGTTGTTCTACAAGAGAAAATTAAACGCAGTGAAAAAATATTTTAAAAAACGTTTTTCTTTTCAGTCTGACAATTCTCTTTTCCTTTCCCATTTCATTTAGAGAACCCTTCTTCTCTCCAGGACTGTATCCCACAAAAAATGTGATCCAGCCTTATAGCTGCACAACTGTATCTAGATCGTGAAGTATTTGCTCTATTTTTGCTCAACAAACATCTGATGCTATTGAGAATGTTGCTGCAATTATTTTTTCCTTTTTACTAGTTTCTTCTATCCATTGTATGTATGTACTAGCACTTACCATTGCTCTTAGTCATAACCAAGGAAACTAAATTACTAATTTAAATTCAAGAATAACAATACATAGAAGTTCTCTCATACTGAAACCGTGACCTTTACCCTTCTGGTTTTATATACATTATAATCCACCTTTAGCCCAGTGAATTTTATACCAATCTAGACAAACCTATAAACCATGGGCTCAAATGTATGTTGGGCCGCAGGGCTGTCATATGCTTATAACCAACTACAGTTCCATTACTTTCAACTGTGTTAAAGCTCCCAAATTCTTCATTCACTAACTAGAGGGGGGCACACTGGTGCTATGCAGTAAGCCAGGGCACCTTGGCTGAGCCATGAGAGCTGGTTTCAGAGCTGCAGTAGTGGGGGCCACAATACCATACCAGCCTGAGCCCAGTCTTACCAATGCTGTTGCCATTCAATCACTCAGAAAAAAAAGTCAGGCAGCTATACCAGTTCTCTCCACTTCAAGTCACTAGCCATTCTAGGACTTTCAAAATGGTTGCCTTTAAATATGTGCAGCACAGCAAAATACATTGACAAGTTTGCTGTAAAAATCAAGTTTCTGCAGTACGCTCCAGATATATAAGAACTATGTAACAATGAATGCCAAACATTTCAATGAATCACAGAAAACCTAAACTTGTCTACACATCAGATCATAAACATCTAGAAGAAAAGGTGTGGATGAAAGCATATGTAAATCTCAGAAAATTCATATGCATACATGCATACCCAAGTATCAATAAACTTAGCAATATAAATATCAATTTGTTAAAATACAGTTCGCTTTACTCACACTGCCTAATAAAAAGATGCATTTGAATTTCAACTTACTTCTTTGGAAGTTTCATTTTTTTCACTTTCTCTTCAGCACGTTCATCAGCAATTCCAACATGGCAGCCTAATGCCAGAAGGGTTCTAGGATACAGAAATCAAGAGATAAATTACTGCCAATGTTTCTATATTTAGAGTTGCTGCTGGGCATATAAGTGACACTATACAACACATGAGACCTATGGGAATGGCAACAATATAATATGGAAAGGTCAACACCAGCATTTTTGTATAAGCTTTCTGATAGTGTTAAGAAAATGCCACAAGATGTTCCTAAAAATTTTACTAAAAATATGAGTGGACTACTTCAAAATGGAACTATCATACCGTCTATTTCATCTATACGAGGCATCAGTTGAAAGATTCCCTGCCCTTGAAATATATATTTCTGCTTTATGTATTTATTCATACTGCTTATATACTCCTTCATACCACTTCATATCAAAATCTTTTTATGTTATGTTATCTACTTCAAAGCTGATGAAAGCAAAAAAGGCAGGAATCGTCACTTGTTATCCTTAGAATGTGTCTTCTTTACAAAGAGAGGATGTTATTCAGAGATTTTAATTGGATCTGGATTTTGTCAGGTCTTGCAACTGAAGAGAGTTGAGTAGACTGTCAGCAGAATGCGTGATAAGCATTAGGCCAAAACTGCCATCTTAATGCTCAGTATGGATGTTGCACATTAATCCAATTCAGAGAAAAGGACTCAAGCTAGACACTGTATGTTGTGTACAACAGGGCTTCCACCACAGCAACACTGACCCAGGCAGCGCATTCTGTCCTGACTCTGCAAGATGCAGCTCGTTTCAGAAAAAAAAACCACACCCTACAGAACCTTACAACAAGGTCAACAATATTAATTGGGTTTCTGATTACTTCAGAACTCTTACTGTCCTTACAGTCACACTATCCAGCAGTATAAACCTGAAATTTCATTCATCTCCAGGACTGGATCTGTAACACATTAATTATTTGTTCCTGCACTTACATTCAACACTGGGTTATCAAGTCTTAGTTTCTTTAACCTAGGTGCTTTACTAAAATATCAACATTGAAATGCAAAAAAATCTTGGACAAAAGTCAGAGACCACATTGGAGTCAGATCAGAAATTTCTCAAAATCTGAGGGTGACACCTGTATCTTTGATTGAAAGTGATCACGCAGAGGAAAGTACAAGTGTAAACCTTGGACTCCATTCCCAATTTTCCCAATGTGGGAGAAAGCTGGAAAACAAGGATTTTATTTTTTTTTTCCCTCTAGCTAAAATAGTATTTTCTAGTCTTGCTTTAACTATATTTATTGCTCTTGAACTGACTGGGGGGAAAAAAAGGGCATAAATATTGCTCTAGCAGTATTTCTCTTGGCAGATAAATCATATGTTTCCAGGAGGTACTTACGGCATATTTTCAGTGCTAGCTAGATGAAGTAAACCCTACTGTTATGGTCTGTGAACCCTGATTTAAAATTAGAGGGTAAAATCAGATACAAGGAAATCAACATGCAGTAGCTGCCTCCTGCAAAACACACTATCTGCTAAGAATACTCCATGCAGCTAATTTCAATTGGCATAAATCGTATTTGCTTCCTATGCAGCTGTCACCAGCATAAGTTAGAGAACATATCTAACAGTGGAAAGCAGTATAGGGGAGCCAACTCCCGGTAACCCTAATTTTCTTGTAATGTAAGACAGGAATTTTAACCTTACAGCCGTATAGCCTCCACCCAGATACAGCAAATTCAAATCAGAGAGCCACAGCAGGATAAAAAGGTATACCATACTGGTAGAACCTGAAAGACCCCTAAAGTACTTCAAAGCTAAACAAGAAAACTAGAAGTGGCTGAATGCAATCCTCGGCATAATATTGACACACATAATTATCACACACAACTGAGTACATAGTCAGAAACAGGAAAGTCAGTCACAAAATAGTAAGCATCAAAAAAAGTACAAGATCAAACTACAAAATATATATACGAATGTGCAGAAACAGTATGAGCAAGCATATTTTAATCCCATGACATTTTCAAAGGTAACTCATTCCTGAGTCTTGACATTTCATATAGTATATCACGTTTATAGTTCATAAAAATATTCAATCATACTGAAAAATATACAGAGATTCCAATATATTGAAAAGAAATGTTGTGTTAGATAATATGACCCAGAACTTTGTTGTTTTCTGCCCCTCTCACCTAGTAGAGCTGTCAGCAAAACTGGCAACAAACCAAGAAAAAAAACCACTTACAGTGAAAGTTATTTGTGGTGTCTTGCAACTACTTCAAGTATGCAGTATGCAAATTGTAAAGAATACAGCATATAGCTGATTAGAAGAATTTTTAAAAGAACATTTTCTTTCCCTCTTCCCCATTCTCCCCCATTGAGGTTGACTGCTAGTAAGACTAGAAACATCTAGTAAAGAAATAGTCAAAGTAGCTTACAATTAAAGTCACCATGGATCATCTAGAATAGATGCACTATTTTTTCCACCTTTGCAAGCTTGCAGAAATGAACTGAGCGAGACGCTCATATTCTGGTCCCTGAACAACAGATGCCTACATGATAAATACATGATATTGCAAAATTAGAACTGTAGACTTCAGAAAACAAGGACTACTATGAGAATGAAATGAAGACTGATCTCAGTAAACAAACAAATTTTGAAATCCATAGAAAGACTAAATGCTTTAGGTTTCGAATACTATCCATTTAATGCAAATGCTCTCCCTGGAGTAAGTAATAAAATTTCTAAAATAAAAGTAATCCATCATTTATATGTCTAGAAACCAAATTATTTTTTGTTTTGTCAGGGTTAGATTTAGAAAAGCACTGGGTCCTGAACCAGTAATCATGTAAGGACTACTAAAATTTGTTTAATATTAAGCGAAACATTAGGAGTGTGCATTTAATTCTGAGAGTCTGATTTTTATGATGCCTGAGTCATATTATATAGTGTATTCTAGCAAAAGATAAAACAGTAAGGAAAGCTAATGAGATCATCTTTTTTTTCACAAAGTGGAAAGAAGCTATTCTGGATTCTTAAGCACATTGTTGTGTTGACAAGGGCCTTAAAAGCTTTTCTTGAAATTCTAATATCTAGCTGAAGAAAAATATGCACTTATTTTCTTGCCTCCAATGGAGTTCCATTTATCTCTGAATGCTTTGTCTCTAAATAACACCAAAATATCCGTCTAGAAACTGGTTTACACTCTGGGTCATAAATTTGTTTTTCATTGAGTAATTTACTTACTGTGGGAACAGTGGATCAGTAAACAGTGCAGAGAAGCTGACCAGAGAAGGACACTACAGCAAATTCTAGGAGTGTTCCACCTAGCTTTCTACTGTGAGGACAGAAAGTCCTTATGAGTGTAAACACTATAATGCACCATCAGTTTACATGGCAAGTTTTTTTAATAATACAGTACAAATATTCCCAAAAAAGTACTGTCACATGAGATACTCATCCTCTTTTAATGCTCTGAACAGGGAAAAGCAGCTACACCATTGTTATAACAAGAAAAAAAATATAACAGATTTCAATGGATTGAAAATAGGAGTGACTGGAGAACCACATATACCACTGGGCGTTTATCAGTTTGAGAAATATTTTAAGGTTGGCTACATGCAATGCTACATATGGAAGAAATTGCTTACACTAATAGATTTTCAATGCATTTGCAGCACAGTAAGAACTTACACCTGCTTGATTGACAAAGCTGAGATGCAGAATTGTATATTTGTGAGCCAGATAACTAGGTTACTTGAACAAACCCATTAACATCCCACTGAAATTTTCTAGCATTCCAACTGGAGAGCTTCCATGATATTCACACATCTAACCACTCATCCGCAAAAGGAGGGAATGCCTACTACTGTTTTGTGGCAACATGCACAGATGACAGAGAAAGAGCCGCAAAGGATCCTGAAGCAAAGCTCACCATTAGTCATGTCCAAAAAATATCTATTGATTGTCAAAGTGCGATTTTTCAATAAAGAAAATTAAAAGCAATTAAACTGAGTTCAAGTAATCCAAATAAGAAGCGAAGCATTTTTTTTTCAAAGCTTGGATCTATTTCTTTCATCCTAACAAGATGAAAACTGCCCCAGTTGCCATTTCATAATCAGCATATCCACAATAATTCTAAAATTCCATAGATATTAAAAAGAAGACTATCAAAGCCATTTTCAATGCATCACCCATTAATGTATCTCACTCCTCCATTTTCATATTATTACCTTCACCTACCTATCAAATTGTAATTCACATGTCAAATTATAATTCTGGAAACTCCTTAGGAGACTCTCACTATAAGCTTCAAAAGTTCTAGCAACTTACTTCAGTGTTTCAAGTGACATTTGCAAGTTATAATTTCTTTCCTGCTCCGGCAATTTTGAGAACTCCACTAAGCATGGGTGCTGTCTTTTGTTGTCATCTCTAACCTGAAAAGACAGTAAAGAAATAAGCTTAAAGTTTTTTAAAAACTAGAAGAAATTTAAAAACAGTCCAAAACACAATCCTGTCAGGATTACTCAAACTGGACAACACTTCAAAGCAGAACATATTATGTATTCTCAGAGCATGATCATTCTGTTCAAGTAAGGCAGAATTTGCATTTGCAAATAAACTTCAGATTTGCAGATCTCAAGAGGAATAAATGCTAATTTGTACATTTCAACATACAGATGTTCACAGCAATCACACAAAGTTCAAGAATAGTGTAATCTATGTTATATTTTGATATACAGCCATAAAATAACAACTCATTTTCTTCAGCACCATGTTTGAAAAATTATGCATCCAGATTGTATGAATATGTTGATATGAATAGTACTGAAGTCCTCACCCTACAAAAGTAATGATATGAAGGATAAATCTACCCTATCTCTTAATTCAGAAAATGTTTGTTTTTTAATTATGTCCATTCGTATACAAGCAGAATGCAACTGTTCAGCAGTCACAAATAATTGGAATATTATTGTACTTTTACTGTAGTGACAGCAGGGTCATGAAGACTCTAATTTACAAAATACATTTTATAAGCTTAAAAAATTTGATCAACAACATTTTTAACCTGCACTAACCCTATACAGTTTTAGTCTAATACTGGCCATAACTAGGAAGGGCAACCTGAGAGGCTGATAACTGAGCATTCTACTTCTCTCAGCTTTGCACCTTTATCATGCTGGAGCTAAATCAACAAAATCTACACAGATTATGACTTGCTAGAAGGCTTGATAAAAAAAATATTAGTTTGCAAATATTAGCTAAAAGATCCCAATGAAAGTGTTAACATTTGCTCAGTTGAGACTACATCTTGCATATTAAAACACTTTTGTGTCCATCTTTCATGAACCACAAGCTCAGCATTTGTATTAATCTTTAAAGTTGCAACGTGGAAGTTATTGAAAAACAACATTATCAACAACTTTTGATCAATCAGATAATTCTGCTGGAAAATGGAATATTAACAGTTGAAGTTAAAAGGTCTAATTGTTATACTTTTTCCAAATTGATCTTTACTCATTTGGTGAATACAGGATGGCTTTTAAATTATTTTAGCCAAAAAAAGACCAAGGCAGGAATTCTCAGTGAAGTGGTACCATTGAACTGTGTATTATCTGTTCTCAACGGCTTGATCTGTTATTCATATACAGAATCAAATTTGATGTTTAAAAAGGGTAAGGAAAGTCAGTAGTATATAAACAGGCATGAAATTTCTGACTTTCAGAAAAACACTTAAACTGATTGCTTGCCCTGCATATTGCATCAGATAAAAGAGCTTTTCTTTGGCTATTTCAAAGTAAATGTCTTAAAATGAAAAAGCTCTAACATCATGGCAATAAATCCATATGCAGTATCTAAGATTACAGTTAAATCATAATATTGGGACATAAACATAGTGTGTTAGAGCAGGGGAAGGAAAAACAATCATCTGCAAACCATAACCTATTTATAAAGTTTCTTTAACTTCAAGTCCCAAGTCTTAATTATACACGAGTACTCACAGAGTGAACATAAATATGGGTCACTGATAGCTGAAATTTATTTTTTATTTATCATCTTCTATTTTTGCCAGTTCTGTGTTTTTCTATAACAATAACTGTATACTACTATTCAATCTAGTTTAATTAATCTCATGAAAAAAAAAATCTCACATTTCTCTATAAAATTTCCAAGTACCATATTTTTGCACATAATTATTATCAAACTGAACAGCAGTCATTTGTTTATGTTTTGGATTAAAAAAATATTTACAATCTCCAGGGAAAATTTATCTTAATTTGATGGGATTAATGTTTCTTTGGACAGGCAATACAAGCAATTCAACTGTCAAGCTATGTGATGAAAATCATTAGCAGCTAAAATGAGAAACATCTTTTAGCAGACACTGGAAATACTTATTTGCAGATTTCTTTCTAAAACCTATGGTAATGTGCATTAATAAAGATTCAATAAAGTCTCCAATAAGAAGGACTGGCTGTGTACAGCTAATTTAAATCTTGGACATCAGATATTTTCCTCAGAATTTCAATGTTAATTTAGTTTCCCCTACTGACACTCTTTTCACTCTACAGCTACAATGTATAATACTTCTATTATATATTCAACTTATTTTGTAGGTTGCTTTCCCAACCCCCCCTTTTTTTTTTCTCAGCATAGTATAAAAATCCACTGCCTTGCAAATACATTATATAAGTGGCAGAACTCATGAAACCTATCAATTCTTCATTTTTGTGGCTAGTTTTAAATGTACAGCAAAGTTTAATAGAAACAAAGATACACAGATGCATTCGATGATTTCAAGTTGAACACCTATATACCACTAATATTCAGACTTATAATGAAGCCAGTTAACAAAAGTCTTTAATTTTGCTACATTAGCCTGTTATTTTTACTTCATGTATAAAATGCAGTGGTATTATCGCACTCAATACAGACAGATCTGATGAAACAGGTATGTAGGAGGGAATATAAAATACAATTTACAGCAGATTTTTTGAATAGTCTGGAGAAACATTTAAATCTACCAATTCTCTGTCTTTTAGCCTTCATGCTTTTTGACTTGGTGAAAAAACACCACCCTCTACTATATATAATTCATCTTGCTCTGAATTAAAAAGACCAAATCTAACCAAGCACTTATAATGTGTGCATCTAAGCCAGCTAATTTCTGTTTAATGCCTTCCGTCAGTACTCAGTAACTGCAGTGCATCAATTCAGATAACCAGTATTGGCAACAGTGGCTTAAACTGATGAAATCATCTGTCTCCAGAAGGTGATAAGCACATATTTTGCCACATTCCCAAAGTGAGCACATCCAACCACAGAACACTAAGGCTAGAGAGAAAGCTGAGTAACTTAAAAGATGTAGCACCTGTTTTCATTCTGAATATAACGACAACATTTATTGCTGCTTAAATTGATACACACTATATATTGTTTAAATTAAAATACTGTTCAACTGTACAATTAGATTCTCGATGGTAAGTAATGGTAGACTAAAAGTTCCTGCAGATTGCCTCACAGCTGGTATGATTATACCACAATTAAAATGTTTTGACACATTAATTTAACTGGTGTTTTGTGTTTGATTTGGTGGGGAAAGCAACAACAGAAAAAAATAAAAATCTAGAGAACTCCTCCGTTAATGAAATCATTTTAAGTACTGCCTTATGCTACAACAAATGTAATACCTATGTGCAGTTACATTAAATCTGTAATCTGAACTCCTCAGAAGACCACAATATTTTTATTAACAAAAATAGAATATATATATGTTTATCTATGTGCATATTTTTACATTTACATCTAATATCTACTGTATGTTTCTATACACTCTTCACAGCAATAGTTCTTCATAAACAGCACCATTTGCGATCCAATTAACCAGCTTGTATACTTTTTTTATTTTTATTTTTTTTAAATCTAAATCAACAAAATAGACTCCATTTTGTATCAAAGCCAGAAGCCCCGTAAGAAAAAGGTAGGAAAGTGACAAGGAAATAGCTACGTGGAGCACCTAATACAGACATGAGCCTGAAGAAATGTAGAGAAGGAAGGAGAAAAGCAGATTTAACGGAATTTCCTATAAGCAATATTGTTTTTCATGAAAAATATATTTGGGACTTCTGAAAGAGTCATGTCAGACAGTAGATGTGAAGAGAACCAAGAATAACTGCTTTAATTGGCTTACTCCACCAGACAACTAAACTTCTTACCCCAGGAACAAACAGAAGGCAAAAACTTACCAAGTGCTTTCTGTGC